>WEIV01014445.1:3108-19931 GCA_013390005.1 Calyptomena viridis | reverse complement strand
TCAGGAGTCAGGAACAGTCCAGATACTCTCAGTAAATGTCTCATGAAATACTCTGCAGAATACTTTCCACCAATTCAGCTACACTGAATGTCTGTCAACATTTGTAATCAATGAGCTGGAATCTCTTTTTAGATCAGCCCTTCATATCAGAGACATTAAACCTCGAATACTAAATTGAGAGGATAGGCGAGTGGCTGCCAAATTTTCAACCAGCAGAGAAAGGCCTTTCTCTTATATGCATTGCAGCAAACACTATAGTGTGGAATAAAGATTTTATCAACATTTGAAAAATCTTTCATGACTTACCTGTACCCTTACTACATTCAGATTTACGATACCATTATCCAAACTGATACAAAATCTTAGCATATAATGAGGTATTTGGAATAATGAAACAAGACTCCCCAGATGGTAGTTCATTACAAAAGACTGGCCTCTCTATCCTTTTGTTTGTCATCCAATCTAGTCCTTGTTTTTGCAATTTGCTTCTTTCATTCAGACTGGAATTATCTTTAGGTGGAGACTTCAACTGGGATACATCTTAAATTCCCTATGTATCTATGACTTTATAATGAATACAATAACAAGCAGAAACATTTATAAGCAAATAAAGGATGGTTCAACCAACAATCTGAATGCCACCTACATTTTATACTTCGTTGAAGAATACTAAATGGAAGTTACATTATTTTTTTCTGTGAGTATTAAAGCCTATCTTTCTCTGACCTTGCTGGTACTATTTAGAATTACTCTATATGTAGTATAACACAGGCACTGTCATGGGATCCTCCATTACATTCTAAAAAGGTGTTTGGACTGAATTTCTCTGTTGAAACGTTTTTTGTTGACTGTTAAGTATCTCCAGATTAGACAGGATACTAAAAATCTAAATGAATAAAGATGAATAAGATAAATTTCAGTGAAGGACCAGTGTAGGTATTGTAGTTACTGTGTTGTCAATACATCATGCGTGGTGTCTATGGGAAGCTAACGATTAGCAACTTAACAAATTAATAAGGCACAAATACGCATCTCACTGCTTTTTATAATGTGCTATCAACCTTGAAACATAAGCATAATATTGAAAATACTGTAAGCATCAGAGGCCANGCCAATGGAAAGGGCCCTCCTGGGGCGTCGGTCATATTCAAACCGAGAGCTGCGCGCGAGGGCGCCCGGTCGGATCCGCGTCCCGGCCCCGGAGCGGCAGCGGCGGTGAGGGCGGACCGGTAAGGCAGGGCTGGGCTGGGGGGCAGGGGGGGTGACTGAGGGCGGACGGGCCGGGATGCCGCGGGGACGCTGGTCTGGAGGTGAGGTTGCAGCGGCGCTGGGCCGGGCTGCTCGTCCCCGCTTCCCCCCCGGGGCTGTGGCTCCTCCGGGCTTCCGCCCCTGCGGGTGAAGAAAGTCGGGGTCTCTCCTCACTCCCCGCACCGCCTCCCCTCACGGTCTTTGTTTATGCCACGTTGCCTCAGCTGCCCCTCTGCCTGACCAGCTTTGTTTTGCATCTTCCGAGTCTTTTCAGTGTCTAACTTTAGAATTTCCTATTTGTTTTCATAGGTGGTGTTGCTAATTCTTTTAAATCGTTGGTGTTGTTTTCCCAGTGTTGGTCGGTTTTGTTTCCCCTCTAAGAAAATCCTGATTTAGGTCTTGTAAACAAAACCAAAAACAATACTCTTGTGTTAGTTCTTTTTTTAAAGCCTGCGTAGGTGCTTCAGAAACACCACGATTCTATATATTTTGGGAAATATTTGCTGGATAAAGTAAGGGCTTCTTGTAGTGGCTGAAGTAGAAGTGAGTTTTTAAGTCTGTCTAGTTAGAGAGCTAATTAATAGTCTTTGAGAATCTAGTCTTGGCATCTGGGTATCGTATGGGGTATGAAGGAAGCTGAAGTTGGAGAGGATTTGGAGGGACTTTGCCACGCATCTGGGTCATGTTTTGATGACTGCTTATGGAAGAGTTTAGCTTATTAGTCCCTTTCTAATAAACGTATTTTAACATCTGTCTAGAGCAAGCAAAAGTTGAAGGATTTCTTTCATATGCTTGCCATTGCAATCTGCTCTTTAGAATTTAGCCTTAGAGCTTTCATGGTTTAACAAGATCTTCCTTCTGCTTTCCTGACTTCCCATGGATTTTAAAGAAACTCAGCAGTGTGAAAACTAGTATCTTCCCTCACATCAATAATAAAAACTACCTTCTGATGGAGGTAATGTCCACAGAACATTGGTGAACATGTGTTTCTGAAGATGGTTGTGTGTTATTATTGCATGCTTCTGTTTTTGCTTGCTTGGAATGGAGATGACAAGATCCTGGAGGCAGGAACTTCTGAACACTGAAATGTCCATATAATAGACCCTAATGCTCTGGAAGGAACCTTGCTAATACTGTAGTGTGTTTATGCAATGTTGATGTAACTGCACTTGGAGATAATTCCGCTTCCTGTAACAGACAGGTTTTTATGTACTCCATGCAAGAATATGTATCTTTGCTTAAATAGTGAGCCCTAGTAAATAATTATCTGAATATGCCAACAGAATAATGCAAATACTGTAAAAGAAGGTGACTACAGTGAGTTTTCTCCTCTTGTTTGTGTGCAGCCTTTGTGTGTAGGAAGGAAAGGATAGCAAGGATGTCAGAAAACATATGCATGGGTAAAGTTCCTGATTTTGAGGGATAGGTGTCATTTTGCCTCTTCTACATAGAGGACTTAAAGCTCTTTATCATATAGTATCTTGACAATAGTAGATGCTTTAGTTGGAACAGAGATAAACAAATACTTAAAGTAATGGTGTAGGTACAGTGCTGTGGACATACAAAGAAAATGTCGGAAATAGAATAACATTGATTTCTTTTACTAGGCTGATCAGTTCATTTGAAGGATAAAAGCCAGGCCAACTCTTGTGCACTTGGTTAAAATTCTTACTGTACTTCTTTGGGTTGGTAAATGCAAAATATCAGTAGATTCCTGGGGGTAGGAACAGTGTACTTTTTTTTGTTCAGTACCTAGAAAGTATGAAAATACTTTCTTAAAATTTGCCTTTGGGGAGAAACTGCATCTGGCTTGATTTGGAAACTGAGCAAATAGTGTAACACATCAAATCTAGTATTTCAAGACTGGATGCTATTACTTCTCATTATTATCAATAAATATTTTTGAGTGTATTGCACATGAAATCCTGTCACTAACCCGTACTACCACTTCATCCATTTGCAACATATACTGCTCTTTAGTCTCTGTCCTTTGACTCCTTATTTAGTGGGTAGGTGTGAGGGGTTGAAGCTAGTTTAAATACTATACTTTATTTAGAGGTAGTTCTGTATTTTCCTGATCTTTACATACATGTTGTTCTCATTTCATGGTTCCCTGTCATTAACCTGGTCTCCTGTAGGGATTTCTAGGTCTCGGGTGTACTGCAATGTAGCTGTTGCAGTGAGAAGCTCAGTTCCTGTTGACTGCATGTGTAACAGCATGTGGCTGTTTTATGTCTTTGCTGTCTTTGATTTTTAACACACAGCCCAGAGAAATTCATGGCAAATGCTTTCTTTAAAAGTAATCGTACAGCAGATGAAGAAAAAAGGAAACTGGATACTTGCTTATGGTTTAACTTGGTCATGAGCAGAGAGATTACTGGCAAATCATGACAATACATAAGCAAATATGCCCTTAGTATATTTTTTAATCTCTAAACATAACAAACTCAATCATTTAGAAGTGNACATAATATTGAAAATACTGTAAGCATCAGAGGCCACGCACGGCTATGAAGAACAGAGCAATTATTGCTTACAGCCGGAACGCAAACCGAGAGGCTGAACTGTTCTATTTAGTGTGCCAGCATTATTATAATCCAAGAACAGGGAGCTGCTTTTAGCGTCCTTAGGCACACTGCACACACGGGATCGGCNGACCACACTCAAGAAGCCTCTTGCGAGGTGTGTGGCAGGGCGTACCACCTAACTAGTGGCTCCAGAGTCGCCGGAGTGCCCGAGCTCTAAAGTGGAGAGTCGTTTGGTGCTCTGGTGCCCAGACATCTGCCCCGTGGCCCTCAAAGGTGGCTGCGAGCTAGCCTGGGCTAAAGCAGGGTCTGAGGAGAAGCCACCAAAGAAGGCACCGTAGCACTTGCCCTCATTCAAAAAGTAGTCTTTGAGCTTCTTTATTCTGTTTTTACTACTAACTAGGAATAATTTTCATTGATTTAATGAAAAATGTGTTTCTGGGATGTCATAAAGATGAGGCAAGCTTGCAGGGTGTACTGATTTGTTTACTTTTTGGTGTCTAACCATTCAATTTTTGATATGCAGGAACTTCTTCAGGATGGAGAACTACATTTCTTGCCTTTGGGTTCTTGGGATCATCTGAGATAGTCTGACCCTCATCCACCTTACCTTTGACAAGGCATATCCTTCAGGAGAGGTTTTCTCCATATGGTACTTGTTGAACCTTGAGCAGTTAAGCAGCACATCAGAAATGTAAGTGTCATGGGTATGGTTGGGACTTAAATCAAATTTATGCAGAAATTTATTTTTTCTTCTGTCTATTGCATTTGGCAAGCTATCACTGCAAGGACAATAATGAATCTTTCCTCACACTGGTGAGGAAAATAGAAATACTGTGTTTAGAAAAACCAAAATCCATCTGGGAATTGTTTGCAATTGGTCGTAATAAGAGAACCAAAATTTCTTTTGGTTGTCTTGGTGCTTCAGGTTCTGGAGAAGCTGAGTTCATTTGTACTTTGGGGGAATGGGTACAGTTCAAGGACAGATGTTTAAGGGTATTCTCACCTACAAAGAGGATATTGGAGTATCTGATTTCCTGTAGTCCCTTTTACTGTATTTTTAAAAGATGAAACTGCAATGTGTACCGAAATCTTACTTATTTGCTCCATAAGTGTGGTGGTGTGCAATTAGCATATATTTCTCACTGTATATTATTGTTCTGTTCTATGGTATGTTCTGTTATATGTGCCCTACCCCTCACCCCAGATGGTTTGTCCCTTCCCTTGTCCTCCCTTCCCATTGGCTGGAGCCCCTATAAGAACCAGGGGCCGGAAGTGGGAAGGGCTCTTTCCCTGGTTATCCCCCATAAGCTTGGACCCTCCAGGTGGCCTGTTGCCTCTGGAGAGAATAAACTTGTATTATATGTAACCAGGGAGAGCCGTCAGCAATTTCTTCGTCCTCCGTTTCCTTCAGCCCTCCCCTGGGGAGTGCAGGGGATACACTTACCCCGGCAAGCCCTGACAGGGGATGGCTACACATAAGGATCATCTTTAGAATGGTGTGTGAACTGTCTGCTATAGTAATCACCAAAGTAATTTTTAGCAGCATGATCCCCAAAAGATGGGACAGTTTACAGACCCACTCTCAGAACAGCCTAAGTTGAAACTTAAGGAGAAACAGATATTAAAGGAAGTTCAGACAAGTATTGAAATTAAAACTTACTCAATGTACTTTTTTGAAGATAAATGAAGAGGGTTCTTCTCAGCTCAGTGAACAAGAAATGTGTTTCAGATACTACTGATGTAGAATACAGTCTCTAGTTTTCATAATTTTTTTTCTATATAGATTTTGCTTGCAGCTGTGTTTGAGGGGATGCTTGCTTCTACTTTTCTTAGACCACTTAATATTTCATTTTGTGAAGGAAGATACTCTTTTCAGAACTTAGTGCATTTTTTGCTTTTCTATAAAGTTAGCTCTTGAAAGTCTATCCAGACTCTGAGGTGTGAAGATCTCTTCCTAGTGGTAATATGGATGCTGCTGTTGCCAGACTAAGTCTTGGAGTTTACAGCAAGAAACTGTGTTTTGAACCTACAAAACAACACTTCCATATAGACAAGAACACCAGTATTCCTGGTGGGTCATTCCAGTATAGGATAAGCATGAAACTTCACAGTACTTAGGAAGTGAAGCCCTCTGGATATGCACTTAATTCACCATAGTTTTTAGGATTACAATTCTCATGTTCGTTAGGGCCATGGAACATTGATGTGGGAAAAGCTGTGATCAGTGTAAAAGATATTTATTGCAGGCCAAAAAGGAAGACACCATTGTTTTTTCTTCTTTTTATTTTAGCAACTGTCTCAGCTATATATACATGTATTATATCTCGGTTGATGAAAAACTGTTATAGAGCATTTGGCATAAGTTTCTTGTAACAAGTCTTTGAATCTCTAAATCCATATCCTTTTAGAGACTTGAAAATAGGTGTCACTTTTCTTTGTCAGGACCTCTTTGAACGGAGAAGAATGTGCATTCTTTTCTGCGTTCTGTGAAAACTAATTGCTGTAACTTGTGACAAGAATCTTGGATTAACGCTGTGCTAAACTTTTAGGCAGAACAAAATAAAGATAGAAGCAGGATCATGGCTTATGTTGGTCTTGTGGACATGCAGAATGCTTCCTGTTTTAGGTCTTTCCCCTTTTTGTGGATTGTCTATAGCAATTACCGGGGAGGAACAAGGCCAGTGAAGAGGAAGAGATGACTAATTTTGTGGGAGATAAAGCCTGTGAGGGCCTCTCCTTCTGTGAGTGTTTCATCCTGGAGCTAAGAGAATTTGAGCTGCTGGTGCATGTTGTAGTCTGAACTTTGACTTGGATATGTACCACTTGTTAAAGTAGTAGGAGAATCTCCTGGAGGAAGGAGATCATCAGGATGGGATAAGCTTGTGGTAAACAGTGAGGATGTAGAAGTTTGCATTTGGTGTACAGGTTTGGCTGTGTGATGTAGGAAGTAACTACAGCTCTGTAATAGGTTGCCAGATGTGCGTATGTAGTAAGGAATATAGAACCTTGGGTTAATGGGTTTTGGAGTATAAATAGATTACTGTGAAGGGAAGGGGATGTAAAATGGGAAGGTGGTTGGATTTTGAAAGTGTCAACAAAGCACTTGGTTATGCTGCATCTGTTAAAATTGCTGAACTTTTTCTTGTGTTGTTTCATTAGCTCTGCTGGGAAAAACAGAAAGCTTGGAGGTTATCCCCAACAGACATTTTACTATAGCATTGGTTTTCAGAATTTATTGATTGGTGGAGCTATTAAGTCTTCTAATGAAGTGTTGGGCAATTATAATTTCAGTATGGTTTAATTTACTGTGTCTTTGCTGTCTGTGTTGATCTGCAACTTACACCCTTTTGGTCAACAGATCCCTCTTGGGTACCGCTGCACTATGATAAGTTATTTGAGATTGAGGAGTGTTGCCGTTTGTGATGGACAGTGGAAGTGAATTAAAATGAATTCAATATTAATTTTTTGAGACGTGTCTGAGTATAAAGATAGAAAAAAACTTCTATTAAAACAGAAAATAAAAATATATGTTATATATTAAGAACACCCTTATGTTAAAAGCACCCTTATCAAATAATATAAAACCCAGAAAATTAAACTAAGTATCTGACATAAGAAAAAACACCAATAGTCAGCACACAAAAAAATACTCCTTCTCCAAACCTCACCATCCCAGGGATTTGTGAGCCAATGCACAAATGGTGGAGCGGGGTGGTGAGGTAGGCAGGGGAAAACAAAGGGATGGGGTCAGTTTCTTTGGTCAAACCAGAAGCCTGTGATGCAGGGAAGGGGGTCCGAGTTGCAGCAGCGACCGTCTCGGGAGCTTTGCGTAGCCGAAAAGAAGGAATGGCGTCTGGGCTTCGCCGTTTTTATATCTTTTGTCCTGGCCCAGAATTCCTCGCATCTCACACATGCACGTACGTCCTTTTTCCCATGATTTTCCCACCCCGGGAGGGCATAGCCTTGCTTCCTGTTGGTCTATCTTCTCCCCCACCTACTTCCGATCCCAAGCCGCGGGAAGTTTGTCTTTTGCCGCGTGCTCTGGCCCGGACATGGCGACTGCCCTCCCGCAGCCCGGGNCCATAAAATAAAACCATAACAAGGAGCATAACACTTCTACATTTTAGACGTTACCAACTTCAAATCTATATTTAAATTACCATTTGATAGCTGAATGAGGATTTTTTTTTTCTGGGTCTAAACTTGCAAAATACCAAGTTTAATGATACTCACTTTTACCTTTAAGTTTTTTTTTAACCTTTTTCCCTCTATTGTTTTTCTTTTTCATTGTGCTCTAACAAACCTGTGTGCACCCTGCCTTGATTTGTACTTAGGTAGGAACTGTAAACCCATACCTGGTTAGCTTGTTCTTGAGAATGACTCCTATGTTTGGACTTTCCTTTTCTGTCACAGTGTCTTTTCACACTTGTGCCTTGTCTGTTACACTTGCAAGATTGGGACTATCTGTCCTTGTGGTGAGAAGATCCCTGGGTCCTCCTATGATCACAAACTGTCCAAAATAAGGCTGTAGGTGGATAGTGTGTATCTTAAGGTATATATTTATTTTCTTACTGATACAATTTATTTCTCCTGCATTCTTTTTAGGCAGAGATGGATAGTTCATCCCTGTCTTATCACAGCCTTAATGAGTAAGTCTGGATGAGCCTAAGTGAAATTGTTTTATCTACTTTGTACAAAAAAGCAGTGGTAACTTTCAAATATTTGTCTGTCTTTACCGCTAACATGAGAGCAGAGGTTTGGAGTTAGGTATTTATCTATGACTTTGCCCATTTCCAGACAATTTTGTTCATGCTACTCCAACACAATGTTAGTTGCACTGAAGCTTTCCAAGTTAGTTTTCGGATTAATTATAGTGAATGGATTTGAGTCAAATATTGACATAGAGAGGTTTGTGTTGTGTATCAACATGAGGAAAGTATCTTCTTTTTTGTTAGCAAGCTGCCACCCATGTCAGTGCTATTGTGTCTTTTGAGAATGTAATATGACTTGTTCTTTGGAAATAGGTACAGGAATGCCCTTCCTGAACAGAGAGACTATAGGAAGGGTAACCATGCATAGTTTTGTCTTAATGTTCCTAATAATTCCTTTTCTAAGCCTCATATTGCTCCAATTATGTGTACACACTTGTTGCCATTTAAAGGGGACAGTGGAAGTGATTAAAATCAATTCAATATTAAATTTTTGAGACTCGTCTGAGTATAAAGATAGAAAAAAACTTCTATTAAAACAGAAAATAAAAATGTACGTTATATATTAAGAACACCCTTATGTTAAAAGCACCCTTATCAAACAATATAAACCCCAGAAAATTAAGTATCTGATGTAAGAAAAACACCAATAGCCAACACACCACAGAAAAAGAGTCCTTCTCCAAGCCTCACCCCCCGAGGGATTTGTGAGCCAATGCAGTACCTGAAACCAGTGTCGCAAAGGGAAAAGGAGAGAGAGTGGAGTGGGGGAATGAGGTAGGCAGGGGAAAACAAAGGGATGGAGTGAGGTTCTTTGGTCAAACCAGAAGCCTGTGCTGCAGAGAAGGGGGTCCGAGTTGCAGCAGTGACCGTCTCGGGAGCTTTGCACGGCTGAAAAGAAGGAATGGCGTCTGGGCTTCGCCGTTTTTATATCTTTTTTTCTCCTGGCCCAGCATACTTTGCGGTCCACACATGCATGTATGTATTTTTCCCACGCTTCTCCCACCTCAGGAGGATGTAGCCTAGTGTTCCATTGGTCCATCTTCGCCCCTGCCTACTTCTGGTCCCAAACCGTGGGAAAACCTTCTCTTTCTGCACCATGTGTTTTGACTAAAGATGGCAGACAGCCAAGTGCCCCCTGGGCCGGGCTGACACCGGGCACTCCTGCTGCCAGGATGCCATGGGGCTGCGGCAGGTGGGGGGTCCCGGGGCTGCGTCTGCATTGCAGACAAGTCTCTGGGGTCCTCCTGCAGGCTGGAACAGAATGGACTGTGGCAGTGGGCACAGCCCCTCCTGCGGGTGGCACTGCGTCCTGCTCCCGCCGAGCTGGCCCCGAAGAAAAACTCCAGAGAGCCTCCCTGCCTCCACCCGGGGTGAAGATATGGCTCTGCTGCCTCCCTGGGAGTCTGGCAACGAGGAAAAAAAAAAACCACAAGGGGGTGGGGGAAGCCCCCTGGCATGGCCCAGTCAGGAGCTGGCCTGTCCCTGCGCAGCATGCACCAGTCCGGGGCTCCGGCAGGCAGTGGCTTTGCTCCCTGGCAGCGCTGGGGATGGGGCTGCTGGACCACGGCCCTGGCCCAGGGGCCATGGAGCCCCCCCCATGCTCGGGGTGGGGGAGGCTGATGATGGCTGGGCCCCTGACACCCCACCGGGGGCAGGGGGCCCAGTACTGTGCAGACAGGTGCACCTGCCACCATGCCCAGCCCCGCCTGCAAACAAAGGAGGAAAGTTTTTGTATGAAACAAAACCATAACAGCACTTCTTAGTAGTTGACAAAGTACATTTGCCTTGGTTCTCCCAGCCTGCACATACATCTGCACAGGCTTTTCACAANGGCTCTGCTGCCTCCCTGGGAGTCTGCCAGCGAGGAAAAAAAAAAACCACAAGGGGGTGGGGGAAGCCCCCTGGCATGGCCCAGTCAGGAGCTGGCCTGTCCCTGCGCAGCATGCACCAGTCCGGGGCTCCAGCAGGCAGTGGCTTTGCTCCCTGGCAGCGCTGGGGATGGGGCTGCTGGACCACGGCCCTGGCCCAGGGGCCATGGAGCCCCCCCCATGCTCGGGGTGGGGGAGGCTGATGATGGCTGGGCCCCTGACACCCCACCGGGGGCAGGGGGCCCAGTACTGTGCAGACAGGTGCACCTGCCACCATGCCCAGCCCCGCCTGCAAACAAAGGAGGAAAGTTTTTGTATGAAACAAAACCATAACAGCACTTCTTAGAGCCTGACAAAGTACATTTGCATTTGCCTTGGAGTTCTCCCAGCCTGCACATACATCTGCACAGGCTTTTCACAAGCTTTTTATATCTTTGATTCATGGAATCATAGAATGGTTTGAGTTGGAACAGACCTTAAAGATTGTCTCGTTCCAACCCTCCTGCCATGGGCAGGGACATATTCCACTAGACCAGGTTGCTCAAAATTCAATCCTACCTGGCCTTGAACACTTCCAGGGGTGGGGCATCTACAACTTCTTTGGGCAACATGTTCCAGTGTCTCACCACTCGGTAAAGAATTTCTTCCTAATATCTAATCTAAACTACTCTATCTGTTGTCACCTCTGTGACGTGGTCCTTCACAGGCATGTTGGGTACTGGATGTCGCCGAGTGGCTTATACACTGACTCCAGGAAGGCTTATGCATCAGACAAGTTTATTACAAGCAGCTATTACACGTGGCCTGTCTCATGCACACAGTTAGGTCCTACAGACCTGCCTACCTAGGCTAAGCTAACCTAAGCTAGTACTACTGTGCTTCCTTTGGTTCTTAAGCTAATCTACTCACCTTAACAGACAGGATATCCATGCCACATAGACAACATGTCTGTCTGCCCAGGCATGTCTGTCTCTGTGGCAGGATGTCTGCCTGCCTAGACAAGATGTCTGACTCTCTATGCAGCAAGCAGCTATATATAACACACTATAATGTTTACATTAATCACCCAACAGCCTGAAGGTCAGCTCTCCTTGTCCAACCACAGATATCAGGCCATGTCCATGGGACACAGCTTGTCACTGCAGCTCCTCTGCCAAGCATCCCGTGATCACACAGGTGTCCTGCTCCCAACAGGCCACCACAATCTTTTTGAAACCATTGCCCTTTATGCTGTCACTACAGGCTCTTGTAAAAGGTCCTTCTCCAGCTTTTAGGTACTGGAAGCCTGCTGTAAAGTCTCTCTGGAGCCTTCTCCAGGCTGAACCCAGCTCTCTCAGCTTGTCTTCATAGCAAAGGTGTTCCAGTCCTGTGATCGGTGCTCTCTGATCAAAGCTATTCTCAGATCAGTGTGGCCTAAGAGGGGAGGATGCACCACCGTCTTTGTGGCCCTCCTCTGGACCTGCTCCGCAGGTTCATGTTGTCCTTATGTTGGGATCCTGGAGCTGGACATAGTATTCCAGGCAGAGGTCTCATAGGAGCAGAGTAGGCAGAGAGAATCACTTTTCTCAGCCTGCTGGCCACACTTCTTGTGATGCAGCCCAGAATACAGATGACTTTCTAGGCTGCAAGTGCACATTGCTGGTTGTGCTGAGCTACTTATCTGCTAACACCTCCAAGTCTTTCTCTCCAGGACTGCTCTCAGTCCATTCTCCACCCAACTTTCCTCATCTTCTGTTTACTGTCTTTTGGCTAGCCTTCCCCTCTGCCATCAGTTTTTAGTTTTTGAGTGGATTTTATTCCTTAATATAAAGCAGGCATTTCAGCCAGGAATTAATACAAAAGTTGAATATTTTTTATTATAAGCAATGTAGTTTAGTAATTTGTTGTATATCCCTACTGGTTCACCTGTTTTCAATGGTTTGTCTTTATTTGTGTAATCTCTTAGAATGAATCATTTTGGGTAGGCATCTAGGCAGTAAAATTTTGGAACAGCAAAATATAATGACAGCTTTAGAGCATATATCATTGTCCAACTATACATTTATTATGTTAAATAAAAAATATTGTGTCCATTACTGAGAGAAAGTAATGCTAAAATGGCTGGTAAGTATCTCGAGTCTTGAAACTGGTTTCTACTGTAAGTTATATCTGTGATGGAAAAAAATAATATTGTTACAACTTCAAGTTAAGTGTCAAGTTTTCTTTACATATGAAAAATGTTTAAGGGAGATGTATGTGTGAGGTGACACATCTAAGGTATTCTAACCCAGCCTTATGGATGTCATCAGATGGAGGTTTCTCCTTCCTGTCTTTCCTTTCTCTTGTCCGTATGTTGACACAGTTGAGAAAGCAGAAGAAACATCAAGCAAAAGGATAAAAGCTCTTCCTGCTTTTTATGTAGTTTTCTGTTGGGATTTTTCTCTGGGCCAGGTCACTCTGAATTCTGACAAGTGCTTGTTCCATTGCAACTTATTCAAGTGGAGTGTTAGGAGTGTACAGCTAGGAGGAGGACTGCCTCTTAGCCAGCCTAATTTACAGGTTCAGAATGTGTTTTAATGCAATAGACTCAAAGCTATTTCAGGCAACCCATCTCACCCCCTTATTTTATGCAGACACTGAATGTATGTTATTGGAAAGAGCTGCTGTGTAGCATAGAATAGGATTTGGGTGGATCAGTTAAGTTTTGTTTGTTGAAGTTCTTTTCTGAGAAAAGGTTTCCTTGTATAACTGCCTTGACAAAAGGCTTAATAGAATATTCGGTACATAATGTAGTTGAGTCTCAAGCTGCAAATTACACAGGAGAGACTTTCCTGTGGTAATTCCAATCCGAGTGAGCCACAACAAGATTCCTCAGTAACTTCTCTGTCTTCTAACCCTGTGTCTGCAGATGGAGGAGAAGGACCTAAGTGAAAGAGGATTGCCGCAAATTGCATCAATCATGAACAGAGTTAGAAACTTGAAAAACAAATACAGAAATGAAGACAATATCACAGATGAGCTTAACTGTACTAAAATATCAGCTGATACAACAGGTATTTAGTTTTTCTATTCTTTTGTCACTTATGCAAGAGATCTTAACCTAAACTGAGTGAAAGAATCACTGACTGAAAGGATTTAAAGTTTAGCTTTTCTTCAATATTAATGACCACAAAGGAAATTTCATTCCTCTTTGTTAATTGTGTTACTCAAATGTTTAAAAATACCATTAATTTGTTTTGCAGGAAAGCTTATAAAAAGTGTTCTGTTCGTGTTTGCAGTTTTAATCAATCTTATTTTTTGTTTTTCTACCAGATAACTCTGGAACTGTTAATCAAATAATGATGACAGCCAATAATCCAGAAGATTGGCTATGTTTTTTGCTTAGACTAGAGAAAAAGGGTGTTCCTCAGATGGATGTTAACCTACTGAACAGACTCATTGGTCGTTACAGTCAAGCGGTGGCTGCATTACCTGCAGAAAAGCACAGTCAAAATGAGAGCTACGCTCGCATCCTTGTGAGATTTGCCGAGTTGAAAGCGTAAGTACAAATTTTCAGTGTGAGAACTCATCACTCTGTTTGAATTACAATTAAAACACGTTGTTTTGTTAGTGGTTTTCATATTGGCAGCTTTGGTGAGTCAGCTTAACAGGTGTCTCCACAGTGCTCACATTTTTTATATATGCTGATAAACATGATTAAGAGCTATTTGATTTAGAGATGTTAACACACTTCTTTTCTTGGTTCTATATGTAAGGAACATGGGGAAAAAGCATGAGACACTGTTTTTTTCAGCTTTTTACTAGTACGCTTTCTTCCTTCATAGGACTCAGGCCATTAAATTAGCTGCCTTAGGACAGGAAGGATGTCTGAGAACAGGATTCTATACTTCCACACTTGTAAAATTAGTTTGCATTGTGGTCATTTATTCTTTTATGCAGTCCACATTTGAACAGTGTGGTTCAGATGTGTTCAGACATAACTTTTTGCAAGGTTATGATTGGATTTTTTTTCATAATGGGTTCTTTGGTCACTTGAAATGTCATTACAGCAAACATTTTGATAAGATTTGTATTTGAACATTGCAGCAATCTAACCATTAGACCTGAGCAGGTGGTCTTCCAGTGGAAGTAGCTAGTCTTTTTCTTTTAAGTCCTTCCTCTATTTGACTCCTTGGTGTATGGTTTCATCTTGCATTATGATAATTGTCTGCTTCTTTGTGCTGTCGTTTACATGGATCTTGCTGCATCACTGTTTACTAAAAGCACACAGTGGAAGTAATCTGTTAAATCTCCTGTTGAGAAAAAACCAGGAGTGAATAATGACCAGCTTGTGAATCCTTAGTATCTTGAAGAGATAAGGTGTTTATGTGTAATTAGAGTAAAGAATCTCTTCCACAAAGACTCCAAAGATACTGAGAGATGGCATTCTTTTTTGAAGATGAGTTGCTTTTCCTCAGAACAAAAACTGTGTAACAGGCTTCTGGATCATACTTTGTGGAATTCCTTTTCCAGACTAGTGGTTGGATGCTATGCTATTATTGAGTCACATCTTTTATCTCATTATAGGAGAGTTTAAGTTCAGAAAATGTATTTCCTACCTCCCTAATCACTTGGACTTATTTTCACTTGATCTTTATAATGTGGTTTGAACAGTAGATACTTTTAAGATATATAAAAGCTATGTTCAGTGTTCTGTGTGTTGTATTGCAGAAAGCAAAACTGAAGGTGCCGTCAGTAGCTTGTTAAACCATTGATATTATGACCAATTTTAGTTGCAGTGTCTCACTGAAGTGTTTTCAGCTGTTTCACTGCTACAGCCTTTAGGGACCTCCTTGGGAGAGTAGTCTGTCTTGTTTCACTACTAAAATGCACTCTACAGCTGTACTAAAATACCTTCTACTTTGGTAGCCAATGTTTCTATACAATCAGCTTGTCTCACTGGGTAGGTCAGATCTGCTCTTTTTGTTTTCCGCTGCATATTTTTAATTGGCAAATACCACAAAACATGTTTCCTGACCTGCCTAATGAAAATTTGTTTTTAAAAGGTGAAGGACCCACTCCAAACCCCTTTTAAAAAATGTACCCACCAAAATCTGCCATAGTATCAATCCCAAAGGAGCTTCACTATAAGCATCTCCCTAAATGATGGTTCCTTATTTGAAAATTACTTTTCAGATACTAGCCAGTTCTTAATCATTTATTATAAGCTAATACTTTCTTGTTCAGAGTGGCATGTATAATGTCAATTATTTATATGAAACTATTTATGAACTATATGTGTAATTATACTAGCAATGAAATTGCTTTTGACTAAAACAATTTAGATCAGACCTAAAAAATGATGATATTGCTTGTCTCTAGTCTTTGGAGATTCATGTTACAAATAACCACTCACTGATTAATTTATCTTTTGTGTTTGGCATGTTTACTCATTGCTTATAATTTTTTCTCACTGCTCATAACTTTTTTTTGTTTGAAATTTCCCTGGTGTTCCACACTTGACTTCTCTGTTCCTGGCTGTCGGTTTGTCTAGTACTATGTATTTTGTCTGTGCTTGGTTTTAGCTTGTATTGAAGAAAATCCTCTCATCTCATGACTTCCTAGAGTGCTTCTGGTTTGTGGGTTTATTTTTTTAGCTATTGCAAGTAAAGCGACACTGATACTGCAAGGTAAGTGACACTGATAGGTGCTCTAATGACACTGCCTTTGGTGGGAGAAAGGATGTGCTTTTCAGTAAGAGTTCTGTTTGCTGTTCTCCCAAATGTTCCATCTAAACAAGGTGGAAAAGCAAGTCAGCATCACAAACTTCAGAAGCAATGACAATGGTTTGAGATTTTAGGGTCTCTTGCCATCAACACTGTTTTCTTCTGATCACAGAATCATAGAATGTTAAGGAGTTGGAATGGATCTTAAAGATCATCTAGTCTCAACCCCTCCTGCCATGGGCAGAAACAGCTCCCACTCAGCCATGTTGCTCAAGGCCTTATCCAACCTGGCCTTGAAGACTTCCAGAGTTGGGGCATCTGCAACCTCCTTGGGCAACCTGTTCCAGTATCTCATCCACCTGCACAGAAAAGAATTTCTTTCGGATATGTAGCCTAAATTTCCCCTCTTTCAGTTTGTACTCATCATTCCTTCTATTCTTGCTACAGTTCCTGACAGAATCCCTTTCCAACTTCTCTGTAGGCCCCTTTCAGATACTGGAAGGCTGCTGTGAGGTCTCTATGCAACCTTCTCTTCTCTGAGCTGAACAGCCCCAATTTTCTCAGCCTCTCTTCACAGGAGAGGTGCTCAGCTACCTAATCATCTCTGTGGCCCTTGTTGGGACTCTTGTGAACAGCTCCACATCCTTCTTATGTTGGGGGTCCTGGAGTTGAACGTGGTGTTTCATGTAGGGGTCTCACAAGAGCTGCTGGCCATGTTCCTTTTGATCCAGCCCGGGATACTTTGGGCTTTCTGGGCTGTGAGCTCACACTGCCAGCTTGTGT
>WEIV01014441.1:0-66289 GCA_013390005.1 Calyptomena viridis | reverse complement strand
GGAACTGTAACAGAGTGCGCTGACAAGTCACAGTAAGTAATTACTCTTAGAAATATCTCAGTAAACTCAATTTGCTCTCAGAGGTCTTTTAAATTATATCTCGTTAGAGTGCAATGTTTTTTCAAATGACAAGGTCACACAAAAAACCAAAACTCTATTTTATCTTTATCAGAGCTTTACCCCCCCACCATAAAACTGTTATAACACATAATTCCAACCAGATAGAGATGTTGTGTTTTACTGTTTGAGCCCAGGAAAGCCATAAAGCAAGCAGAGTTGTTGTTTACAGTCACAATAAATTTGGAATATTGTATAGCATTCTAGGTGAGGCAAACATCTACTGATGTCAGAGGAGTGGAAAGAAATAATTTTTTATTATTATTTTTTGAACTTTGCTGGCAAAATAATTTTATTTTGGATTTACACTAAAAAACTTCTCATGAATCAGAAAAGATTAATCTCAAACTGTATTAGTATAGCAGAACACACACTTTATTTCACCACCCTACTTATCTGCTTTGGTGACTTTACAGCAAGAGCTTATTGAAAAGCAACATGAATTGTGTAGTTGACCAACACTTTTAATTTTATTACAAGTCTTGATAGTATTCTTTTTAGAATTCCAATTTATGTAGCCATGCAATTAGCAAAGTAAAAATAAATTACACTGGAAACACAGCAACATTATAGCGGCATTTGTTGCTAACAAAGTTGCATCTTGTATTAATAGAGATTTCGGTTTAACCAAAGAGAAGGAGGTAGAAGCAGCCAATCAGACCCTTCATTAAAGATATCCTTAATTTTGTTCCCATTTACAAAACTAAATTCTAAAGTGAGTATATGCTTTGATTCTTAGGTCCAATTTATCTGGCACATTAAAAGAATGCACCAATTGAAACCCAGCAGCACAGTAAGTTACTTAGTAAGTAACTACCTTAAATTAATTCTCCTAGGTATTGAGAGGATAAGAGTCTGCCATCACAGAAAATACTCAGCACAGTTTGAGAGGCCACTATACAGGGGATGGGATACACCATTATTCTGCCAGCAGGACTAAGCTCAAGTCTTTCCAGAAATGTACCTAAATGAACCCACCTACTCATAGCAGAGGTCAGAAAAGCAGGAAACACTTTGGCAAAAGTGATGTCTTCATAGTGTTTGGGTTTTGTTTTTTTTCTTTTTTTTTTTTTTTTTATCTATTTTGTCCACAAGTATGTTGTACAGGAGTGATTTAGGAGAGACTTACGAGAAATATAATGGGCATAGTAGAAAGACTGTCATAACAATCAAGAAAGTTTCTAAGCAGCACTTCCAGTTCTATAAACTTTACCATCTTGCTCTTGACTTATTTTCATTTTGGGTTTTTTGGTATGACCATCACAGGCTGAGAATTTCAAAAAGATGCCACCAGCAGACACTCATCTTACTATCTCTCCCAGAAAGTTTACCTTCTCTGAGTCCTACCAATGAAAATGGGAGATGACTTCTTCCTACAGGGGCTTTTTTCACGTTGTTATATTTCCTTGCATTGCTTAATCAAGACAAAACATAAAAGGCAAATAGCTAAGTAAATGCTTAAAAGTACAGACCACAAAGCTGTAATTTTATCTTGGTACTACAACAGAAGGGCTGAAAAACCTTATTCAAAGGAGAGGAAAAATTAATAAATTAAATGGCACCAATGTTATGGAAAGTAAAATAAAAGCTATGTAAACACCACAACTCAACTGTGTGGTCAGTAACATGAGTTCAGGCAAAATAAGCACACATCAGTCCTTTAGGCTCTCACTGGGCTTTCTGAACATGGGTTTTTCTGCTTAATTTCTGACAGCTAGAAAACCATATAGGGGAGGGTAGAAGGAATCTAATAAAATCTTGCTGACATGCCATGACTGCCTCTTGCTGCTACGATGGCATCTACTGTCATTTGCTACAGGTAGAAAAAAAACCATAAATAACCTTATTCTATTTCCTCAGAGGCAGTAGTGAGTCACTATTGCCTGAAATACAGAAGTGTCTGTGACGCAGGATAGGGTGGAAGGACTCAGCGGAGAATTAAAACTCTTAAATGTATCCTTTTAGAGGTGTTAAGGGAATGTAAGTGTACCCAGTCAGAGGCTACAGTGCTATCTGTTGAGAAATCTTTTAAGAGGGGCTCCCTGGACATGTTATGACAGCAAGAATTATGAAGTCCTTTTTGAGCAGGACAATGGGGGAGTCAGGAACTGAGGTGGGAAAATAGTTTCTCTTCTCCCAATATTTTTTTGGTCTTCATTATAGACTTGTTGCTACAAAAAATCTTATGGATGCAAAGACTAATACCAGTTATTAAGGGATGTCCACAATGAAAAAACCCCTGTGGGGCACAGGAAGGCAGCTGCTTGGACACAGAGCAGAAACCATAGTGGAAGAAAGCATCTCTCCCTTTCTGAACCATCTCTGGAAGTCAGGGTACAAAGTTAGATTTATGATTTTCTGTCCCCTGATCCCACACATGACAACGTCTGTGGATCACTTGGTGTGACAGTAAAAGCCATCCGGGAGAAAAAAAAAATGGACACAATAGAAAATTAAAATTTGCCAGCAGAGAATGTATAGATTTCAGGTAATTTCCTGTATCCTTATATTACTTAGATAATGATGATCAACAAGCGTTGTTCCAACCTCTTCCCTTTCCAGCTCTTCTATGAGAACAGTGTTAAAAGAGTAAACATCTCCAAGGACTAATTTTAGACATGTCTGACCAAACTACCCACTCAAAGCTTCTCAGTTGTTGAAGTCTGTGCTGAGAACTCAACAATAGTTCAGACTGTTGAATAAAACCTCAAATAGGTCAAATCTGCTACTGATCTGCAACCAGTAACTTCATGAATTGAAGTTTACACCCCTGCAGATGTGGTCCACCTGACCTAATGAAGAGAGCTGTGTCTTTTTATTGCAGACATAAATTTGACAATTAACAATGAGGTTCTTGGATTCATATCAGCTAGGAATTTGATCCCATGACTGCAAAAGCCCTGAGTTAATTTATGTTGCTGGAGAAAACTGGGACAAATGTCTATACCTGTAAAATGTTAGTCTGAGCTCCCTCTTTCTACAGTATCAAACATTTAAAAAACAACTCATAGTCTAAATTCTCTTTAATTTTTTTTGGCCCAGTTCTTCAGAGTATACCCACAAAATGCTGACATATTTTAAGAAAGTTAGAATGGCCAATAAAAAGTTTAACAAACATAAATGAAGTCAGATTTCTCTCTCTGTGTAGAAATATACCTTGTGCTTGAGCTTATTCAAGATTTTGCTGAGCTTTGACTTTTAACTCAGACCTTTATTTTGTCTTGTCACAAACAAAATCAGAATGTTTCAATGCCCAAATGAAAGCAACACATTCAAGCTCTGCACAACAACTTCAGCACGGAGAAAACAAAGGCTTTCACAAAACCCACAGTTTTCAATAAAAAAGCACTAGGACAGAAAATTTTCAACCAGCACTACTAAATAACTGCATCCTTTCTTTCTGACATATTACCTTGCTGGTAACGCTTTAGTCCCCAGTGAATCCCATTGATTTTCTTGGAGCTATGTGATGTCTTTGCAGTCAGCATCTGCCAGACAGTGATGCCTGAGTCATACCACCTTGGAAGTGCAGTCAAGTGATGCTAGGCTATACAGATTCATGAGGCAGGATTTCCCCTTGGCTTCTTTGCTTTCTAAAAACAAAGGTGAAATGTTAGTAGTTCACCACTGCCTTAATTTATCAAAGCAGAAAGAGCACTTCCAGTGCTTCTAAGATTCTTCAGTCTATCAGACACATAATTCCTACCTCTGCAGGATGTAAATTGCACTCAGAATAATGAATAAGAGAGAGATATGTTTCCATTTGCTTTTTTTGTTTTTAATTTGAGTTACTAACTGGTAGAAGATTATCCAGAGGTCTTGGAGGATGTTCTCTGAGAACATCTGGAGAATGGTGGTCTCCATCTCATTAAATTTTAAAGATTTCTAGATTTTTGTAATGTATTAAGTACTTGAAATCAAGACTGAATACATACTCCAGGAACTTTGAAATAGCTCAGCCACAAGTGGTTAGATTTGGAGCAGGAATTGATGGGTAAAATTTAATGCATGCTGGTCAGTTTAGAAGAACATCCCAGTCCCTTCTGCATTAACAATCTACAGAACTATGCAATGAGCAACAGAATGCAATCAAGCTTTGGCTATTCTTCCTCATTCTCCTAGTTGTATTTGTTCTTGCAACATTACAGAGACAAAAATAAAGGTAACAGCAAGCCTGATATCAAAATGATTAGATGAAAAGCAAATGAAATAAACCAAAGGACTAAAGCCGTTACTTTTAATTTTTTAAATTTTTTTACCTTTTCATAACTACTCTTCTACTTAATGTGTCAAAACTTTTCAGAATCAACAGAAAATTGAAACTATCCTATTATAGACAAAGATCTGCCACAAAAATCTAGGCTGTGCTTCGCTATTCCCCACTCTGAGACATCCCTACACAAACAAGTCTTTCAACTGAGGATTTTGTCCTCATTTTACCATTCTCACTGTGAACATTTCCTCTAGGCTTTCGCCATACTGAAAGATGATCAGAAATTTTTGCAGTGTGCTGGTAACAACGAGACACAGCAAGTGTCTCAAGATGCAGTTTTGACTGTGGCTCGTATTTCACAAGCGCATGGAGAAAGATCACAGGCAGCTGTCACCCTTTTTCACCTCTTTGCATTAGTCAGACAAGTCACTATCTTCATGACTATGTGGTGGAGGAAATCTGCCACAGCCTGCAGCGGGGTTAGCTGTCGTGAACCAGACCAGTAGGGGGAAAAGCAGTGATGGGATTATTTTTCCCCTGATTTTCCACCAGCTCGCAGTTTGGAGTCAGAGCTGTGGTCAGGCGAGCACCCACACAGCCACTTTCAAACGAATCACATACTCATTCACAAAACTCAGAAAAAAATCTATTACTTCCCACAAAACTTAATCCAGATTACACCCACACTGATGTAACTGAATGCTGGCCCATGAACAGCTACAAATGAAGTGGAACTTGTGCCACTTTGTGTTTCTATAGCTAAGAATGGGCTATTATCACTTTAATGACCTATAGCACACACAAAACACCATCAAGTTTTAACAGAATGACAAAGCCAGTCTTTATCCTTTTAAATAATCTGCATCTTGACTAGCCATCCAGTCTATTTTCTCCTTGCCAGTTATATTGAGGGGTCATAAACAAAACGGAATGAGAATAGCCAGTAAATTAAAGTGCAGGCAAGTGAAAAGGTCAAAGTAGTATGCTTTATTATTGTCTGTCACTGAGTATATGGCATGTCAAAATTCATACACTGGTCTTTCAAGAGAATAGAAACAATGAGAAATCAATCAACTTGCACTGACTCTACTAAAAATGATTTAAAACGATTGTATCTCAAAAAATCTGTAGATATCAAGAAAGCAACCTCTGTTTCTTCTCTACTGCCTTAACAGATAGGAACTCAGAGAGGCACTACACAATGGAAGCTTGCATGTATTTCAGCAATACTGCTGAAAAAAATGAGAATGCACCCTCAGCTGCAGATTGCCCAGTTTTTTCAGGAATGTCTTGCAGCATATTGGCATCAAGGCCCAGAATCACAGCCCTAAATTTGAATCTGCTGTTATTAATGGTTTTGTTGCATTCAGTTTCAATCAGTGGAGGAAACTGTTGGATCTCAAATGGGATCTCTTGGATTGGCTTTCTGGCCTGTGCATCTCAGGAGTACCTCTGTCCCAGTTTGGAACAAATATATTCAGAGGGATAAATATTCTCTGATAAAAACAGGCCGCAATCACCCTCTCCCACCAGGTTTGAGGAAAGAAATATTTCCTCAAAGGAAAGTGAAAAAACCAAAACTATTTATTTAACCAACACGCAAAAGAAAAAAAAAAAAGAAACAATAACACCAAACAATATATACATAACAATAAACGATGAAGTCTCTCACTGGAAGACTGGAAGATCTAGAGTCCTTTTCAGAGTCCCAGGTCGATTGTGGGGGGGGCCCCCCCAGGCCAGACTGGTGGAAAAGGCCTCCCAGTGAGGTCTTGACACTCCGATGTCCCAACAAGTCCAGGAGAGAAGAAGAAGAAATCAAAAAAAAGTCCAGGAAAATGCAAAAGTCCAGGTCTCTTCCTTTTGAAGAAAACAGGCAGCACTCTCCCTGGAAAAGCTAGCAGGCCGGTGTCTTCCTCCCCCATTTTCAGCCCAGGCCGCTGAAAAAAACCCCCCAAAACCCCAAAAAACCCCCCCCAAAAACAAACAAAAAAACCAAACCAAACCAAAACCAAAACTGCACAGTAACATAGCAAAAATTGACCTTGAGACAATAGAATTGTTTTGAAAAGATTTCTCTAGCTAGTTTTTTTCTCTCGGCTCTTGGGGCTCAGTTTTTAAAAGCACAAGATTCACTTTTTTTTTCTCTTGGCATAGAGGAGACGAATATGGGATAATCATAAAGTCACCCCAAGACAACCTCGTATGGCCAGCACTGATCTTTGAAAACTGCACTAAGCCAGTTAGCATAATTCATCATGAACAGGATGATTTGGTACCATTAACTTGGTTAAAAATGACTGCTCTCTTACTGAGAACAGCTTATCTGCTTTTAGTGCCTCGAAGAGCACCTGCAGAAGGACATGTTCCTTTAATTACACAACCAAAGTATTAGAAACAAGTCTGACCAGATGAAGTCTATTTCCAGGAATCTAATAATTTTGAACATGACTGTATGTGAGTACATAGAAAAAAAAATAGAGGCAATTGACAGTTTGAAACATGTTATTTGTGATCCTGTCCACCAAACACTAACGAGACACAATGTCTTTCCTTTTGCAAGACAAAAAAATTTATTTTTTATCACATAATTATATGTTACTGTGGCAGAACACGATTTCCTCAAAGTTAGTTTTCTTTCTTTCTTTTTCTTTCTCTCTTTCTTTCTCTCTCTCTCTTTCTTTCTTTCATGGGAGAAAAGACTAGATATTTGAAAAAAACCTGTCTTTAAACAAGGTTAAAAATAAGTAGTGTCTGGACTTACCCTTTCTCTTACCACTTGACTAAATGCTCAGAATAAATCTATTTTCTTTTTCTCAAAGGAGGATATAGAAATTGTTTTTACAGGTGCTGGATTCATCTCCACCATAATTTTCTTCTTTTACACAGCCAAAACTATTGTATTTTCATGATTTAACTGCAGTTCTGTGGTCACAAGATGACACCTCTCCTGTAGGAGCTCAGGACTGTGAAATGGCCAGAGAAGATGCCTGCAGCTGGTGTAGTAAATAAGCACCTCACCAGTTTTCAAAGAGGATGAAGAATGAGTACTCAGATATGCCACAGTGTCTCCTCCTTCACTTGGAGGAAAAAAAAGGCACGCAAAATTTTTATTATGTTGTTAAACACTGTCTTTTGTCATACATTGGTCAGCTGCAGAGAAAATGTCACCAGATTCTAGTCCCCACAATAGCTTCCCCTTTCAGTTATTATTGTTAGATAAGGAAACATAGTTCAGCAACACAGTTCTTCTCTGAGCCTTACTGAAACTGAACTAACAATCTTGTCTCAAGATTAAATACTTTGGAGGTTTAACTCAGCAAAAAAATGTGTGTGGAACACACGATCCAAACCTGAGGGAGACACATCAGAAAGATAAAGAAGCACATGGAGTCCTGGGCTTAAGAATATAAAAATCCTATAAAAATCCTGTTAGAAGCACACCAGAATTTCCCATACTCCCATCTCAAAAAACCTTGACCCAGTGTTTTCCAGTACAGGCCAACTCTCTCTTCAAAAGTGCATCCAACAGGGAAATATATCTGTTTTCTGGAGACTTTCACAAGTACTAAGGTCCCTGCAACTTACACTCCTCAGCCCCTAGCTCCCTGGAAGGATGCATCCTTTATGTACAGCACCTAATGTATAGCATAGAGAGACATACTCACAGTTCAGCATGGGAGGGACAAAGTGAAGAGCGAGCACAATTTCATTTCTGGGACAAGGTACAGAATGCTATTTTTGTACTCTCTTTCGTATCTTAATAAAACTTGTTCACACATTCCATAATAATGTATAAGGATCATAGATAAAAATATAAACTCTGGTTACTGCATGCTATCTGTTTCTATAACTTATTAGCACATACATTGCTATTATGTTAAAAACACATATATGTAACTTTTTGTGAGGAGTAGCAACTGCTCCTTCATAAAAGTCTAGGTAAATTATGTCTTTGCAACCCCTTATGTGAACCACCTCTTTACACTGAACAGTGATTTCCCTCCAGTTAGCCAAAAGAGGGCCTGGACTGATCATTACTCTAGGTTCTGCCACTGGATGGCCCGAGGTAATGACAGTGCCCTTGTCATTCACCCACATAAAAGCCAGACCTTTGCCTCTTTGGTCAAACAGCTGCTCTTTCCAAACTCTCTTCTCTAGTTCTTTGATTTGAATTCTAAATGCTTTGGACAGCCACTCAGACTTCGCTAGCACTGCTGGTTACCTGTCCAAGTGAATGCAGAGGAGAATTATCTAAGAATGGCTTGGGTTGGAAGGCACCTTATAAATCATTTAGTTTCAACCTCCCTACCACAGAAAGGGACACCTTCTACTCGACCAGGTTTCTCAGGACCCCATCCAACCTGACCTTGAATTCTTCCAGGTAGGAGGCACCCACAACTTCTCTGAGCAATCTGTCTCACCACCCTTACAGTGAAGAATTTCTCCCCAATATCCAATCTAAATCTACACTTTTTCAGTTTAAAAACTCATCCACTGCATTCCCTAATAAAATGTCCCTCCACAGCTTTCCTGCAGACCTCCTTTAAGTACTGTAACACTGCTATAAGGTTCCCCAGGGTCTTCTCTAAGCTAAAAACACAAACTTTCATAGGAGAGGTGCTCCAGCCCCTGATCATTTTCATGGTACTCCTCTGGACCTCTTCTAACATGTCCATGTCATTCTTAGGCTTGGGGCCCTACATCAGAATGCAGTTCTGCAGATGGGGTCTTACAAGAGTGAAGTAGAAGGTCAGAATCACCTCCCTCAACCTGCTGGCCGTGCTACTTTTAATGCAAGATGCGAGTGGTTTTTGGACTGTGAGTGCACATTGCTGGGTCATGTTCAGTTTTTCATCCCCTAATTATCATTATTAATAATTGATCACACATTAATAATAATTATTATTAATATTTCATGTTGCTGCTGCTGAAGGATATAGTGAGTAATATAAAGTCAATGTTTGTCATGACTGTTGCATATGTTTTCTGCTTTTAGTTTGAATTCTTTGTAGCAGGAAGTAATAGGCATAAATGATATTTCTAAATAAGTGATGAATCAACAGCTTCCACTGGGTAAACTGTAGAACAAATGGTGCTCAGTTCTTTCTCTGTCTATCTACAACCTACAAAATTTGCTTTATTCTCCTGTATTAAAAAGATCAGCTCAAAACCTCTCTTACTTTTGGTTTAGGATTGGCAGGAGATTATTGAAGACTGTGAACCAGTAGGTCACAGAAAGAGAAAATCTGATGGGAAATTCTCCAAGCCTTAACTGGGTGAAATATAAATTCATTTCTATGCCAGCAATTAAAGCTTTAATTTTATCCCTTTGAAATCCTTGAGTTGGTATTTGTCAGAGATTTGCAGAAAGTTACCCTCCTCGAACTGAGCAGATTATCAGACTCTGTTAGGAAGAGATGGAACTTAGAGCATGGCTTCCAATGGAAGTTTCCACTCTTTTCCAATTGAATTTCTTGTCAGTCTGACTCATATTTATCTTCTTTTCCTGCTTATTAAAACTGCCATACTTATGAGTGAAAATACTAGGAAAGGCTTTGGTCTAATCAAAGTAAATCCCCTTTTCAATCTCCTTTGCATAGGCAGTTGTTCATCAGCAGAGGCCAGAGTTAGGAGGACGTGGCTGGGGAAAAAGAAAAGCAAACATGTTTCCACTAGCTCCCAGAAAGCTGATTGTTACCAGTGTGTCATATCCTATTGCAAAAGGCTGTCTCATCGCTCACAAATATTTTGTCCTTGCTGGATGTGATCTAAATACCCAGATATCCTTACTGAAGGGTCATTGCTCTGTATACATTTTCCATTGGTGGCATCCGTGGGATTCTCTGGAAGACAACAGGTGAGAAACAAACAAGTTTCATCTGTTGCTTGCCAGGGAGGTGCCACTGCTCCCAGTACCAACTCAATACTGAGGATTAGAAGGACATGCACCAGGCAGACATTTCCCAGAGCCTGAAAGATGATACACTTGCAGACAATATCTAGATGTGTCCCTTCATGGCTGAAAATTGGGTAAAACAGTCATAATACCTGAAAAGAGAAGAAAATAACTATGCTGAAAATCTAGTACGTACCATTTGTAGAAACTGAAGATTTTGAAGGGTACAGAGCCACTGCATTCAGCCAGCCCAATCCAGCAAATTAGAAAACCAAAGACTGATTTTAAATCAGCTCAAATCCTGGCAGCATGAATATTTAAAGACTTTCTTTAAAAATGCTTACTTTTCCCTTAGGAACAGTTTGAACTCTGGTCCTGAATGCAGCGCCAGGTAGTTCTAGCAGGCAGGAGAGGAAGCAGGATATATTGTAAGAACATTTCATCTCAATAACATTAGTAGGAGAAACGTCATGCTCCAGTGGCTACATCACTAGGTTGGAACTTATGGCACACCTAGAACCATGGCATGGAGCACCATATTGAATGCAGACTCAGCTCTTGGAATGAATGCAGGAAAAAGCAAGACAGTGCCAAGCAAGACAGTTGCTGAGCTCTGCTGGGAGCCCAGGCTTTTTACCACCTAATTGATGTGACTGTGCTGCTCAGGAAATCCAAGGGAAAGTATCTTGACAGCCTGAAGCATGCTGCCATTGACACCTCTTGGTCAGAAGTGCCATGGCTGCCCCTGCATCAGGCTCCACGCCATGGCACAGAGAAACCCTTAGGAAACCTGGGCATGGCAGCTGGCTCACACACCAAACATTGCATGGGACCCTGGCAATGGGGCCTCTCTAACACCTTTCTGGTTTTAGCTTTTTTAAAAAAATATGTCAGCTTACACATTTTCACACTACTTGAAAGTTTTGCTTTTATATTTTAAGATTTAATTTTTTTTAAAAAGGTTCTGATGTTGGCAAGACCTTTCCCACTGTGGTTGATGGCAGAATTACACAGGTGTTCCAGGGTAGCTTTCTAGGCTTCTCTAGTTCTCAGGAGGGAAGAACCATCTCACAAAAGATTCTGCTTAATCGACATTGGGCCAAACTTCTTTTTCTAGGTCAAACATTACTTTCTAATGCTAGATGTGAGGTGCAAACAATGTAATACCTCTGGCAGCCTCAGAAGAAGGAGTCTTTCATATCATGACTTATCTTCATCTGGATCATTTCAGGACAGACTAGTTTAAGTGAAGGGCAAAGCAAAGACTTGATTCTGTGCCACTACACATACAGAAGGCACAGTGAAGCGCTGCACATAACTGTAGCAAAAAATTAGCAGTAAAAACTTGAGCAAATCCAAAACCTGTCCACAAAGCATTTCAGTTTTAATGAAAAGAGTCTGTTTAGACAAATTCTCTATCATAAAGATCTTTGAGTCGAGGCAGCAAAGCTGCTGTGTTTTTTATCATCTGAGATGTTTCCCTTCTGGAAAGTACATCTGCTGAGATAAAGGGATAATTCTGACATGTTGGTATCTTACAACAAAGACCTAACTGAAAATTTCCCATCAAAACCAATGAGGCAAACTGAGCTTTTGATTAAATAGTAAAAAGCACAAATTTCCACTGAAAAAAACCCAACACCAATCACCCCAAATGGAATACCTGTCCAGGGCTTTGCTACTGCAGTGCTTCAAAATAAAATTGAGTTCCTTCTACTCCCCTGAGATCCCACTCTACACTGTTATCCAAGCATCCCAGTTGATCTGTCTGTCTCACACCATGGGCAGAGGCTCTGGACCAGAGCTACCATCTCTCTCCAAAGGACAAGCACTAATCACAGAAAATATACTTCAGATCAGGTTTACAGCACAGAAGAAAGGGGATATAAAACTTCAGGAAGGCAAAACCAAATATGAGGGTTCATCAGTTTATGTTTACTAACATTGCTCTAGATGCGTTCAGAGCTCAATGCAAAATTGATTCCTCCCTTACCCCTTCTCTAGGTATTTGAAAGTAGTGGAAATAGACAGTAGTGGAAAAAAAGTATTTCAAGCATCAGGAAAACAGACTGATGAAAATGTAAAGGGCTAGTGGTAGATTTTTATAGGTCCTGCTTTGAAGTTGGATTCATTTATGTGCTCCTACCTGACTTGCAATTAGTTTACTGTACTTTTCTTTGTTTCGCCATACATTCAGGCTGAATCACATGCCATTTCTCTTCCTCAGTCCTCCTTCATCACCTACTTCTTGTATGAAACAGTATCTACCAAGCAACACTCCCTTGTGCAATAAAGCTTCATTCTGGAATGCCTTTATCTAAACCAGGGATTAACAGGGAATATTATTCCACACCACAGCCTCACAAAATATTAAAAAAGATGTGGGTTCACATGCCCCTCTATGTAAGGATCCTGTCTCTGGTGCTACTGCAAAGAATAATCTCTGTCAGCACTTTCAAGCAGGTATTAATCCATCTGATGATCAATTCAGCACACCAGACAGGGGACAAGGCACAAATCTGGGGTAAAAGTTAATGACCTCTCTGCTTCTGCCCACTGTGCAGGTGATGTTTTAGTCAGCACCACTCTCTTGAACTCTGGCTGTCTTTAGCTCATTGCTTCCCCAAACCAGGAACTGCAGACACTGCACAAAAGAGCTTAGTGAATTATACTTTTTGCCTTTTTTTTAATTCAAATGAGATTCATGTTTAAATCAGACTTTGGAGAGAGGTTCAAGGTTAATTCTTTTTTTTTTTTTAAATCTAAATGTGACTCTCATCCTTCATTTCAACCTGCAAAAATACCTCTGCTCTGCATTTTCTGACAGTTCTGGCTTTATCTTCACCAGTTGCCGAGTTGCTTTGGACACACTTAGCCTGTTCTTAGCTAAAAAATTCAGCTTTAACAGGAAAAAAAAGAAAAGAAAAAGAAAAGGAAGATATGGGAAACAGATAGGTGAAACAATGCTGATCTCAGGCCTTTTTCTACCCCAGTCACTGGTGCAAGGTCAGCCCATTGTGAGAAAACAGCTCTCAAACACCATCAGCTCTTTACTTACTTTAAGTAACCCTGCCCACCAGACATGCTCTGCTGCATTAACTAAGCCCCTATACTCTTTCCCACAACAGCTAATCTCACACTACCCTGAGGGTTTGGCACCTCTTCATCCATGTGCTGGCAGCAAGGATAGGGAGGTAAAGTCACACAACCCAACCATATCTTCTTGCTAATTGTCAACTCTTTAGATTTGTTCTAATTCCCATAGTAAGCCCAATGAGAGTATTTTGTTAGAAAAGGGCAGAAACCTGACAATCCCTCCCTGAAATGAAAAGGCCAGAACTAGTGAACAAAGGATGCCTCCCATGTCCCTGGAAACCACGAACACAAGTCACATATACAGGAATGCTCTGATCACAGAGTCCATAATTCTGTTCCCTTATACCCATTGCTGTGAGGAAGACATGGTATAGCAGGGAAAGTGTGCTCTGAGGTACCACGTGCACCAAATCCCTTGCATTTGGTTCAGCAAGCAGATAGATTTGCTTTCAGCTGCATAAATTAGGCTATCTTCTTTATCCTTAGTTTCTCTCTTGTTTGAGAAAGCCTAATACTCTGTAAAACCAAAGAAGAATTACTCTACAATCTTGAAAAATCCAGCTGCATGGCACTGTCAAAGCTCCAGATGATTTCTGCTATGGCACACGGAAGACATGGAGGTGATTTGAGACAGTCAGGACAGCTTCACCAAGAGTAAGTCCTACCTGACCAACCTAGTGGCCTTCTATGATGGAGTAACTCCATCAGGCGACAGGGTAAGAGCTACTGATATCATCTATATGGATTTCTGTAAGGCTTTTGACATGGTCACCCACCACATCCTTCTCTCCTAATTTGAGAGAGAGGTATTTGATGGGTGGATGAATTGGTGGATAAGGAATTGGTTGGATGGTGGCATCCAGAGGGTAGTGGTCAGCTAAGCAATGGACATCCATGACAAGTGTCCCCCAGGGCTCCCTGGTGGGAGCAGTGCTATTCAATATCTTCATCAATGACACAGTGGATCAAGTGCACCCTCACCAAGTTTTCAGACATCAAGATGAGTGGTTTGATTGACACACCTGAAGGATGGAATGCCCTTCAGAGGGACTTGAACAAACTTAAGAAGTGAGCCCATGGGAAACTCACAAGATTCAAAAAAGCCAAAAGCAAAGTCCGGCACCTGGGTGGGGGAGATCCTCAGTATCAACACAGGCTGGGAGATGAAGAGATTAAGAGCAGCCATTCTGGGAAGGACTTACGGAGGCTGGTGGATAAGAGGCTGAACATGAGTCAGCAATGCGGGCTTGCAGCCCGGAAAGCCAAACGTATCCTAGGCTGCATCAAAAGCAGTGTGGCCAGCAGGGCAAGGGAGGTGATTTTGCTCCTCTACTGTGCACTGGGGAAATCCCACCTGGAACACTGCATCCATCTCTGGGGTCCTCAGAACAGGAAGGACATGGACCTCTTGGAGCAAGTCCAGAGGAGAGTCACCAAATTCATCAGAGAGAGGAAGCACCTCTCCTACGAGGAAAGGCTGAGAGAAAGGGCTTTGTTTAGCCTGGAAAGGAGAAGTCTTGGGGTGACCCAATTGGATCCTTCCAGTACCTGAAGGGAGCCTGCAAGATAGATGAAGAAAAACTTTTTACAAGGGCATGTAGTGACAGAACAAGGGGGAATGGCTTCAAAATGAAGAAGAGTAAGTTTAAATTGAACATAAGACAGAAATTTTTTACATTGAGAATGGTGAAACACTGGCACAGGTTGCCCAGAGGGATGGTGGATGTCCCATCACTGGAAACAATCACAGTCAGGTTTGACAGGGCTCTGAGCAACCAGATCTTGTTGAAGATGTCCCTGCTCATGGCAAGGAGGTTGGACTGGATGACCTTTAAAGGTGTCTTCCAAACCAAACCATTTTGATTCTACTAAAGAGACAGAACCAGCTCAGACATAGAGAGAGAGAGGAGGGGAGCTGATGGCCACATGTGTTTCATGGGTTGTGGAAGTGTAAAGAACAAGCATCTATGAATGGAGCTACTATAATAATGGATTCCCTCTTAGGCAGGACTGAGTTGGGTCCAGCAAAATGAAGTTGCATATGACTTAAGTATTTAGACAGATAAATGTGAATATCTGTGCTATAATAAAGGAGCAATTTGTGCGAAGGGAAATTGCATTATGCTTATTCAAAGTCAAATTTATTTCTTCCTTTTCTTATTAAGAATCTAATTTTAAAAATCCAACCCTCAAGTCAGGGTTATATACTTATAGGGCTGACTTCATATCTGGCAGTGCAGAATTCAAAATTCCTACCAAATTCCTTGCTGTATTCAATCAACAGCATAAGCCCCCTACTCAGGCCAAAACTTTTTTTATTTTTCTTTTAATTAAAAAATAGCCAGAGGGCATGCAAGGCTTAAATTACTTGCATACAGAAAAATGCTTCTCTAAGAAACCTATTAGGAGATATGGCTTGAGAGCAACAGAAGCCTTTCAGACTAAACAGAAGTTAAAATTTTTTAAGGTAATGAAGAAGGGAGATGTTTTGAAGGGTTTTCTTCAGCTCATTTTGGACTGTCATTTTCTGCCCTGAGGCCACAGTTGAGTTACCTCTGAGGAGATCAAGAGAGAGCTGTTGGGGGAAGAGTCCTTCACTTAGCAGAATGGTGGAAGGAACTTGTCTCTGTGTGGATCTCTGCCAGCGTCGGTTTGTTTAAAATATGCAAACCTTGGATCCAAGTCAGTTCCAAAAATACAACCCAACGATAGCTACGGCAGTTTGGCTTGCACATCAGCTGGCATTTTTTATGACATACATATTGTTAGTTGGCATCAAGAACCTGCAAGCTCTAATGCAAGCAAGAGTGGCAAACAACCTCCACTGCTCCCCGAAAAAGTAAAAGGGAAAAATCAAAATCCCAGAATCGCACACAGCTTTTGGCTTCCCAGAGCTGTGTTGCACTGCACTGAAGACCTGGAATCCCCCTTGCCTGCAAGCAGAGTGACCGCATGCTTCACCAGCCTGTTTGCCTACCCTAGCAAGAGATGTAAAAGTTCCTGTGTCACCTGAACACAGAAAGAGAAAGATTTGAGCCAGACAGGACTTTGAGTTGTCATTTTTAGCTGGTGGGTAGGGAGTCAACAGCACCAGGTTGTGTTAGGTCAGCGGGAGCCTACACCATTTCAGTCAGACTCTACATTTACAAGGAACTTACAGTTAAATAAGCATCCTGGTTAGGCTGGTATGCAATTTCAGTAAGACAGGACCTGACAGACAGGCTGTTCCACAATTTCTTTTAGGGAAGCATCAGAACATGGTATAGTCTACTCCATCCCTCCCTCTCTTAATTTTCTTCTGATACCTCTCATTTTCATGAAAATGATGCAGAATCCTCCTGCACCTCACTCTGTAGTACTAACATCCAGGAAAAAAAAAAAGCCCAGAAATGGCAGATTAGGTTCAGAATTATCCCTCCTTTGAGAGGCAATGACCGCATAATAGTGTTACACTCTAGTTAGGCTTAAAAGCAAAGCCTCAAATTAGAGAGCAGATCATTTCAGTGACCAGATACAGGCTTAAATGACAGAGAATTTCGTGCAAAAATATGGATGGGCTCATTTAAATACTAACAAGCTGTTGTCTTGGCCTATCTGCACAATAACTGAAAAAGGATAGATGAAGTCTCAAATAGCAGCTGTGACTTTTGAACTACTCTTCTGCAAATGGATGAGGGCAACAGTGAGGGGGACAGAACAACCTGATGTGGGTAATGATGAAGAAAACATAATGTTACACAGAAGGAGGGATTTCTCCCTCATCAGCAGGACAGGAATTTCCCTAGCTGCTAAATGAGGACTCCCCTAGCTTTGTGTCAAGAGCCCTCTGCAGCTTTCTGGGCATTGATGAAGAGCGAGGAGCACCTGTCACTCCAAGTTCTAACCTTTGATTTGCTGAGGAATATAAAGGAATTCAACTAAGTTGAACAGAGAGCAAAACAAAAGGGAATTCAAATTTTGTGTTGAAACCTGCTATAGTCACTTATGCTTTACACCTTATTACACTAATAATTTAGAGCAGGATTTTTCTCTTTCTGTGAACGTGTGGATCCTCTTTTGGCTTATCTGCTTGCATGTTATCCTGAGTGAGCAGCAGATAAGTTCCTCCAGGCCGGGAGCACAGGCTGCAGTTCCAGGCTGCAAATATTTTCTTCCCACTTCAGCACACTAGAACTGGGCAGTGAGCAGAGATTCAAGACAACAAGCAAGCTAGTGTAAACACTTACAGGCTGTGACTTTATCCGGGTCTTGAGTCCCTGCCTTGGACCAGGAACCAGTGTTGCCAGTTCAGAGCAGATGGAGTTGATTCGGACTGCTGCTGACACTTCCATTGTTCCTTTTTGGCTTTCTCAGTTACAGGCAACAGCATTATGTAGATGGTAGTGATGGCTGAAACAAAAGAAACTTGACTTCACTAGGTGTAACATATCTTGGGGCAAGAAACAGTCTGCAAGAGAAAGAAGCCTTGGCTGTCACTCCATCAGGACTTGTGTCCTCTCACCAGCACAGCTAGAACACGATTTATATTGGAGCTGAGTACAAGGAAAGTGGCCCACTAGGAGAACAAGAAAACTACATCATTTATGAACTGACTGCATGTTTTGTGCCACTTGCAGCAGAAAGTTGTGTGATGGCAAACTTTATCTCTCAGGTGAAACTGCCACTACAAGAATGGTAGTTTATGCTGACATGTGGAGAGAGAAGAGCTGCACCACAAGCTCTATTCAAAGGCAGCTGTAAGAAGCTGTCACCTCTTTATTGTCAATTACCAGCTCTGATCTTACCTAGGTGACCTTAACATTCACTAATGTATTGAAAATAATACAGATTCCACCTGGCAAGTTTGATCCCATAACTGCCAAAGCTGGATTCTCCCGCTGCACCTCCTACCACTAAGAACCTCTGGGACAAAAGGAGCATTTTCAATGACTCAAAGAAACCTTTTCAATACAGAAAATAAAGGATTTCTCAAGCTGAATGTAGAAATATTGCAATGTGCTAAAATACTTTTCATTTGTATATATTTTTAACTACAAGGACTTCAGCCATCTAGCAGACCCTGTAAAGATGAAGTGTTACCTGTCCACACAGGTACCTTGCCATTTCTCAAGCTCTGTGTATAGTCTCCAGACCTCACCTCTTTTAAGACCTTAAACCTTAAACCTTGCTGTGTAATGGAAATGAGACCAAGCCCATTTCCAAAAGCACAGGGCAGCCCCTTGTGCAAGATGAGGCAGAAAATGTGCTAGTAGCAACCACTTCAGAGACCCACGGCACACACCTTATCAGTTGGAGAAGAAAGATATATATTCTGCTGGGATAATTAGGAGATTAAGTAAAGGTAATGCAATCGTGTTTCCCTGTTTGTTTAAAAGAGTGGAAGCCGGAGAGAGAATTTAATGTCAGTTTTCACTACGAGAGATAAAAAGCGACAGGGACATAATAAATATAACACCTTCTGCCTGGGTTGCCTGGGATACAGCATCTAGGAAAGATAGACAGAGTGGATGAAGTACAAACCAGTCCCAATTCTCACAGCAATCATTGCCACCAGAATGCATTAATGTTGTGCCATTTTCCATCTTGTTATAACCTTTGTCACAAGAATGAGGTTATTGGACAAGAAAGGCTTTTCCATATTGGCTTTATCAGTATTGCTGCCATTTCCTAGATCTTTTTAATATTCTATAATTGATCGGTTTGCCATCTCAATTTCTCTTTGTTTGCAGCCTCTGTACCTTGTAGCTGACCAGACAATTCAAGTAGATAAAGGACGACTGAAAAATCTCTGCCTTGTTCCACCAGAGTAATCAAAGATCAGGGGTCACATATTTCTGCTGGTATAAATAGGTGTAGCTTCAATTATGCCAGTTGGGTTTATTCTCTGCTACAGGCCTTGAGTGAGCAACTTCCATTCTTCAGTCTGTTGAACAGGCCTGCAGAAATACCAAACCAAACTGAAAGTTTCCATTAAAAGATACAGAATTACAATGTCTTGTTCTTTCCATAGTTCTTCTGGTGAAAAAAAAAATTCTGAACAAATTCTGCCTAAAAAAAAAAAAAAAAATCACAAAAAAAAATCTGTAAGATTTAAATTCTTTAAAATAGCTCTTAAACTCAGCTTTGTCTGTACTGGAGACAGGACTTTGAACCTCTTCTTGGTGACACTGAGATCAGTCCTTTGCAAAGCCACAAATTCCTTAGCAACATGTTAAATCTTGCCACAACTTAATGCTGCCTTTCTATCTACTTCACTGGGTCTTTAAAGTACTGGTTAGGCCTGCATTTTCATTTTTCTTCTGTAAAAGGGAAATAATGATATTTTTTCCATCTTACTTACTTATATGAAGAATTTTTAGGATAGGGGTTACAAAATTACAACCCTCTCACCTGCTGAAACCGAAGGTTCTCTTTTCCCTCTGGCAGTACATGAACTACATTGCCCCTGACATTTATTTGGGCCACTTTGTATGGAGCACCATAGTGATATCAGCATCCTGTGGAGGCAGCTCTGCCCAAACACATTTGCACAGCGAGGGCTCTTGGGTGGCACAATGTCACCCAAATTGCCACCATAAGCCCTGTGCACCTCTTCGTCACTGAGAATGTCATTTGCACTCAGAGAGCAAGGGATCCAGAGGCTGCCCTCGAGCTCCAGCCTGCCAGCTGATGTTGCAATTATCAGGCAGCTTGCAAAGCCTATATGGAAATTTACAGCAGAATAATCAACTGGGGAGAGCAAACCTCTCACCAAGTGAGTGAGACACTTACTGCATTGATTGCATCGGGAACAGACCCAGAACAGCAAAGGTCAGCACAGAGCCGGTTCTACAGAGGCTGCCTATTTTTTCACTCTGCAGAAAAGTGTTTTCTCTTTGCAATCCTACAACAGAGTATTAAAATGGTTACACTGTGTAAACATGCAACATACTTTCCACCACACGGGATAAAGCATAAATGCTCAAAAAATTACAGTATCTTTGAACTTTCAAATTGATCAATCTGATTGAACTACATACATCATTTTAAGTTTACAATACACTTCTTGACATCAAAGGAGGGGGGAAAAAAGGATAGCGTGCTTTTTTAATCAAGCTGATCAGAAGTGCTGCTACGACACCTCTTCTATGGAGTTTCCATAATTCAGTGATTTTTTTTAAATTGCAGTATTTTGTATATTTTAATCTCTTGTTTTATTTGGCTCCCTTTGAATTGGTTTCCAGGGAGCTCTTGTGATAGAATCTTGGTACTACTTTTTTTGCTGTTGGTTTGGCATTTTAGATTTTTAATGTTCATAAGAAACCTGAACTGGGAATAATTTGGTTTCATATTAGTAAAATCAATTTATTGAAGGAAATTCAACAAAGGATCTCCCCCCAGAAATCACCTCATACTGATCTGATTTTTTTATGGACCTATTCTCTCCCTATGGAGTTAACATTGAAAGAATTTTATTTACTCCTAAACAGCTCATATCCATTGAATAGAGGCATGCAGTTTAGGACCAGTGCATAGACTTGCCAGAAAAAACCTGCTTCACTTTCTCCATCTACATTGGCTTAGTGAGTGGGGAAGTGGTTTATTTAGAGGCACATGTCTAGCTCTTGTAGATCAATTTAGCTGCCTTGATTATCAGCTGGGTTATGCTGCTTTTCATAGAACCATAGAATGATTTGGGTTGCAAGAGACGGTAAAGACCATCTAGTTCCAAACCCCTGCCATGGGCAGGGACACCTTTCGTTACACCAGGTTACTCAGAGCTCCAACACCTCCAGGAATGGGAGATCGACACCTTGTCTGGGCAATTCCAGTGCCCTACCACCCTCACAGTAAAGAAAGTTTTCCTAATATCCAATCTAAACCTACTGCCTTTTACTTTGAATCCATTCCCCCTTGTCTTGTTGCTACATGTTCTTGTAAAAAGTTCCTCTCTGTCTTTCATGTAGTCTCCCTTCATCAGTTAGGATTCAGTCCCTTGGTTTTCCTTTAATTTCCTAACAATTTCAGTAATGTGCAAATTATGCTAGAATACTAAAGTAGCACAGCTTCTTTTCTAACCCTGTGCAGCAAGTAGAGGTCACTAGGTAAGCTTTTTTTTCTTTGCTCTCTGAATTTTAATTGTGGTTATTTCACAGCCTGGCTCTAATTTCCAACACTAATTTATAACGAAATCTCTGTATTTTGCTTAGCTCCTGGCTTTATATTTCGTGCTTGCTGGGTTGCTCTGGATATTGTTAGCTGACTCCCTGCTGAGAAACTTCACATAATTGCAAAAAAAATTTTGCAGTGCCCTTCCCCAAAGGTTTTCCAGGTAGAGTTAGCTAGAAACAGATCTCTGCCCCACAACTCACCACCATGTCCTCTTTTTGCCTCATCTCTGTTTAACATAGTCAATAGAGCAAATGCACAGACCTTAAAAAATACATAAAACTTGCCATAATCTAGGACCTAATTATGAAAACAGAGTTGGCCAAGCTTGTCACCAGAGCAGCTTGCTGGAATAGTCACTAAAGATAATAGGATGTATGATGGTGGCATCTAGAAAGACCATATGCTATTAAATAAAGTTAGCAGTCAGCATGAGATACCCAGACATTTCCACACAATCCTTCCACCAACAGTTCCCAGTGTTTTGGTTCATTTGCTAACTCAGAAACTGTCAGTCACTTTCCCCACCTTAGTTCACTGTGGGTGTTAGGAGCAGCCAAAATGCAGACAGTGAGGTTCTTTCTGCAAGGTGGGAATTATTTGCTGCAAGAAAGAATGTCACAAGCTGCCTCTAAATCAAGGACATTTTAAACATCAGCCCTGCAAGCTTCACTTAAATGCATCAAGCGCAAGTCCGGCCATCACTAAAGGTTTTAGGACAGAAGCCAGATGGGAACAGCAGTGACAATGCCTAACCAGGGATGAGATATCCCCTTCACCAGTCTCAGCAGTGACAGGGCTGCAAGGCAACTGGGAACACACTCAGCAGAGCACATAGCCATCTCACATGTCACTTTTTCAGTCTCTATCACTTCTCCCTAGTTTTAAGTTAAATGGACCACTGCTAGCGCTCCAGCCTGCTGATTCTTGCTTCTGTTAGCCAGTGGAAATATTCCCATGAGTAAGGTCTAAGCAGTCTGGGCTGCAAGATCCTGCCTTTCTCCTCTAGCCTGGCACCACCATTGTGCTGTGTCTGATTTATAGTTAATATTCCTGTCAGCACCACAGTCCTTTGACACTCAAACCACATTACTCAATTCTACCTACCGCTGCCAATAACAAGAGCTGAAGTTTCAGTTCCCAGGAGTTTGATATGTGAAGCTGAAGAATAGTTAGATTATCACCAGTTATGCAGACAGCACATTTGACAGCCTCACAATGATGTTTTCAGCTGTCAGTTATTGCAGCTACAGTGTGGAAACCACAAAAGGGGCATGCACTGAATATGCACTACGAAGACATCTACTTTGGAGGAGGCAGGCTTCTGGACAAATACATTTTATAACATAATTATGGCCACTCAAAATCATCATCTTTATGTCTTGGCAGAGAGGTGGTTTTCCACGTGCTACTTAATTATAGTAAGTGTGACTCATATCAGCATTAAAAGAGATGGTGGGCATGAACATTTTCAGAAGCAATTCTGTGTTGTAACAAACTCTCACATGACAAATGTCTATAGTACTTCAGCTTACCTCTGCAGACAACAGCTGTAACTGAACTGCAATATCTGGTTGATTAAAAGAAATAAATCTTTTCCCATTGAAAAGATTTGCCAGTATAAAGGGAAATCAAAATTATAAAAGTCAATATTTCAACTTATATAGACATAATTTCTGTTTCTCAAACCAGGCCATCCACATCACTAATCTCTTAAAAATTATGGCTAAAGTCTATTATTGTTGGGGTCAGGGGAAATGAGGGGCTTAAGTTGGACACAGTTTTACTCTAATTATTTTAATGACAGGGTGATACATAAACATTAAAAGACACACATCGTCCTGATCGAAAAGTTCTTTAAAAACAGCATTATAGTTTCTTTGAATCATACCTTTAGATGATACAATGCACAGTTTGCTCACAAATACTATAAAATAAATAACATAGAACCCTATTGCTAATTGCTGTTTTTGCATAACACATGCTAGCAGGTATCTATTTGATTTGACTGAGCTGTCAAAGGTACTTACTCCAATTTTCATGTAATTTTTCAATTGTTCCAATAAAACTTGGACCAAACAGGCAATTTAAACTGGTCAACAGTAGTAATTCAAGGGAGTAACAAGGATACAGCAAGATTCCTCTGGGTGCTCTTCCTCTACTAAATTCCTTCTTAAAAAGCTGGTGGGTATTTTATTTGAGTACCTACCAGACAATGTGGAATATTGTATTCCAACATAGCCAATGTTGGCATCTCTGATCTCATTGAAGACATAAGCATAAATATTTGTCTTCAGTCCTGAAGAAGCCGGGACCATTTCAGCACCAACAGTGTAAATGCCAGAGAGCTGCCATTATCTGATAACTATTTTTGCTTCCTCTGCTACTAATCCTGCAACACCGAGGAGTTATCCCGAGTTAAGCATGACCAAACATTGGCACAAGTGTCCAGAGGGACTGTGGGATTTTAATTCTTGGAAAAAACTCAGAACTTAACTGGGCAAGTCTCAAGCAACATGCTTTTATAGAAACCACTCTGAGCAAAGGGGCAGAAATGTCCAGAGACCCCTTCCAAATTATATTATGTCCAAATTTTAGGAAGGTTTTGAACTCAAGAGGGATGTCTTTTGCAACTTCTGTAGCTGCTGAAGAATCAACAGTACCATAGATCATCCCCATCTCACAGTGAATAGTCCAAGATAGGTAGATAACCTGTCTGTGCATTACTCTTCCCAATACATGTTTTGCCCTGTAAGGAAGTGCTCTGATTTTATTCAAATACTCAGGAATAAGTTTTAGAGAAAAGATCCACAGCCAGCAGTACCTCACTTGTCCTATTTGCTCACCATAGTGTGAATTTTAGACCAGGACACTCAAGAAAAGTGAAGTTGAGTTTCCCATTCCTAATTTCCATCCAAAACTAATACAGAAAGAACAGTTATCTTTAATTTGGGGTTGCATGCATTTATTAGCAGCTGCAATGAAAGTTTTTTCTTGTTGCTACAAACAAACTGCTGCTTCAGGCAGCATTTTGGTTGTGTTTCTAAGATTTTTTTATGTGGTCATCAGAAAAAAAAGCCTACTAGATGAGAAAAAGGGAGCTTGGAGCACAATGGCTGAGTTACACAAACCAACGCTTGGAATTCTCTGTATTGTACTAATGGCTCTGCCACCCACAGCATTTTAACTAGCGGGCCCTGGGATTGTGGTGCTGCTCATGTGTTTTCATCAACAACACACGTGGTTGGAGATTTGCACAGTCAGGACTCAACTCTTAAAAAATAAAAAACCAGGCAGCAGCAGTGAGAATGTTTCCATTGATATTGAAAGCTGCACAACATGAAGAGCAAACATGCTAATAGCACAGGCAGACAGGTGTGCAGCACGAAGAATAAAAATAGTGTAGACCCCTGCTGAGCAACTTGTATTCAAGATTTATTGATTCTATCTTCCACCAAATGAGAAATAAGTGAAGCAAATCAAAGCATAAGCTAAACGGAGCAGCACATGAAACCTGTGCGGGATGAGCAGCTCCGTGCCCGATGCCTGAGGCAATCTGCTGCTGAAGGATAACGTGCCAATGCTAATCAGATGATCAGTTCCCCTTCCCATCAGGCATTCTGTTAACTCAACAGATAAGCCTTCACTCTCCTATGATTCCTCTAGGAATGCCAGCTTAATTTGGGAGGAAGCCCTGTTTCCCTTCTGAGCTACATTTCAATATTCTTATTATTCCTCTTTCTCAAGCGCAGTTCTGGAGACGCTGACACCTCCCCCGACCCCACCCCATGGTACTGAGCTCCAGCCAGCCTGCAGAACTGCACTGCCAGCCTTCCAAATGCTGCCAAATATCTTGCCCTTTTGAGATAAAATATGTGATCCTGCAGAGCATGGGCTGCCAAAGCACTGTGTGCTGATCCCTGACTGAATAGAAAACTAAGTTACAGCAGGCATGGTAGAGCATGCAGTGGTCAGAAATGAGCTACAATTACTTCTTTAACAGGATGTGAATCTTCCCTGTGCTGAGAGCCCAAAAAGCTTTCAAGCAGCTTTTGCTGGTCATGTTCTCACACATATTTTTGGTTTATCCAGCACTTTTGCATTAAAAAAAAAAACAAAACAAAAGACAAAAAAGCACCACAGCAGACTGTGGAAGAAGTACAATTGTAGACTGCATTTGTGCCATGAATTTCCCAGCTCATCTTATTCAAAAATAAATTCAACACTGCTTTCTGGCAAGGGAAAGAGAGAAATGCTCTCTTTGGGACAGCTCACAGGACCACAGAGCAGGAACACACACAACAGACTGTACATATATTCAATGTTGCCTGTTGAATTGTCTGGCTTAAAGGGCCCAATCTAAAGCTCTTGGAAGTCCGTGGTTTCCATTAGGCTTTGAATACATCCCAATTACTGGTATTTAAAATAATGGTCAAATTGTAAGAATGATGCACAGAGTGAAAAACCTCTTCTGCACACTAAATAGGATTGATTCATTCTTGTATGTGCTCCATCATCTGCTAACAAAAAAAAAAAAAAACCAAAAAATAAATGTGTGCTTGTGTGTATGTTCTCTGTTGAAGAAGATATATTCCAGAATGAGTAATGTTATTCAACTGCCGAGTCAGACATGTCACTCACCATGTCAGATATATCACATACTAGCTCTGACACATTGCCTACTAAATGAGACAGATTAGCTATTATGCTGAACACATCAGCCCTTAACTGGCTGTATTCTCAACTGGGTCAGACATGCAGCATGCTCAAAGTTACCACATAGTGGGTCACAGAGATAATTTGGTAAGCTGCATCTACACGGAGTGCCTTTCTCACCACAATCTATAATAAGGTAAGCTTGATATAATGTGCCTACCTGGAATCAAACTCATTTCTGTGCAATAGCCATTAATGGAAAATATATCACCTTTGAAAATTCTGCTTTCTGGGGACACACTAAGCACGTGACTGGGTGAAGTCACTGCCAGAAAATGTTACAGCCTGCAGTAGATGCACAGGAATAGTTGTTTTTGTTGTTGTTTTTTCTGCAAAGTTTATTATTACTCTCCAAATACAGGAGACACCAGCCAAATTTTCAAGTAACTGGAACCAGGGATTCAGCACCATCAGAACAAAAGTGTTGTCTCTAGCGTGAGAGACCCAGCACCAGTGTTTTGTATTAGCTTTCAGAGACATTTCTTGAAAATTTAGCAAGCAAGCAGACAAAAAATTCTCCACAGACCAAGCAGAGCTCAGATATTTGGTCACTCTGATGCCTATACTGCAGGAGAAGGTAGTTATTTATCCATAGGTAGGTGTTTAAATGCCTACTTGCTTAAATCTCAGCATCAGACTTCAGAGGTCATTTACCCACTGTATGAGATGACCTGGGATTGACTTATTGATGATACTAGCCTTTTGTGAGTGAGATAAGGGAGATTATAGAATATTAATCCACATTTACTCCTACATCCATTTCACAGAATCACAGAATTCACTAGGTTGGAAAATACCTTTGAGATCAAGTCCATTACCTAACACCACCTCATCAACTAAACCATGGCACTAAGTGCCACATCCAGTCCTTTTTTTTCAAAACTTCCAGGGACAGTGACTCCACCACCTCCCTGGGCAGCCCATTCCAATGGCAAATTACTCTTTCTGTGAAGAGTTTTTTCCTAATTTCCAACAGTGCCAATGCAAATACACTTTGGAAAGCAGGCAGAATGGAGAGACTAGGGATGGATAAGCTTGTATTTCTCAGTTCTGCACGATTATAGACACTCATATGGTTTTCTGTGTCTGCCTAATATAGACTAGGTAATAAACCATGTCTTCTTTTCTTCTGAAGCCACTAGTTCAAATTAAAAATTACTGTCACATGAACAGGAAACAAGAGGCCTTGAACTTTCTCACACATTTACCAAGTTCGAACTTTCCAAGTATCTGAGCTCTTCATGGCACTGCTTACCAGGTCACGTCCACCTGGCCTGTGCCAGTACACTTGCCTTCTCATGGCACCAGGAACTGAACCTCCAGGACAGGGAACAATCCTGGATTACAGATCAGACCTATGTGAAGAACAGGACAAGAACAGATGAGGCAGAGGACTAACCACACGGGTTCATACAGGTATTAGTTGTCTTTTCAGAGTTGTCATTTTACAAATACAGCCACAATGAACCAATGAAAGTATCGAAACCTGAATGCAGGAATATCTTCACCTTCAGACAGCCCTTCTTCCCCATAGGACTGTCCTAATAAAATACTTTCCCCTCATTTGCAGGTTTGATAGCAACTCACTACAGCCATTGCTAAAACTTTCAGTCATCACCAGGGATAGGGCTGTTCTAGATTGAGTGCACCAATGCTGGTGGACCTATTTCACCATCAATGCTGGTTTCTAGAGGGAACCTACTTCAATCATCCCACCTCACCTCAGCAAAGCTATCGTATGTCACACACAACTCCACCTCTGCTACATCTCGCTGTCTGCATCTCATCAATTAATGATGAACTAACATGAATAAATCAAGTGCAAATAAAAAGGTTCAAAAGGGCCAGATCTAGAACAGATCTGTGTTGCTCCCACAGAAAAGCAAGGGAGCAGAGAGAGGTTATGCCCTTCAGTGTCTCTGTTTATACAGCTGTTTAATAGGAGCTGAGCTCCATGAAAAATCTGATTCATGGTCTATGGTTTAATTTTGTCCATTCATTTCCTTCCAGTAAGTAAAATCTCTTTTGTTATTTTAATTTAGTCTTTGGGGCTTAGTCTTTTACATTACTTTTAATATTCACTCTATAGAAACAAACTAATACGTCAACTGTTAAGCACATGGGGTTCCAACTAGAGAGGTTTATAGCTGAGGTTTCTCTAGAACATAGAACCATGAATAGAGGCATAGAAAAAGCCACACAGGTGAAGGAAGTGAGAGAATGCAAGAGGGGATGACAGCATGTTTTTGTGATGAGGCCAAATATTACTAACACAAATAGCACTTGCAACTGCAGCAAAAAATGAACAACTACACTTAGCTCATACTTCATTTGGATTTTTGATGCTTTTTTCCCTCCTAATAGCAGCACATTTAAAAACCTACCAAAAAATCATGGCTTCTTTTTCGTACCTCTTCCTTCCCAGAATGGTAGTGCAGTGCAGAAAATTCCAGTTCTTCTCCAGCAGCCTTAGTCTGAAATGGCAGAGTCTCTTCCCAGCGACGTGGCTGCGCAATCTGAAATTGTGGAGACTGACATCTATTAGCCCATTTGTTAGCCAACATGAAGAAGACCATCAAGTAAAGTTGCCAGACAGACTGAGATCTTGCTTTCAGCATCTTATAAATAAATTTATAAATTTCAGCATCTTATAAATTTACCAGTGTTTTATCACTTGAACTGAATATATGAATATATGTGAGGTATTTTCCTCACAACAAGGACTACTAAAAAACCCAGTAAGAGGAGAGAAAACCATTTTATTTTGCCTGCACTGAAACTTTGAGAAGATGGTCCACTACAATCTTGGTATGGGTTTTTGTCTAGTTTTTTTGAACCTCTGCTCTCTAACATGCAAAAGCTATTCTGAGGTGGAAACAGTGTCTCCTTCCTGTGAGTTCTCTAGGATGCAATGACAGGAAGATTCACATAGCAAGCTTTGCTATAGATGACCAGCAAGTAAAGCAGATAGATTTTTATTAACATTGCAGTAACTAAGTCTCTTCAAAATCTCTGTCCTTTATGCGAGATCTGGGTAGAATTGGTCAATAGACTCAGAAGTTACTGAAGCACAGTTAGAGCAGATGTTAAAGGGACAGGCAGACCATGATTTCAGTAGCTTTACATTCTTAAGCAAAAACTCTGGGCTTAGAAAACCTGTTTCTTTACTTAGTTGTAGCTCTTCATGTGGTGGAAGCTGAGGCTTTTTACCTCATGCAAAAATGGTCTCTGTGACATAGATGTGCTATGCACTGAGTCAAAAAATCCACCAGAATTTCAGCAATGTTCTAAAAGTCAACAGTTAAAATGAGATAGCAGAATATATGAAGAAATACAGGCAGAGACTAAGTTGTTTTAATGAGATGTGACAGCAGAGACAGACAGGACTGACTAGACAGAGGTCATTGGCATCTAGAAATGCAAGATCTTATATGAAGTCGAATCTTATATCAGACAAATTTTGAGACAGGAAAGAATACTTTAAATGTCATGCCTGGTATTGTAGTTCTTCATATCAGGTAAGAACTTGTTCCATGGCTTTTGTTTGAGAGCGGAACACACCCAGTATTAATGATATGGTTTATCTTAGTAAACTTGATGACACCTTGGATCATAAGATGGAATCAAAAGGTCTGTTTGTGGATCTTCATGAAATTGCAGGGAAGAGTCCACTTCTTGAGTCCCATTCCCATATGATATACTGCAGCAGGTTCAATTTTTTAGTAGAAGATAAAACCCAGCTATTTTGCACTGAGATCTGTTGTGTCACACAATAAAATTGCTGGTCATGCAGAAAATATGACAGCAGGTTGTATTTCAGACTGAAGTCTAAAGATATATTTGAGAGCACAAAGTCTTCTCTTATTATAATGGGTTACTTCTTACAGTAGATCTGTTCACGTACCTCACTGTATTCAGCAAAATAAATATCTGTAGCTGGGCAAATCTCTGGAGACGAAAGGTTTTGATAGTCGTGTTTGAAAGTGGGCAATGATAGATTTTATGGTGAGCTGGAGAAAGCAGCTTTGGGAACAACCTCTACTCAACATTCAGCACAGTGCAATATTTTAATTAGTCTTTAGCAAAAAAAAAAAAAAAAAGTGCATTGTCTTTTGCTTATCTGAGCATTTAGGGACCACTAATATATTACCCCAAATAAGCTGGCCAAAGCTGAATTTATGAAGTGGTCAGGACTTTTAGAAGCCATATTCTCAGTCTAAATCAAGTTTGCATCAAATAAGGTTACCCAGCTCAGTCTGTGACATGTGAGTCACCTTGGCATAACCTCAGCCTTACCTGGCTGCTGCATCCCACACTGACAGCTCGGGGTGGTACCAGAGGCAGTTTGGCTGCTTTGGCAGGACCAGGTAGGCAGAGTATGACCCATCTCTGAATCACCAATAAAAGCAACATCCAGGGAACACCACTGCAGTGTCCAGCTGGCAAACAGCTGCCCCATCTCCTGTTCCTGGTCACAAGACTCATTTCTCATGCCTGCAGAATCATGTGGAACCATCTGCCTTTTTCCATTCCTTCTTGTCGAAAGAGTTGGACAAGAAATTTCCAGAAATGGGAACAGTGCAAAATCACCTCTTTCAGTACCACTGTTTTTTCAGTCAATTCACTTATCATGGGTCAACTTCCATGGCCCTAAGGGTGGAAATCTCTATCATCTTCCTACTCCAGAATTTGGCTATACTTTTTTACACTTTCTCAGGTTCATAAAACTTTCTTTGCTTCCCCTCTAGAAGATGCAAATGATGCCTACATTTTTGTATCTTCCTAAAGAGTTGTTGCCTACCCTAGTGTCAGCATGAGAAATCCACTTCAATCCCAAGTACAAAATTGCTGGCACTCCCACACAGCCCAAGAAGCAGTGCCTATGAACATTTTGCTGCCTTACAGCACAAGCAGACAAGAGCTGGAGAAAAAAGTGGATGAAGAGCACTTTCCACAACAAGTAAATGAAAGCTGGAAATGACCACAGTGTAGTACACAGCCTTGATGCATATGAATAGAACCACCACAATAATGTGATACTTGTTTATATTTTGCATGTTTCATTAAAGCAGTAAGGCCCAAGAGATCATCACCTGCCCTTACCTAAAGACAAGTTTGATTCACAGCTTTCAGCTCACCCAGATGGAAGATCTTTAAGGCTCTTCTCACTCCCGTGCCCTTTCTCCACCATACTCCTGCAGGAGAGGAACCAGCTAAGTGGCTGCTACTCAGAGACATCTGCAAACACCATAAAGCAAAAGATATCCTCCCACTTCCTTAGCAAAAAAAAAAAAAAAAAGTGCAGATACTTCTCTCAAATTGCCCCCTAATTGCCCCTGGGGGATGCACTCGCTAACTCTTAAGGTATCAGTCAGCAATTCAAATCCAGAGTCCTTATTTCATCAAAACTTGATTTGTCCTGCAATCTGTTGTTTCTTTAGGAAAAACATTCAGGAAATCTCTCTCTTCATAAATCCAGTCTAAAAGGTCCCTGGGAGGTAATATGATTGCAGACTGTAGCAAATAATTTCTAATAATTTATGTCTGTTATGACATATGGTTATAACAGCCAAGGAGTTAAAACCCAAAACTATCTGAAATGTTAGTTCAACATACTTTTCACTTCTTGAAAGTTTTATATGCTCTATTATTGTGAGGTTGGACTCGACTGGCTAAATAAAACTTCCTCTTACTTGTCCAAACTGAAACGTAAAATAACACAAGGGAAATAAGCATTTCTCTTCTACACAGCAGCACATAATGTTTTTCACTGAAAAAAAGAACTATAGCACTCAAGTCTCTGGGTCATTCTTCTGTCTGTGAAAAGACTGGTTAAAACTATATGTTAATGATCCCTGCCAATTTTTCTTCTTTCCAGGGCTTTATGTTCCCCCTTCTATGCAGTTTTAAAAGATTTCCTTGTTTGACAATTTTGCTAAAGGCAATTATGTTACTTGCCTTCTCCTGAGCTCAATATACAACAGCAGAAGTGGTACACTGTACATATGGTACAGATCTGTTTTAAAAACACTTGCAGATTGCTATCAAATCTTGCTGTGTGGCTTGTCATTTACATTTAGCAGATTCTGTGAAGCTCTAACACTCCACCATGGGATTGTCCCTTGTTTGAAACTCAAGAGATGTAGTTTCTATTGTTCAGCAGAACCGACTGTTCTGTATTAAATTGAAACAAAAGAAACATATTTAGGAACTAGCAAGGAAAATACACAACTTGGGATGACAGCACAGCTTCACATGCTTCATTAATTGTTCAGAAGTCAAGACTATTCACCTTCCTAATGAGAAAATGGTTCTTATTTTCAGATTGTAATTACAAAAAAGGCACATTAAGGGGCATAAGGGCCTTCACCTTCAGAGCACTCCTTTCTGTGCATAAGTTTCACATTCACCTGCCAATACCAGCCAGACTGCTGTACAAGTCCTGCTGCAGGACTCAGCTACTTTGTCTAAACACAAACCACTTTACCTTTTTTTGAGTTATCAAAGCTAACGTACAAGTAATTACAGAAGCAGAAGAATTTTTGAAGTTTGGTTTCTGAGCACTTTCATTTAGTACATCTCACATGTGAATTCCTTGGTGTACAATTATACAGTTAAGCTCAAATTTCAGTCCTTCTCTTTAGAGGGCCACTGCTAAGATTTGATAAGTCCTTTACTTGATTACATATTTTCAGGAAGTATGCAGAAATTCAGCACGCTCAAAACTCCTCTTCCCTAAAATTTGGCTGAAATCAGCTAATATATTATAATATTGTTAAGGTGGAAAGTCAAAAAAGTCAAATCAAAACAAAGACCAAGAGTGGGGAATCTGAGAAGCTGATTGATATAAGAAAGTAAATAAAATCCACAAACACTTCTTCTGACCACGGGAAGAACCTCAGTACTTGTGGGCAGCCAATGTGCTTTCCTTGCCCGAGCCCCAGTACTGCCCCACTGCCCTGATGATGTGTATGTTCAAGTCTCTGTGTTCCTACTATGTGTCCCACAGATGCTGCTTGTGGTGCTCTGAGTAGGAAGAGAGTTAAAATATGAGATGAATTCACAAGACAGCAAAGCTGTCTCTTCAAAATGAGACACTCTCTTTTGCTGCTGTCCAGTTACCGTGCCAAATAACACAAAGGAGGGGTCCTCTTTCTCAGCCATCTCAAAATACCCATTCTACTCGGGAAAAAACCCACTGTGTCTACTATATAAGCAGATCTCATTTGTAACCTTTTGGGAAAATGTAGGGCTGTCAGGCCCTTGGCCTTGGCCTGGTCCATAAAATCCCACAGCTGGTAGTGTGACATAGGCATCCCCATCTAACTTGATCCCAACAAAGAATTTGGGTAAATTCAAATTAATTGAAGGAAATACGAGAACTTAAATTGCCTAAATTTTGAGAGTTTGAAATAACTTTAAGGTCACATTAGCTTAGTTTCTGCTGTTAATTTCTGCTTCTCTTAAATACTTTCTTTGTAAAACAGGCTTTCCCTATCAAGGGAATTTAAAATTATATTCAAGCCATTTAGGTACATAATATATATTGTCACAGCACAAAGGACATCTGGGAAGCTGAAATTGGATGAACTTTGCAAGAAAAAGCCATCTTGGGGAAAGTTATTTCTACGTATCACTGCCAAGTTTAAGTAATATAGTAATGATGTGGGGCTGGACACATAAAACACCATCTGTATAATTAAAATATACACAAAGGTGTGATCCAGACAAGTATCATCTGAATGTTAAAAGAGTAAAAAATGGTAAAAAAAATTAACCCTTCATGGACACATTGATGTCAGAGACAGGTGTTACAGAAGTGTGGGGAAGTCAGCTTCTCTAAGACTCACACCACAAGTATCTCTCCTCTGGCCAAGCTCATCCTGCAGGTCATATCAACACTTTAGCTGCAGTTCTGTAGTGCATTTATTACTTATGTAACTTAAAGCATAGGCTCTGTGTTTATAAATCCTTAAACTGACATATAATGCACCTAAGTGTTTTTCCTCACTTCAAACAAACGTGCAGCTGTCTCTCCCATCACTTGTAAGAAATTGTACTGCATCTTCCTCATTTCTTTAGACTAGTGTATATGTAGTCTCACATATAGTGAAAGTCGGCCTTGCAAAATGAATGGTGCAACATGGCTCTAACATAATAAAATCAGTAACTGTATTGTTACAGTTGATAAAAAAATTTTGTCAAGTTTCTTCCAGCTCAGTTCTTCTTCCCAGACTGATCAGAAGGTGGCAGTATTTCAAAACATTATTTTTTGGTTTTACCAGAGGGGCATTTATTTGTTAATTGACTACTTGTTAATAATGCATTTTATTATTCCTAACATTTAAAGGTCAAGAGCTGTAACTCCTAGTGGCTGAGGTTCAGCGGAAGCAGTAACCTGCATTACACTGCAGTTTTGAAGAGAATCTGGTGATTTCATTAGTATGGAGAGATATAGAGGGCTGCAATTTCTTTCTAACTGCTTTTATTTAGAGCAAAACATTTGTTAGATCCTTTTATAGGAATGACCACTTCTATGAAATATGAGATAAGAATTCCCTAAGTTTCCAAAGCTTGTTCTTGTGTCTCTAAATTCAACGATGTTGCTAGGAAATATTTTGCCCGATTTGTACTCAGTACCTTCTACAGATTTATATAAACTATCCCCACACATATTTCAAACTGCCATCCTTTGCTTTAACAATAGTTACACACACCATGAACTGCTCTTCATGAAAACAAAATATCCTGCTCCTGTGTTTGAGCTGCCACTGCTTTGCCTTCTACCCCTGTACAACAGAAAGCAGATTTTAACACAACCCTTTAGCACCTATCACTTTACATACTCTGCAGAAAGACCTTCACTGAACAGCTTCATAGCAAACCTACCTGTGGACTGAAGGTCCATATAATAGCTCTGGATCACCTAGGAACTCGTGTACTCAGGAAAACCACTGCAAACAAGGTGTGAGTCTACAGTCTAGCTTTTCCATGTACATGGCCCCTGACTGAAGCTGTCTAATCAAATTAAAAAGAAGGTGAGAAAGAACAGAAATTCTGCCTTCACGTGGCAAGTAAATCAACAAAGGTTCCTACAGAAATGGAAAGGATGTCAGAAGAATCTTTGTCTCCAATATTATTCTTCCATTATATATTTATGTTTTGCCCTAACATCATTTTTTTCCGATAAGACTAGAAATAGCACTCCAGACTACGGAAGAGAGAGGATAGAAGTTACAGACTAAAATACAGCTGCTCAGACTATTACACCTTCTTCCTTATCTTTCTCAGTGTATAACTACAGGAATTTTGCAGAAAAAAGGAACATTTTGTCGGTGATTTGTTGAGCCTACTCACTGTGTCAAATCACCTGTGCCAAGTTACTTAAGGAAATTATTAAATACCATAAAAATCACTCATAGGACCAAAACACAGTGAAAATATCTAAGCCAACAAAATAGTTTAGCAAGCTGAAACAAGAACTAGGAATACTTCAGTATTCCTAAATCAGATTAGGAATTAGATTGCCATAGCCTTGGACTAACATTCCCCAGTGTTCATGGAGGAATTTTTTTTTGATTTACAAAAGCTGTTTAAAACCATAGAATTGAATAATATCCTAAGCTGGAAAGGACCCACAAGAATCATTGAAGTCCAACTCCTGCCCCTGCACAGGACAGCCCCAAAAATCTGACCATGTGCCTGAAAGCATAGAATTGTTATGAATATAGATTCTTAGCTTTCCTTGAACAACACTGATCAAAATGACTATTCAATATTCTGGGCTTGCCTGGGAAAATTTCAGGTACTGGATTTTGAATATTGTTTAAATTTTAATCACATTGAATCAATGCAAAACAGAGACATTTAGTGGATCTACTTGAGGTCTACAGCAAGAAAAGTAATTTTATCCGCCTTTACTTTGATATGGGAAAACTAGGCAGGGAGTCATGGTGTTCAAATGCCGAACAATTTACATCCCCAAGTAACAAAAGAAGAAAATGAAATTCTGTTTCTGTTTCTTCAGAGCAATTAAGACTACCAGCTGCCTGGGCAAAAAACCCAAGAAAATGAACTATCTCCTGCTAATGTTTTGTTATAGTCACTGCCTGACAATCATTTTTGCCAAAGAGCCACATTCTGTAAACACTTGACAGTGGTCTCCACTGCCTTACTTTGCTCCTGTGGCGAAGCATGAAGTGAAACAGCAGTGCAGGAACATTACCACAGTTGTTTGCTCTCCTCTGACAATAGCCAGGCTTCTTTGGAAGGACCTCCGTGTTGGCAGGCTGCTTTCATTACAACAAGGCGGCCAATTTTGGATATCACATGGAGCTGAAAAATTGTGAGTAAACTGCCATTACTTGCAGTAGGAACTGAAAAGGCTTTGACTTGCAGAAGGGAAGATCACAGGCCAACAAGAAATTCTTTTTTATTTAGGTGGACTGGAGACAAAATGAGGGTTCATGGCCTCAAATTGCAGCAATCCTTTGTTCTGTTATCTCCTTACACAATAGTGGGAGAGCCAAATACATTTCATTTGTACTCAGAGATGAGAGTTACCCTCATGCTCAGTTACACTGGACAAAGCTCTATTGAATTGTCCAGGACAAAAGCGTGCAGTTTGTATTAAGCACAAATTCGTACGATGTCATCTGGTTTCTGAGGTGCAAGTTTTACAAGGATTTAAGCATCACTTTGCTTAGTGCTGAAGTGTTTAACCGATTGAGAAGCTCAACTCTTAGAGGGAATTTAGGCACACAGAGAAGTCAAAGCCCTGTTTGTTACTGCAATTACAGAGGTTTTCTGAATGGCCAAGGGCAGACAGCAGCTCACCACCTCTCTCCAAATGCAAAGTCAGCTGGGTCTGGACTAACACAAATCCCCAAGTCTCTATAGATACACTTTTAGAAACCCAAATAATTTAAATTCTGGCTTTAAGTAACAAAAGAAAACAAATCTCACTAGAGGTGACCTGACAATAAACCCAGTTGTGTTTTTTTGAAAATCTTACATGCTTCTCAGTTTCACAACCATTCTATGTTGTGCCCAGGAAGGAGTTAAAGTCTGTATAGTACAGTAGTTAATGCTAGAGTGAGTTTTCCTCATACTGGTTTCCAATACACTTAGTTTCAAGAGAGGGATGTTTTAGCAGTGACATGATGCAGATTAGAAGAAAATAGCTTTTCAATGGCTGTGCCAGGCGGGGCGCTGCCACACACAGCTTGACTGTGCTGATAGTAAATGCTTTGATTTTCCTCCTAAATAACAGTGCTTGAAAAAGCAAGAGCAAGGTGAAGTCTCTCATTACACAGAAAAAAGGAGGTAGAAAGCATGAGGCATCTTACTGGATGGGCTCTCCTTTTTGCCCCCTTTCTCTTTTCCTGGATTTGAGTTTTAAAATGGGTTATATTTTGCCTGAAGCAATTTCTTTTAATAACTGCAATTATTCTCTCCCATTGTTCTGACTCTTACAAGCAAATTAGGGAAATTCAAAGGCAATTTTCATGATTGTTTGTTGTCAGGGGCTTATGAATGGCTGTTCTATTTCACTGGGACGTTTCATTAAATAAATAATGAGTGTAGCACAAGAGTCATAAACAGTCAGATAGAGATCAGTTCATTTAGGTACAGATGCTGCTTGGTGCTAAGGTGAGCATACAGTAGACACAGCAGGACTCCCTCTAGCTAGATATATTTACAGCTTCCACGGTTAAGAAAGGGCAATACTGCTCTCCCCACATGCGAGTGTGCATCTTTAAAGATCTCATTTAGCATGTTTTTCACACTCTACCCAGAAATTCAAGCAAAGAGAGGGTAGCGTTGGGAGGTTTCACATCCCCTTCTCTCTCAGTGCTTGCACAGTAGGCAGAGAGAAGTTGCAGGTCACAGCAAAGTGCGACCTGAATGAATAGCACCAGGGCCTTGTGACACTCTCTGTGGAAAATAACATTCACGATGTGAGCTTAGAACAACAGCAAGACTACATTTCTGGAAAAAATCCAAAGTCATACCCTCTAAAAAAGACTCAAGCATTCATTTATCTTGCTCCAAATATCATGCAAATATGTTACTAAGTGGCATTCATCAGTGACAGAGGATCAGGAACACATGCCAAATCATTTCATGTTCAATCTGGCTGGATGAAAGTGAATGTACAAGGCAAACTTAAGCTAAAACCTTCAAAAAGCTCCCATATCTCTGAGATTTTAAACATATAATAGGAGTAATTCCCACTTCCATCAGCATGCACATACTCCCCTGCCAGATGACTGTAGAGACAAGCCAGGTATGAAAGACAAGCCTAATGTTTTTAGCCTATTTAGTTTTAAACCTCTGATCAACTGCAATCAAATCCCATGAAGAGGAAGAAATCTCAGTTTAAGTTACATAAAATTAAATTGGATTCAATACATCCAGAATTGTGCTGGTGTCCTAGTGGACTGTAGAGGTCCAACAGCATCAGGTATCTTTATAAATGTTCCCAGCTGGCACTCATAATTAGCCATGAGGCAGGCATCTGCTTGATACTGAACTTCAATTCCAGTTCTTGCCGAATTACTTTAGTACGTATTATTTTAATGTTGATGAAGGAAGACAGAGAAATGAGAACTTTCGGCAAAATACCTGTAACCTGACAGACAATTCACATGTGGAATCATCTCTGCTCATCTAATATCATTTGTGCATTGCAGATTTTGTGCAACCCACCTTGGCTTGATTCCTTGACAGGAATCAAACCATTCTCTTCCTCCTGAATGACTCAGCAGGGAGAAAGTCAGAAACACTGCTAGAATACCTATCAAACTCCGTGTTCACAAGGTGCTCTGAAGAGGTTCTACTTCATTGACACAGCTTGACAACCCATGTCACCTACAGCTTCTCAGAGATCTATGCTTATGAGAATTTCTAAAAGCCCAGAGGCAAAAAATTAACTCTGGTAGGAGGAAATTAGCAAACTCTTCTCCATCTGCTTATCCCAAGGCAACATGAGCCTAGTTCTGGAAACATTAATCTATTCTCAGCAGCTCTTCTCACATAAGGACTGTGGACCACAACATAAATAACTACTTTTTATAACTTCTCCAGAATTCAGAATCTTTTTTATCTGTCATTGCCTTTTCCACAGGCAACCATGCAGAGTTTTGTCTATAAACTTGCTCAGCCTCATGTTCTCCTGAGCTCTCCAGGACTATAGACTGATGTCTAAGAAGAATTTGTGTCATACCCTTCAGGAATAAAGGTAGAAGTTCTGTTCAAAATATGGCTATATATGTGTTCACTCAAAATACAATATAGGCTACTGACATCATTTACAAAAACAAAGAATATTCATACAAAAAGAAAAAATTATCTTGTGACTCTTGAATTTTAGCTATGAGTGTCCACATCACTCCTATTAGCAGTACCCCATCATGGAAAAACAACTTACAGGTAATTTTTTTCCTCATCCTCTTTGTCTTGAGTGTATGCTCCAGGCAGCAGGCATGCCCTGCAGCTCTGTGCTCTCTTTGTTTGCTGGCAACCTCTTCCAGCCATCCATGCCCCTGGCAAGACCTCCTTTCTCCTCCCCATCCCAGTGCGCCAGTCTCTGCCAGAGAGCGGCAACCAAGGCAAGATAGACAAGTACATCTCTTTTGACAGCAAAACCTCTATAAAGCAATACTAGGAATACAGGTTTTATCTGGTAACAGGGCTTTGCCAACCAGCCTAAGCACTAAGCTGTGAGCTCTGCAGCCTCACACCCATGTATTGAGTGAGAGAAGGGGTGATGCCAGATGGTGAGATACAACAGGACACAGGAATGCTTGGCACAGCCTTCCCCAGTGCTTTTTGTGTTTGCCTCTGACAATACAGGCCAGGCCACAACTATTGCAGAACCTCTTTGTGTGTAACCAGTCCTCTTTAAACAATCAGCTCCCATTCTCTGCCTCTAGCTCAAAGTGTCCCTATTCGAGGCTACCTTCACATATTCTCACATTCCAGAGATCACAAATTTCCTACTGCCTTTCAGACATCATCGGTAAAAGAGCACTCTGCACCCTCTCTCTTCTACACAGCCATGCCAAGAGAGACATGACTGGTCATGAGTCACAGGGATCCTTAAACTTTTTGCCTGAAATTTTCTAGCTCAGTTGTAGTATTTACATAACTATGATATTATTCCTTTTTCTCTGTGTTATGAAGAAATTAGCAGAAGAAAATAAGAAACTGTACTGTTTTTAAATTTAGTCAGATTTTTTTCCCCAAAAAAATCTAAGCCTCCTTGAGAGAGAACCCTAGGCAAAGCAAATCAGTAAAGCTACCCAGGGACACTTAGACCATTCCATACCTTTGTTTTGTTCTCTCTCACTCTCTGGTAAACTGAATTTATAAATTGAAGTGAAGGCAGAAAAATAATCAATGCCTTCAAGAGCCATTATTGGAAACACTTAATGATAAATAACTGTTAGTAAAAAACTCCAAAGTCTTAACACTGTAACCTTCTGCAATGGCATTCTTATGTTGGCTTTGCTGTTCCTGGTCAATAGAAAGTTAGTTTATGATAATTTAAAAAAGATTACAGTGTTGCTTGTGAAGAACCATAAACAGTGGTAGAACTTGTGGAAAAAAATAGGGCTGTGGAGCTCAAGAGAAATAATGATTTTAAGCAGCCTGAATGTAACCTTCTTTATTCCAAATGAGATTTTTATCTATTAAGCACAATTTTAAATAGCACACCCTTGCCATTCCAATATACAACATCTAACTACTAAAATGATGTTTTCAATACAGAGTTTATTTAGCAAAGGGCCTGATCCAAAGCCACTTTATGTAGGGGAATTTTTCTGCTGATTGGAACAAATGAAGCCATGAAACAAGGACAACTACTAAAAGTAGACAGGAAACTAAGAGGAGGTATAACAGCAGTAATCAAATACATAAAATGTGGCAAGGAAAAGGAAGGGAGCAATCTATCCTTTGCTTCCAGGGTAGAAAAGATAAAAATAACAGGCTCAAATCACAACAAGAAACACTTGCATTTCATAAGAAAAAAAAAAATCCACCGTTAGCCCTGAAACACTGGACTTTGCTACAAGATGGAGGAGTTGCCTCTTTCCCCAACTTCAGAATAGCTACCAGATAACCAAGGAGTGGCTGAGGCACATCTCTACTCTGCTTGGACATTGAAAGACACTTAGCTGCCACACTTCTGGCAATTCTTCCATACCCACTATTCCAAATTTCAATAACAGATTACAGGAGGACAAAGCCCAAATCCTTCCATGGTCATCAGCACATAAGCCTCCTGTGCTTCACAGGGAACACTATGGGTGATAACAATGCGGTTATTAGAATTACCCTTATCCTGGACTGTAGGAGGAGGATGACCATTATGGGAAGAAGGAGCTATGGGAATCTACAACTACTGGGAACAAGGAGTAAAATCTCTGCAGACCTCCCGTTTCCAAGTGGAGAAGTACCTGTCCTGTTTCAGAACATATGCACTTAGTCCAAGTTCTTCAATCAGTCAGCAGGCAAACACATAGGATAAGGTGTAAGAATGGGATATTTATATACCCAAGAGTTTTCAGAGGCTACAGCCACATTGCAGAATTTGTGATAGGTTTACAAGCTGGGCAGAGATAAGAAATGGAGCTGCCCCATCTTTTCTTGGAAGCACATGCACCAGAAAACCTGAGGGGACTTCTAGTCTTTTGAGCTGTATTGCATCAGATGGGAGAAAGGCACCTCTGCAGAGGGACAACAAAAATCTGCTGGATGAGGCAGATCAAAAGACATGACACTAAACTTTCTCTTAAAAAAGCTCTCATGGGTTTGTACCATCCCATTCAAGAGATCTTTTGCCAGTATAACTGGGTCTGGAGATAACTCTTGCCTCTGAGTAAGAGTTAAATGTGGTTACAGAAACACAGCCTTCACTCCAATGGTTCTTTCGGTTTGAGCATAGACTTTGAACAGTGTGCTCCATGCGTCCTCTGGAGCTTCAGGGGATTCCTTTCCACTCTTGCCTATGTCTCCATGTTCTGGCCATGCTCTTTTTCCTGAGACAAGCAGTGTCCTTGCAACCGCAGCAGTTTCTGGTAGACACACACACTGCAGGAAAACCTGTGGGCTTACAATGGACATTCACCTAACAGTAAACAAAGCACACAGCAACATATTCAACAATGCACAGGAGAGGCCTAACCCTGACTGGAAATGAGACAACCACTGCACAGTGCCAGTTTTGAAAACAGAACTTGAATCCCAGGTGGCACAGGCACTCTTGCATATCCTACTCCACATTTAAACAAAATAAGAGCCGATTTATAAGGAAAATTTATGTCTCCTTTTACAATCCTATTTGCCATTTGGGTGCTGAACATATATGTTTCATAAAGAGTTGATAAAGAGTTAATCTGCATCTTAATACCTACTAAATCAGTTGTTATGGAGTCCAGCCATTGTGCAGATTGCTTGCAATTTTGGCTTGAAGCCATCTATGGCACCTTCAACTGATGAGCTAATAACCTCTGTAATACACATCATCCACTACTGGAGCCACCTATGCTTTCAATCTATCATTTATTGCCTTTTCTAAACTATAGATAGACCCTTAATATAAAGAATGACCATTTTATGTTTGCTTGCATGAATATATATGAGCACTCAGCCACATCATTAAAATAATTTTACTGCTAAGGCACACCTAATATTCCAAACAGACAGAGCAGAATTTAAATTAGAAGGAAAAAAGAGATGGTGATTCCTTACAAAAAGGTTTGGGCATGTGACAGGAAAGAAGAAAATGGATTTAGATAAAATAACAAGCCTATAAAAATGTGAACTTCACTGAAAAGTTTTCTGAGCCTTGACAGAATCTGTTTTCACTTTTTTTTTTTAATTATGATTTTGCATTATCCTTGCAATTTTTGTATTCTCCTGGCCACAGGAGAAAATGAATTGAAATACCACCACTAACATGTTGGCTTTTTTTAAGTCAATGCCAAAGCATAAACATAGGTTTCTACTCCACAAGAAAGGGCATGCTTGCTACAATCCTAAATTGTCTCAGATCAAGGAGAACAAGTAATTAAGGCAGCTGAGAGCAAAAGGTGAAGAAGAAGGTTATATGTTAAAAATCCTAACAAAATACCTGCATGTATCTTTTATTTTTGTAAAGGCCCAAGGCCTGGAGTTGTGGGAAGGGAAAAGGAAACCTCCTTTATATTCTACAAATATATTTCTCATTTTGTAATTACAAAGAGAGGCCCAAATCCATGACTCAAAGGGAAATAAAAATTGTTCAGTGTCCTCAGTACTTTAAAATAGCTTTCTACAAATATGGTGCATACATGTTTGGGTGGGCAAGTTTTGCAAACAGGCACAGAGACATGAGAACATGGGAGGGTGCTACTACTCAGAGAAACAAAGGACCCTTTTTCAGTCTTCCTTCACCTACTTCAACATAAATAGTCCTTCAATTCAGCTAGGATGTTGCTTCTTCTCCATGGCACTCTGACACTACTGCAGTTTTCACTCATATTTATACCTGGCATTTACAGACAGACTTTGCCTTACCTGAAGGCTTGCCTACTAAATTCCTTTTGTTGGGTAGCATAGTGATGGTGAGCATCCAACTATCCTCTGATGGGGAAAGTGAAGCCCTTTCTTTCACCTGTAACAGTCTTGGTGGGAAACTCAGTTCTGGCAGTTTTGCCAGTCCTCTTCTGTGACCCCTCCTGCAGCTGGAGAAGTGGCAAGCCTGAAAAAAAGACACTATTCTGAGAAGGTGAGAGACACGAGCTGACTTGGAAGCCCTTGGCATGGGCTTGCATACCAAGTATGAGATACGACAGTATCTCTCCTTTGCCCTTCAGTTTACCATGTTCTCTGCCCTGATGGAAGGATTCAATTCTTTTGCAAAACACAAAGCTGTGAAACTTCGGGAATTAAATCCATGCAATGTGATCCTCTTGCCTCCTGTTTCACAAAGCTGTCAAAATAATGATGTATTCATGGTGTTTTACTTGATGTGTGAAATTTCCAGCACACAGATATGAATCAAAGCATTCTGTGCTATTTATCCTCTCAAAAGGATTTTGTGCTGCTTTCTTTTAATAGATGGAAACTATAATTTTAGGAAGTGGGTAGTGAAACTTCTCTTAACACTTGAGTGGACAGCTCAAGGTGATAAGGGAAGCGCTTAGGAAGCACAGCAAGCAAAAATGTTTTATGTCCAGTTACACCACAGCCTTTCCATGTCTTGTCTGATTTAAGGGAGAAGAATCTGAAGTGGAAGAATGCGTGAGGATATGTGCATACAACCATGCATTGTTCTCCTCTGGGAGATGCATACTAGTTGCAATGTCACAATTCAGAGGCAGGGAAGTTACAAATCTGTGCCACTATTGTATGTCTTTGTCTTAGGAGGACGTGGCACCACAAGCTCAGCTGTGCTGTCCAGCTTTACTGCAGTGAAGCAGCCACCTTGTTCAAAGCAGTGGCTTTGGGCTACCTTCAATTCACAAGCACATATTAAGCAAAAAATACTTCAGCAGAATCGGTTCAAAATGAAAAGATTTGTAAAGAGATCCATTTCTGTTCCGCATGGATCTTTAGAACACAGCTAATGCCAGTTAAGGCTGCCTTTGTATGGGAATGTGTTTACTAATTCTTTATTTATGCATTGAGTGTAGTCAGATTAGAGTGGGAAAACATCAGGCCACACATACAAAATACATGATGAATTACAAAGTTGGGCCAAATCTCCCAGCTGGGTAAACTGGCACAGGCACTTTAACTTTTTGGACTTTGATGGATTTATAGCCAGCTCAAGACCAGAGGGTATCGCCACAGAGATTATACTTTGTGGAAATGTTTTTCCTTTTGCATTTTCTCTGCTTCTAGAGCTCATCACCATAGTCAACCCTACGTGAGACTGTGTAATGTCGGTGTAATTTAAACAGTGTGTCTTAACACTGAGATGAAGATGGAGTGAACCAGGTTTTAGGTACCACTCCACCGTGGATTTGCACTGTGGAACTGTATCCCCATCAAACAAATAAAAAGGTACTCAAAGCCTATAAAAATCAATCAAGAAACTACTTTTTGGGCAGTGGGTTGAACTTGGGGTTTTTTAAATGTCTTTTATAGAATTCAAAATTACTGAACTTCAATAGTGACTGAAAAGACAACAACATTAATGATTTTTAAAATATTTGTCGTGTGACTTTTCTACAAACAATCACTCATAAGTATAAATATTTTTGGAAATGTGCAATTCTTACCAACAATTTATTTGCTATCCCAGAAAACTCTTTCAGCACAGCTGCAGAAGATGCAATGCTTTTTCTCAAGATCTCAAACCTCCTGAGCAACCAATTATGTTGATTGAAAATTGGTTATTTCCTTCACCAATTTCCCACCAATCAGGATAATATCACAGCACAGGTTCCTAATCAGGATTCATTAGAGTGGATGCAAAAAGTTTTAAGAGTTCTCCTTTCGGATTACTTTGTGCTATTCTTTAGGATAAGAGGCTTGTCTTTTAAAAAATAAAATCAAATCAGCTCATAAGAACAAATTATATATGAGGGATACACAGAAAAAAAGTATATGCACTTACAGGAACAGTGATCTGAGGACAGAATTTTCTACAAATCATCTATCTCTTAGGAGTAACCCTTTACAGAACAATCTTGTAAACCTGAAAACAAAATAACTTCATAGAACTTCTCAGCTGCATTGTAGACTTTAAGAAAACTAAGTTCCACCCACAGAATTTTACATGCAACAGAAACATACTTATTTACCCTAATTAACTCTGTTGGCTTTGTACTAATTTAAAGAGTACCTTAATGAATGTCAAATATCTTATGTATTTCCTCCCTGTCTTCAGAGACTTGAGTTTTAACAAAAAAACCTAGCATAACATTTAACTTCAGACACAAGGGAAACTACTAAAATGGCTGTTCAGTTTCTACCTGAATTTATTGGTGCTCTTTCAAATGCCAATGCTAACGGCTATTTTTCTTTCATAAAAGATAGGGCAAATATCTTGACATGCTGCAGGAACTGGTAAGCAGCTCCCAGGCATGCCTATGGCAGCAGACCAAGTTAATTCTGTACCTGTCATCAGAACTTGCAAAATTGGATGTCATGTGCTGAAGGAAGTTATGGCATCTGCAGGGCATTTTACTACTGGAGACTATGTCTTGCAGAAATGTGACATGAGACACTCTGGGAATTACCCCCAGTTTGTACCTCACATGCTTTTCAGTTCCCACTTTCTGCAGCTTATAGTGTAGAATCTAGTATATTTGCAGGAGTATATGACCTTGAAATTTTTGGAGGTTCAGTTCTCAAAGTATTCCCTCTCTACCAAGATTAAGGTCCAGGCACTGAGTTCAACAGTCTCCCATTTTCTCGTGTTATTGACTGCAAAAGACTAAATTTTTTTTTCCACTCTTTAACCTCTCTCTAAAACTATCTGAAACTAGACAGTAAACTTTGCCAGGACAGGAATTACTGACTCCTCCTTTGAAGCCACTGTACCCAAATGGACATGGAGAAGATTCCTTATGATGAAGGTTTTCCCAGTAGAAAAATCTATCTATTTATTAAGTAAACAGGTTATTTTAAAAATTTCTATAGGCATGCTTTAATGATGAGCCATTTTGATTAATCCAGTGCATTTTTTGATAAGATTTCTCATCGTATTTGATACTCGTTTTGCTCTTTACTGTCTGTCTCTAGTCAGGCTGTTGCACCTTCTTTTTATTTTGTTTCTCAAGTTTAATTAACTTGGCTTTTTTTTTTTTTTTATGAAATGTGTCCCTTTTTTGTGAAAGCTGATTAACGAAATACAACTTGTGGAGTTACAGACACAATCTAAGAAGTAGATCAGAGGTATGAAAAATACCCAGACAAGTACACACACCCTGACAGCAAATTAAAAAAAGATTAAAGAAGGTATTTACTATCCCTTAGATGCCAAGTATTATAGATTAAGTACTGGCAGCAGTACTGGCCTATGATTATTAGTGAGAAGGCAGCTCATTTTCCTTATTTTAAGCATATTTATCAGACTATTCTTTCTTCAAAACTGAAAAGCAAGGTGAAGGTATGAATGTGTGGATGTACATCAGTGCAGCTATGTCAACACTGAATCATTTTCAGTGTGACAACAACAATATAGCTACAGACATCTCCTTCGGTTGGCATGGCAAATTTTGAAAGTCAGAATTTCAGGGCTTAATAAGAAAAGAGAAATTGTGAGCAGAGGATGGAGGTGGAAAAAAAACCTCTCCAAAACCAACAATTCTCCCTCTCTGTAGAAACAACTTTATAATCATGCATTTACTAATCACGTGAACACCTTCCCAGGAGCAAACAGTACATATGCTTCGTTTCTTTTTTTCAGCTGAAACAGTTTGAGACTCAGATTGAGTACATGACCCTGAAACTGTCAGTTGACTCCTTCCACCCAGCACAATCCCCAAACTCTGCAGCTTCACAGAGGCTATCACTGCAATATTACACTGTTGATTAATAGGGACAATTTAGGCTGATAATCATACTTCATTGCATTCATAAGAACTGAGTCTTGGGGGTTTTTCATCTGCTTTTCATCTCTAAGAACCTGAGAAATTTTACCACATTCAGTGACTTAATAGATGATGTGGCTTAGAACTACATTGCACAACAGCAGAGCACCCTGGAGATAAACTTGCTTGTCATAATATATAAAGCTTCTTCCAAATGCATTGTTCATGGCTTTACACTGTTCACTGCAGACCTTGAAGGAAGAAAAGATTTTTTTCTTGTCTCATTGCTCCCAGGATGGCATTTGAAAGCCGGCAAATGAAATATTGGAAAGGAGTCTCAGAGTTCTGTTATGTATTTGTTTTTCTCCAAGAAACAGAGTGGAAAATGGCTTCACAGAAAGTTACTTCAGAGCAGAATTATGAATGCTATTTACAGAATACCCTAGGCATTAATATTTGACTTGTACAGGTATGTTTGCTAGGAAAAAAAAAGATACACATCCCTTGTACAATATTAATCAATACAGCATTCCAAGATATGAAGTTGCAGTGTCAGACACCTGCACAAAATGAAGAGAAGCTCAGCTACTAACTTCAATCAGAAACAGATCCCTGACATCCTGACTGGCCAGTTCTGGTGCCTCAGCTTCAAACTATCTATAAGCAAGTATGCCAATACCACATACCCATAGTCTCTCTTTAGGGAAATTAGTAAAGATTTTTCTTCTTAGCCACTTGAGTTTTCATTAGTCTTGATTTCTCAGCCACATCGTTAGAAAATTAAAAAAAAAAATTTAAGAGGATAATTTTTTGAAGTGACATAAAGGAAACAGTTCTTTCTCACATTTTTACACACGTTAAGTACACAAAGTGGGAGATGTTGGCTCTTTTTTGCTTTTATTACTATAAATATACCTAAATGAAAATACCCAATTCATCAGCAGCATAAAACTTTTGACTGCTGTCAAAAGCCACGAGAAATCTCCTTCCAAATGTCTTATGAGTGAGTGATATACAGAGATTTAACCTTTATATATGGTAACACAAAAGCCGAGTGGCACTTTTGTTTTATATCTGTGGAAATACAGTTCAAGCTGAAGCTGGTCTACATATTTTCTAAATCTACTTAACTTAGGCATCTCAAGGGTGCAAAATTGCACTTATCTTTAGGATTTCTGGGAGCATCTTGTGTGAATCACCAATATTAAAGCCTGCTTCTCCTTCCTTTGTGAATGCAACCATTAACACTATATGACAGCTCTGATTAGGAATGGAGAGGTGAATTTGTTATTCAAATAATGTTATCCCCTGAACATTGTTTCACTTTTCAATGCTCAACTCACATTCCCCACTTTTTCATGTTTTCACTTTCATTCACGTACAGTGTATATGTGTGCATAGGTTCTGATATTTTGAAAATATAAATGAGCTCTCCCTTCCCAATCCTAAAAGCTGTTGTGCAGGACCACGCTGACATTGATATGGGCAACTGGAGGACTGGAACACAGAATGCCATATGAGCCATGAGAAAACCACAGAATAGCCAAACCTACAGGTGATACTCAAGAATTTCAGGTGTCATGTCTTTTTTTCGGTGGCTGGCAGTATGGCAGCCCTTCTCATCTTCTCCTAGTTAATTAAAATCCCAAGATATGAGAGGAAGGATGCAAGAAGGAAACCAATAGCACCAGTTTGTCCTGTTCCACACTCAACTCAGATCTCAACTGGCAATGTAATGGTGGGGTCTCCAAGAAACTTGACCATCCTCTGCCTCTCTATGAATCTCTAATGTCTCTAAGAAATATGATATGCCCCATGGCATATCATGTCAACCAAGTGAAGATATTTTGAAAGAAGCCTGTAAACTTGGCATGACTAATTCTGAAACAACAGAGTAGCCCTCTGCTCTCCACAGCCAAGGCAGAGACATTTATTTTGCTCAGGGCCTTGTACAATCTCACTCTCTTTCACACACCCCAAAATGGGTTATCAGGATTATGCCTCTCTGACTCACTCCACGTTTTAAGCCTGGATAACACCTTGACTCTTAGGTGCCAACATGAGGTGTTTCCATCCCCATGCATGTGTTAGACTAAAATCTATCAAACACTGTGTGTTTGTGAAAACTTCCTTACTTAGTCATAGAACTTGTAACTTGAAAAATGTTGTCGTAAAATATTACAACATACACAAAGAGTACTCATTTAAAAAGCAAAGCTATAAATGTAGTAATTTTTAATAACCTGCATATTTTACTTGGATTCATTCAGAGCTTGTAAGAAACCTGAGAAGCAAAACCTTTAAAGTTTGATAAACATCTTTCCAAAAATCTCTTAATTAGGGGAAAAATAAAAAAACCTGTACAGAAAACTTCAAGCCAGTAAATAGACCAGTGGGCTGTATGAAGGCATCACTATGCTCCTCCAGCACACTGTTACAGCTGGTGCCACAATTCCACGGGTATGTTGATGTCCACACTCAAAACCAGATATATATAGATGAAGTAAATATTAGCGTATACAATATATAACCTATATAAGCACACATGAACAAACATCAACAAATACACAGATGTTCCCTCTCAAATTTTCCTTCTCTTGTATGTATTGTTAGAGAGAGCATTGTACAGTGTGTATGACATGGTGACATTTGCTTCTAACAGCGTGAGCCTTTTGTTCTCATTTTGCTTACCTGTCACTTCCTCTTAATCATACAACTGATGCAGTTATAACCTAATACAACTAGAAGGCACTGCCAAATGCTTAATAATTTGCAGACTTCTCTTCCTTCACTACAGACTCAGAGTGCAAGTGGCACAGAAGAAGCATGCTTGAACTCTTTTGACCTGAACAGCTGCTTGAATAATGGCTCAAAAATTAACACCATCTAAAAAAAGTGTTGAAGGCATACTTTTGGCATGTGTCCTTCTTTGTTCCTTTGCTGATTTCAAGTATCTTCTTAAGAAAATTAATATAAATAGAGTAGACTGAAATGTAAACATCAGAAACAAAGGACAAAATTGTGTATAAACAAACTTCTTTCATACAATGAATTCATAGATAAAGAAGACTTATTTGATGTTAAAATAATTTTGAGGGTCTGAATAATGTTCAGACAGAAATAAACACAGATCAGACTAGTTACTGTATTGCCTTTAACTCAAGAGCATCAAAACATACCCATGAGTATGAGTGAGACAAGCAATGACAATACCAGCAATGGCAAACATAAAATCCTACTCTCCACTTTTATTCTGGCTTTACTTCCACTTAATTCATCACAGAAAACTATAAGCAGCTCAACTCCTTCAGATTAAAATACTGTTCCCGCAAAAACATTACTTCTACATTTTCCAAGTCTGAAATTCCACATAGGCACCTAACTCTGCACTTGCAAAGTCTGGAAAACTCTGTTCCCCCAGTGCCAGTAAAAATAGCTGTCTCATAAGCACCTTGCAGATGGCTTTCCTAGGTGACATACCAAACCTAATGCCACATTAGGGACATTCTAATCCTTTGAGCCTCCCTGTGGATGACAAAGCACAGGGACTCCACACACTTTTTTTCCAAGCTTTATTTTCCTACATACAATGAGGATACTGGGGACAAGTATAGATCCTGCTCCCTGTAGCAAGGGAATGTCACAGAAACTCCTCTGTGGGATATCCTTAGAGTACCCTTATACCCCAATCCACTACCTGTACTATGAGCTTGGGCACACAATAGAAGATGCCTCATGGAAGACATGGTCCCATGGGATAAGGAAACTAAGGCCAGATGTCTAGAAGTCTCAGGACAGGTACAACAGAGAACATTTCACAAGTGTCTATTCACTTACAGATGTCACTAGGTACCTCACAGGATTTAAATATAATTTCAGTCCCCTGTTCAAAGCTGGATGCCAAGTTTTCTTTTCCCAAGCGAGTCATACCTCTGCAGAGCAGGTAATCAGGGATGTGGAACCATGCAGTCAGGGACCCACAAGCAATGAAGCCTGCAGGGTTACTCAGATCACGTGATAAAATTTCTCTTTCTGGTGTCTACATGTCAGTTTGAGCATCCAGTAGAAGAATATCAATGCCCTTTTAAGGTCACATCTGAAAACCCCTGAAACACCACTTCAGGTCTGCTAAATGATGAGGAGCTGGAGGGGACACGGCTGACTCCAAACAAAGTAAAAGGTTAAAGGTGCCATTTCCACTGTCAGTCATGTCCATATACAATTGCTGATATCAATCTCCACTGAAAATTGGCTGCAGAGCAGCACAACAAAACAACATTTCTGGCTGCAGAGCAACACAGACAACATTTCCAGCTGCAGTTGGCACTGTCAGCCTTGTCTGCTTCCTACGCCTTCTGCTGTGCTCACTATGATGCCTTTAGGAAGGCAGATAGTGCAACTATAAAGCTAAGTGCTTATGCCACTTCATCAGCTTTAAGATGTGTTCTAGGTAACTAATCACACTAACAGAAAAAGTAAATATATGAAAGATTGATCACACTTTCAAAAAAACGTGTGTGCCTCCTCAGTAGAGAAGCCATCATCAGGCAGTTTGAGAGGGATCAAACACAGCTACTGCCCTTCTGTCATGAACCTTGGAAAAACCAAGATCAAAATATTAATTAAAACCATTCCTTCCTTCTAAAACAAAGTCTACCTCTTTCCTTTACTTGCACTATTGTTTTCTCCTCCTTTGCCATTCTCTCTTTTATGGCCCCTTTTCCTGTGCTAAGGATAAGGACAAGACACAAGTCCCCCCAGACCAGATGCAAAGCCCAGACTGTACCGGCAGGACGCGGCAAGGGCAGTGTCCAAGTGCTGGTGACTGAGCTGGGCTCAGACCTGGGCCACACATGCAGAGTGTCTCATAGCAGCCTGTGCTGAACCTTCACATGGCCACTCATATTTTGGACAAATTTCACTTCTTAAGTAGATAGTGATTATGGGACTCTGACCAAAACTAAGGAGATAGATGATTTCCCTATTAATAGACCTGACTCTTGTTTTTTTTCCCCCTTGCTATTCTGATGCCACCTGAATGCAGGCATGGTTATAAATCACAAAGAAACGTGCTATTAATCAAGGAGCAAGGATGCTCTACATGAAGAATGGCCATTCACAGGTAGAGCAGCCTCTTGTTTTATTTGTAGCTGGTTTTTCGTAAAGAGGACAAGTGAAAGGAGAAACTTATAGTGGGTTCCTCCTTTAAATCCCAGCCCTAGGATTTCCTAGTTTTCTCTCTTTAGCACAGAAATGAAGCATACAGTAGTGCTTTTTCCACCACTGATATATGTGACTGACCAGTAGCTACTACATCTGATTAAGGGTGCAAGCATACAGTGATTTACACTCACCTGGAAAGTCCCTTTACATGGTCCTATTGACATAATGGACTGTGGTTCATTCAAAAGCAAAGCTGTAAGCAAAGTAGTCTCTGAAAGACAGAATTCTCTTCAATTTTTTGGATGATTCCTACTTGTGTGTGTGCATTGCGTGTGACTTTTTACACTTAATTGCATCACTTTTCTTTTTAAAATACGCTTTTTTGAAAAAAAACCCGGTAGTGGTAGTTTATATCAGAACTTTGAAGTTCCCAAGGCATTTTAATGGTAAAGTCATTCTCTACAACTTACTTTATATCAGTATCTAAAGTACACCTTCCTATTGTGTTGTAAATTATTTCCTTCTGCTTCTTTGAAGAGGAGTAAATGGTTTTGGTGATTTATTCCTGAAGGCATTTATAAAACCTGTTCTGGTAATAAAAAACAAAATGGGTAGTTTCTGATTTCAGTAAATCCTTATACTTATGAAAGCCTATGAATATATTTTTAAATTTTTTTAATTCAGAAGTATTAAAAACTCTAATACTATTATTTTTATTTAATGGAATTATTTCTATTATATCCAATGTTTAAATGTGTGTCAAGCAACTGAAAGTTGCACAGTTTATTTTTTATTCCTTGACTGAGTAAGCATTTCATACTCAGTTCAAATATATACACACAGATGCAATGTTATTTTTTACATTAATCCTTGAAACTGCTTCTGAAATACACTTTGTCTCCACTCCCGACAGAGAAGCCAGAATATGGTTATATTATAAATTTTCCTGGCATTCGCCTTTAAATCTTGCTGAGCAAATTTCGTTAAAGCCATTTGTTATGATGTAGTTTACTTTGCAAGAAATTTAGTTGCATATCTTTTTGAGATTGGCCAAAAAATCTGAAGTCTCATATGGATCTAAATAAACTCAGTGATAGTCTAATTCAATAAATAGTTGGCCTGTAGTAATTTTTTTCTGCAGATTCTCTTTGCCATTTGAAGATTATATTAAAAAAATTGTTAAAATATGAGTGACATTTCAAGGAATCCTTAAAAATATATTCATCTATATTAACTGCATTAAGACAAGAAATGAGCTCACGGCAAGTGGCAAATTCACCATCCTTTACAACAAACAATTACAGGAGTGTGGAGCATATAGAGAAAATCACATACCCTACAGCAAAGCAGGATATTAGATTTGCGTGGTTATAAGTAAGCCATCAACTGGCTTATGGCTACACTATTTATGAGTTATGTTGTCTTTCAAGATACAACTCGCATTTTGCTTAATGCCAAATGACACATTCAATTTAAATCAAGATATGGCAGAGAAAAATCCCTAATAAGTGACAAGTGTTTAATATTTTTTGGGCTTCTCCTGAGTATGGGGAATTTAAAGGCAGTTCAGAATCTTTCATTTCTTACATTTAAGGTTTCTTTACTTACGGTATAGGAAAATCACATTACTGTAAATCCCTCAAGGTGAACTATCAATTCTACAAGTAACCAAGGGAAGAATTTGTTTTTAAAACAGGGATGATTATTGATGATGATTGTGCTATAACTATGGAAAAATGTTTAGGGATGCATTCACTTGTAGCACTCTCATTACACCTCCATCTATGTTCACTGTCCCATCTAAAGAAGTACACAGACTAGAAAGTAAGGATACCAAAAATCAAGAGTGCTTCATTTAAGAAGATGCTTTACAGATATGGATAGTCGGAGCCTGGAGGGAAGATGGCAGAGGGGTATTCTAATAATAGTCTGTAAGATCAAGGATGGGGGAAGATGAGTATAAAGTTGGTTTTGTCTGCTGCTTTTCCTATCAGTAAGATGGAGACATCCAGGGAAGTGACAATGCAGCAAGTTCAAAAGAAACAAAAGGTACTCCTATACAGCACAATAGGATATTACAAAAAATAAGTGGATTAAAAAATGGATTAGCCAAATTTCTGGAGTCCAGGTCTCTCAGGTACTAGTAAATACATTGGTCTGGTTGCAACCCCTGATCTCGGCAGACCCTTAGATAGAGACTGCCAGAGGTTGGGAAGCTGTTCAAGGGACGGGTCATTCAAAACATGTTCTGTTTGTTAACTCCCTCCCTGAGCATCTGCAAGGGGACCTTATTGTGCCAAGAGTACAGGATGAGAAAGACTTTTGTACTGATCTAACACAGCCACACTCTATTCCTCAGCTGCCTATAAAAACTCTGCTTCACAGCAGGTTCCACCACTGTTCAGAGTAACCACCATTGTGGGCCTGTCAAAAGCTGAAAAAATGCCAGCTTTTCACTTTAGAGTAAAACAAGGGCATAAAAATCAATCTCCTGGCAGAATTAATAGGATGCTTCAGCCAAATTCATATGGAGTAGGCTATGCTTAGACTTCGGTGAGATTCATTCAGGAGTTTCAGTATTTTGTGTAGTGCCAGGACACCCCACAGAGTAATAGTGATGAGGAGAACATCTCACTTGCTCTGCTTGCATCTCCACAGAGTGATTGCTCAGCTCTTACTGTGCATAATCTCAGGGAAAGCCTTGCAAAAGCTGCTTGGCAATGGGAGAGGTAACACTACATAAAATATTCCTCCATGGACACTAGAAGAGGAAGATGTTTGTTCTCCAAGTAAGATGGCATGCAGGGGTCTTCACATGTCCCTGTTCCTGTCGCTGCTTCAGCTTTTAGGTTTTGCTGTGCTCTCAATGTGCTCCATTTAGTCTGCAGGGCATAAAATGACATAGGCATCTGAACTCATACATTCCTGAAGTTGTTTCCACAGTAAAAATATTTCTGAAGCTGCTCTAGGGAAGAAAATGGCCCTACTTCTGTGCAAACCATTCTCACACTGGTGTTTTTAGTTATTAAATTAAACTAATTAATTTGTAATGTCAAACAGCCATTGAAATACACTGCCTATATGAGCCCAACTGTCAAGAAAGTGTCTAGGTGGAATACAGCTAAAGTCACAGCTATGCCAAATCAAACCCAAAACATATTGCAAGAAAGGAATCTCTGGATGAAATTCAATGACATTCAAGTGATCTGACAAGATTACCATAACACTCCCAATCAGCTTCAACATGCAGGAATTAAGAAAAAAAAAAAAGGAATACAAGAGCAAACCTTACCAGTTCTTTGTTGTAACTGTGGCTTGTCACAGTTACCCTTTCAATTCAAACTAGACAATAGGTAGAAATCTTCCACTTTGTATCAAGGCTGAATCAAAAGCCATCCAGATTTTTTTTATGACATTACAAATCTCATTCAAAGTTTTAAGCATTGTGTGCCTACCAGCCATCTGCTAGAGCTGGATAGGATCAGTAAGAAAATAAATATTTTAGTACAAATTCAATTACTGTCTCTTTTTACCCAGGCAAAATAAAATCTCTTTATAGTACTATGAAATACAGCCAGTTGCAATGGGTAATGAGCAAATTCTTGCACTTAAGGGTCTGTGGCTCAATTCCATTATCTGCCAATCAGGATACTAATAACAGAGCAAAGTGCCTGCTACTGAGAAGGAGGGAAAGACAAAAAAAGTGAAAACAACAACAAAAAAAAATCCCACANAAAAAAAAAAAAAAAAAGAAGACAGACAGAAACTAAAAAGCAATTGCCCTTTAAGTAAAAACTATGCAAAGCAAGAGTGCAAAACTGGTAACAGCCCTAGAGCTGACAGCTTGCCTTAGAAGTGAAAGGAGATTCCAAACATTACCTTGAAGGAATAATAAATGATTACAAACACATCAAAAGCACAATCTGCTGGAAAAGAGAGAACAAAGATAATCAAAAATAGTCTGAGAAATGCATTTTCTAAAAGCAGCCATGAAACAAGTTCAATGGTAACCTATTTCAACATATAGCAGGCACTTACTGGAGTACATTAGTGACAAAAGCACATTCACAAAGAATATAAGTAAGAAGAGGTCAAACCTTAAATCAGTGCCAGTACAGTGACTTTAGAGGAACATCACTGATTGTTATCATTATGGGGGGCTGACCCAGAAAAGCTTGGTAATAGTCTTCCCAGGAATCCTGACTTTATAATAATGAAAAAGATCTGGTTTTGGCTATAGAAAACGTGTGTTCAAGTACACAAGGGACACATGAAAACCAACCACCCCATCAGCCACATGCAACATGCTTATGAAGATGGACTAAACACAAACCATCCACATCCAGGGGATGCAACTCACAGTGTTGGATTCTGCATGAAAAACAACAGCTTCATACATGTGCAGCAGATTCCAATATTCTCCAATGCGTGCACCAACAAGCATTTTCCACAGAAGCTGTAAGTCCCTGTGTATTCACTTCAAGTCTATTCACATAATGCTTGCTTCTTTCTGTTGCTTTTTTGCAGATCTTTAGACAGGGTACAGGTCCCCAAGGAGACTGACACCACAGGCTGAACACTGTTAATGTGTCATATAGAGAAAATGGATGTGACCAGCTACTTCCACCTCTGTACCCACAATGTCATCCTAGCAGTGTTACTTTCCACCAGAACTTACCTTTCCCTTACAGGCACAAAAGCAACTTGGAGGCACATGTTTGATAAGCTACCCACTGTTCCCTCAGCTCTTTCTGCACTTCTTCCATACAGGATGGAAAGCCTCAGCCACTAACAATTTCACATAAGCTGGTAGTTACCATATATTTTTTGTGACAAGAAAACTGAAAACAAGACAGGATATCCATAACTGAGAGGTGCTCTCTCTTGAAAGGCACTCCTAGCTCCTGGTGAAACAGCTATCGAGCAAATCTTGTGACAAAATTAATCTGTGTCACTTCTCTAATAAAAATACAACAGTTGCACAATTCATTTTGCAGCACGATTGATAAATCAATTGGAATGTTTCCTGCAGAGCTAATAGCACCAGACACAATTTCTCCAAACTTTTCCAAGAGAAAGTGTAGCATCAGCACTATCCACTCAAGGAGAGGACCAAACAAGTTTGCCAATAAACCTGAACAAGACAAAGGAAAAATCCAGCAGCAGGCAAGAAAATTAAGGAAGCTTTAGCCAAGCTGATGTGTATGCTGGACCTAGTGGGAATCTGGGTCTTGTTCCTGGCTTTGCTCTAAACTTCCTTTGTGACCTTGGCTAAGCTCCCTTCAGCAAGCTGTCTTCTCAGTTGGTAATGAGACACTGAAATAGGAGGCTGAATGTCTGTTGTGACAATATCTTGCTTGTAAAGCAGGGAAGAAGAATGAGAAAATGTTTTCTGCCTGGAGTATCCAACTGTACCATGAACTATCCCTTGCCTAGCAATGTGCAGCACAGAACACATGTTGAGGCTTTGATGCTGGTCATGGTCCACTGACTGTATTTTAATACAAACCATAATGAACAAAAAACATTTTTCAAAGTGTCTTTTTCTGGCTGACTGTAAAAATTACAAATGCAGCACACAAAGTTGCAGTATTTTTTAAGCATATCTATAAAACTACTTTAAAGTAGAAGAGAATGGTTTATTATTTCAAAGCGGTACAGCCTTAAACATTGGGAAAATATTCCCCATATTTCCCCCCATTCTCTAACAATGGCAATGAATGTCATAAATCTCATTTTAAATCTAGTGGTATGTACACATAAAAAGTGTTACATTTATTCTGAGACCACAAAAGATTACTCTGAGTGAATCTCAGGCTAAATATATTTATATGCAGTGATAAAGCCTTATTCTACATTAAAATCATTCTGACAGCTTATGAATTCAAGGTTTCACCAATGTAAATAAAAGAGAGTCCTGTTATTATAAAAATGGAATTGAAAATAGACCAATGATGGAATAAAACTTTGAGGTAAATTAAAGACTTGATAAAAGTCTCCCATCCACAATGAAGGGTACAGTGACAGAAGTAAGATTGTAAATCATTTCATAGGGCTACGTTTTCTAAGAAGCTTTTTTAATGAGTTTTCCTTTGAGAGTCACAGTCAAGCACACATACACATAAGAAAAGATTATATTAAAGAGGAAGACGAGGTGTTGCTTTTCAGTATTGTTGCTCATGGTTTTGCCTGTGTGATTCCTGCTAAACAAAAGAGCCACACTGTTTGGATCTCTTTCTGCTCTGAAAGGTGCTGATCTTAACAAGCTCAACTGACAACAGCAGGCTGCCAAGGATGCTTGGCCAGCAACACAGCCTACAGTGAGAAGGACTGTGAGATCTCTGCAGGCTGCCTTTCTCCTTCTTCCTTACCCCATCCTGTAAGCCCTGAAGTGCATGGGATAAAAAAACCAAGTCACTCTGACACAGAGTGTGAAGCACTGCCAAGCAGCCCCTGCATGCAGCTTCGAGCTCCAGCCCTTCTCAGGCTCTCTTCTTTGCTGCCTCAAATGCTGCAGCAACATATTTCAACTTCCAAGGCTCTGATACAGCTCCTATACACATCAGTAGCTCCATCTTCCCTGGTAATGAGTCTTGCCTGCTCCATTGTTGGGTCTCCTCAGCTGGCCACCACAGGTATGCCAACATACTCAGCTACTTTCTCTCCTTCCCCTTTTCCCCATCACTCACCTTTCAACTTCATCTCTTGATTTCTGCCCTACCCAGCCTCATGATCTGGGCTGCTGTTTTAGCCCCTTCGTCAACTGTGACCAGTGCAAGGTTTTAAGAATCCAGCTCTCTTTTACTTCACAGTACAAATCCTGTTCCTCCTACTCCCAGTGGAAAAGCGTAAGTCCCCCAGACACATAAGACAGAGAACAGGCCATAGTGATCCCCAGAGCTTGGGCTAATCCACATCTGGTCCTTCCCAAGAAACTCATGCCTACACCCAGAGGACAGGTGAAAGGAATTCTCTGCTCCCAAACATGGTATTTACTTCTGCACTTTGGGAGGATGTAAAGCCACTTGTAGATGACCCGGGCTCCTGTGTTTGAGCATTTCTTCTTATTATCAAAGTTCAGCAAGGGCACAATAGAAAACAGATTTCATTTGGAAAATAAAAGAGCCAAAGATTACAGAGTGGCAGGTAGCCCAGTGGCTAATTCATTAATGCCCATGTGGTACCTTTGTTCCAGGTGAATTCTGAAGTTACAATTTGTTTGGCCTTCAACTAACCTTTAATAATTTATAAAAACTAAAGCTCAAACAAGAAATAACAATCAGGCCTCTGCAAATCAGATGGCAACAGCTTGAACCAGGATCTCTTAAACCATATGTGCTGGTCCCAACCAAATATAATTTTTTCCTTGAAAAAATACCTTCCTACTGAAGAAGCCAATGAAAGCAATATGCTTCTGGAAAAAAGATCCAGAGCTGACACACAGGCTAGAGCTGGTAGGAGGGAGCTGGACTTTCTTTTCTGCAATCTGTATAATCACTGCATGAGCTCCAGGCTGAGGGATTCAGGCAATGGCTGAGCACCAGTAATGTCTGTGAAAGGAGTTTGAAGAGTCACATAAAGAACAGAGGAGAAAGTAGAGAAGTAGACAAGAAAAGTGGGAGGGAGAAAGAAGACAAAAATGAAGACAAAGGACAGCAAGAACAATGCAAAACGGGGCAGATAAAGGGAAAGACGAGAGGACCAAGACAGAAAATCCATCTTGCCAGAAACAAACATTTCTTATCAGTTAGAAGAAAGTGGTACCTCTGCAAAATCCAATTTTGAATGTCAGAAGAGAAGTGATAGGAAGGAATGAATCACCTACATAAAGGTACAAGCTCCCTAGTGATTGAAAATCAACACTGGGAAGTGAAGTCTGAAAGACATAGGGTTTTGAAATGAAGGTGGGGATAGCTTTAGGGTTGGGAAACCTTTCATTATTTGAGGTAAGGTAGCAAGTAGATTGAGCAGCTCTAAAGCTCTATCCACACCTCTCCAGGCCATCCAACTGTAGTCTGACTGGTATTTTTGCATACAAGAAGCAGATTAGCGACCTCGGATTAACAATAAGTGAAGTCCTATTTGGCAGATTTAGAAAAGTCAACATCTATTTCTCCTGTTGCATCAACAGGTACAGCTACTTGGCAATGTCATATTCCAGGCAATCTGGAGTCAACCCATGGCACTCACTTGGACCTCCTAGTTCCTAATGCTACACTGGCAGCAGTGTTCCCACAAGCTCTACAAAGGCTCTTCTCACAGTGCATTGGGAGCATACTTCCCTGATTTCAGCTCATACTCTGTACATGGCCTCTAAAAGGAGAAAAACCACATAACTAGTTTCTAAGTCAGGCCTTAAAAATGGTACTTAAGTGGTTCCTTAAGACTAGGATTCTCCAATTATGAAGAAGCAACCATTTAAATATTTTCATGCTGTTTCTTGTGTACAATGAATTGTAGCTGCAGAGGGTATAATGTTACCCAAAAAGGACTGAATATTAAATAGGAAGGATAGAAAGCGAGAGACAGGATAAGAATAGTCAACTGTAATCCTTTGTTACATATACCCAAGGTAGGGAAGGCAGGTCTTCTCTGGTGAACTCTTTACACATGAAAATAGGAGACGTCAGAAAATATCAACACAGAGAATCAGTGGCATACTCTAACTGTATATAAGTCATGAAATAACCAATAGAATCTCAATACACTATTTATCCAACAACAGAGGTTTTTTTGTTTTTTTTTTTTTTTTAAGAAATAAGACTGCAATTTTATGTCTCACATTTGAATCTAAATGAGAAGAGGAAGGCATATTGAATAAATCATTCTATACAGAATCAATCTGCATGAACATTTCAAGACACCAGGTAACAGTTGGGACACAGTTCTAGAGCTTCTCAACCAGCTGTAAGACCAAAAAACAACCATATAAGAGAGATGAAGGTTTTATACTCACTGCCCATACTTTAAAACTTATAACAGCAACGATGTTGAGTTTGCTTTTTTCCCCTAAACCGTTTTTATTTGGAAATATAGAAAAACACCAGAAAAGTCTGCATATGGCAAAAATCCACATCGCCACAGCATAGATTGCTGAATGGCAGCAAACTGGCCACCAGCCCCTCAGAATAAACACATGCACCATCTGCAGGAGGCTGGAATATCTGTTCTGGCCTAATTTTTGGAAGACGCCTAAAAAAAGGGACAGCACAACTTGGAAAAAACTCTTTGTCCTGTCTACAGAACGACAGAACAAAATGAACAGGATTTCATATAAAAATGAACAGGATTTTGCCTGTGGGGAAATGCCGTACTTAGCAACACAAAATACTTTTGGCTGCTAGACAGACACCAGCAAGGCGATGTTACAAAGATGACAGCCAACTGTGCCCTTTAATTGCTAGGCCATCATGTAACATAGTTTCTTTATGTTGTTTGAAGCATACACAAAACCCAACCACACAGATTTTTTTTAAATACTGATGAAAAAGCATTTGTTCCTTTCAAAGCTTCTTTGACAAGACAGGAATACTTCATGCTGGGAAGGCTGCCACTATGGGATCGTGGCTTTCCAGAAGTGTAAAACTCCCGTTTTTGAAACTGCAGACCTGTCACACACTAGACTTGAAATTTTATGACAGTTTATCACTTTGTTGTGGTTTTTTTTCCTTTGTTTTGTTTTTAGGGAACAGAGTTGTTATACTTCCCTTGCTGAATCCAACCTAAGAATTAAAAAATTATGCTCTTCGTATAAGACCCGAGGTTCTGACTATTGTGAATTTTGATGAAGAAAGCAGCTGCTTTTCTGTCAAGCTGATAGGGGTTCATTATCTTCAGGGGTTTTAACTAGAAAGAACAAACCACTAAAACAAAGCAAACAATGATTTAAGTTAATCAAAATTGTAAAATGTTAGGACAAGCTTCTAAAAGCTGGCAGCAGCTCCTTGGGTCAGACTGGAAGTACAACGGAATTTAAGCTATGAGTTATCACCGATTTGGATTAATGTCTCCAACTCAAAATGACCATACTGCTTGTAATTTACTTGCAATGCAACTAAAGTTCTGCAGTGGCATTAGATCAATTTACACCAGTGAGAACAGTCACTCTTACTGTGTATATAAGCATCTACCATTCATAAAGTAGTGGAATTGCCCACGTTTGAAATGAGACAGAAGGCAGGGTCTGCTCTCAAGAAACACAGCCCCATCTAATACTTTTGCTGTCCTATTTTTCAGTCTCCAAGCTTGCAAGCAAGTGACAGGAACCATAAAAAATGTGTGACAGATTACCAAAAGGGAATGTGCGCTTTGCTGAATGTTATGACACAACTCACAGACTACTTTTAAAGGTGTAGTTTTAATATTAATTAAATAAACTCACTTAAAACCGCTTCCCATCACTGTCAGTAACTCAGTGCTCAGTATCCATATACCTTCTTGATACCTCCAGGACCTCCAGTGCTGATGGTTTACCGAGAGCATCCACCAGGTGAGGAATACTTTATGCTTCTATTAAAATACTATTTTAAAAATAGTTTCCCATGTGAAGATTAGCATATTGGGTGAGCCAAAGGAAGCACTGGCAAAAGAACTCCCTTCAAGAGGATACCAAAATAGAGCATGTGCATTTACCTTCTAATAAATGTCCTTCCTACAGCATCAAATACAAGTGGCTGTAGAGGGTACAAAATCAATGCTGATGAGATAAGATGTGTTTCATCTTGACCTAACTCCCACAGAAAGTTCTGTCACCCCCACAGAATCAATAGGAGCCAATCAGAAGCAAATATGGTGTGGTATCACTTCAGGACTGCACAGTTTGAGGATTCCTGGGGCAGTTTGTTGAAAATGTGACTCATACAAGTAGCTCTATGGCCTTAACAACAAAGTGATGCTCAGCTAAGGGCCGCATAGTTCTGCCTTGGTTTGGCTGAGTGTCACAATAGAACAAGTTCTCCAGGCTCTTCTTTGATGACATATTGATAGAGAATAAGAGGTCCAGAGAAAACTACTCAAGCAAAAATCAAGGAAGGTCTCAGTGACTTCATCTTGCCACAGTACAGCTGGGAGAACAACTCTTATCTTGGCAAAGCCACTGTACTAAGGTAGAAGTTTCTACTAACATAAAAGCAAGCAAGTAGCGTAAGAGCTTGTAAGATGATCAGTGAAAGACCACTTCACTGCACCAAAAGTATGAAGTCCAATGAACTTTTTAGCCCTGATGCTGCCTCTAGCACAAGTTCTCTAAAGGTGCCTTGAACTTCTTATAAAGTCATAGAAACTTGTCCCAAGAGCTACTACTGCTGCTAGTTTCCCAATAACAATAACTATTTTCTAGTAGGAGTGCAGTCCTGCAGTTCAAGTTTCCAAACCTCCCAAGCCAGAAAGCTGTTAAACAATAATTCCCAGAGAATGCCTGCAGGAACTGATATTTGTACACTTTGAAGTAGAAAATTTCTCTTTATCTATTTTCTAAAGATTTCTGAATGTAAAAAAAAAAATTAAGATCTGGCAATCAGTGACTGGAGAAAGCATTTTGTCTCTGGCTAGTCCAGTTTGTAAAAAAGATGGTCACTTTGTGATCCCAACTTCTTCCGTGGATTTGTTACACTAGCCTTTTATTTTCTTCTACTTTACCTGGTAGAGTGCAACTCTTCAGGCTACTGATAAAGTCAGCTTCTCCCCCTTTTCACTGACTGATTGCTGTAGCAAATGGCTCTCTAATCATTTTAAAGACACTCCTTGTCATAGCAAATGCTATCATAAAGAATTGTCCCAAGATTTTGTTCTACTGGGAAGTGAAAGTATAACCTAGAGGGATGATTAAATCTTCTCTCTTCCTAAATAGCTTAAGGTACTACTTTAAAGAGAGATACCCTAAGCTAGACATCTGTTCAATTTTTCAGAGTAACCAAAGCAACACTTATTTTCCTTAAGGGTTCCAGAAAAATAACATATTTCTCTTAGGATGTCCGTGTCTTTTCTTGTTTTCATCATTATACTTACCTGAAATTGTTCCAGGGTGCCAGGACTGAGCACTCAGAATTCAGAGCCAATGATTGGCTTAGCCAAGAAAGAGCATTCCTGAGAGATGGAAGCAAAGATGAGGAGCATGAACCAGAGCAGCAAAGGCCCTTTATATTCATAAAAAGGCTATGGCTGTTTCAAAAAGCATGAAGGTACATGAGGCCTATTCAAAATTAAGATGATGAACACACCCAATTTACAGAAGATGCATTTCTTAATCCCTGGTAAGGCCAGTCTGCTTTATCCATCTTGCCCAACCCCCTAGAGGTTGAGAACCTCACTTCTTCAACAGACTACAAGCACCTGCTTAGTTGTCAAATCCTGAAGTCTCTGTGGCACCCTCTGAAACAGTGGGAGACACAAGCTGTGTTGCCATTGTGAGATTACATGCACAATTAAACTGCAAAAAGCCCTTCTTTCAGTAGGCTCCTTTTTTGAAGGGGTATACTAGCAGTGTGTTAGCTGTAACTAGCCTCCAGTACTTCAGCTGTAACATAGGGATTTAATTTCTACCCTCTGCTGTCTTAATCTGCAGTTTGTAAGTAACTTGGTTTAAGAAACCATTCCTACAAGTCGTTCAACTTTAAAGCAGAATAAGCATCTTACTAATAACATTTTACAGACAGTATTCAATGTGAATGTCACAGACACTCTGAATGTCAGGGAGCAAAAATATAATACTCATCTTTACAGGGAGAGAAGGGAGTGGAGAGACATGAGATCAAAATCTGAGTCAGACTGATGCAGCTATTATTCATAAAATGTCAACTATTTTTCTTAGGATATATTGAACATGTAGAGTTTTTCTACTCACATGGGGGTTGGTGGTTTTAGGGAGAGGGCTTGGGTCTTCTTCATCCTGGATTATATAAAAGCTGAAAGAGTTTGCAGTTTTTGAAAAATGGAAACCTAAAGACCGGCAAGAAAAAACACTTCCATAGCTTGATAGCTTTTCATCAAAACTTTTTGTTTGGGAAACCACTGAAATACCACTGTTAGAAATACATTGAGCAACTTCATTAGTTAACGCATCCTTAGTGAAAATAAAAACTTGAAAGAAACAATACTGAAACAGACCTTGGATGGACAATAGCAAGAGCCTGAATAGAGAAATAACAAAGTGTTTGCAAGTCAAAGTATTGGACTGAATTTCTGATATGGTTCTTAGTGACATACTTGGAGGAGACAGAATATGTTAATAAGGGTTTATATCTAAACTGCTGACACCTGGGAGGAGGATTCAGCTGCCCATAAATCTGTGCAGGCTATTAGCTACAGACAGAGAGAAAGTCTCCTATCTATAAAAGCTTTCTTTTATTCAAGAAAAAGGTAAACACCAAATATTACCTAAAAAACCTCACAAGTTTAAATAAGGAG
>WEIV01014437.1:0-79081 GCA_013390005.1 Calyptomena viridis | reverse complement strand
TTTTTACAAGAACATAATAACAGCTTCCTAGTCATCTTCTCATTTGAGGGAAAAATTAAACTTGTCTCTACCCAATATTTTCCAGATTAGAAACTCAGCTTTTTCTGGACATAACTTCAGTGCTGGTATCCAGACTGAGCATGCCTGGAAATCAAAATGAGAATCAAAGGCTGTATTTGGGAATCATGGAATGGTTTGGGTTCGAAGGAATCTTAAGGCTCATCCAGTTCTACCCCCTGCCGTGGGACACCTTCCACCATCCCAGATTGCTCCAAGCCCTATCCAAGCTGACCTAGGACAATTCCATGCTGTTACTGGTGCTAAGGAAAGTGTGGGAATGTGAGTTCAACATTCCCCAGCATTCCTGGGGAGAGGGATTTGACTGTGGATCCTCCAAGCCCTGACTGCCAGTCAACCACAAATTTTTGACACTGAAACTGGGTTTTAGCACCATGGGAGGAGTGGAATTGCCTCCTTTTGATTCATTATTGAGTTATATCAATTTCCAGCAATTCCGTTGCTATCTGCAAAGCTGCTAGAAGGAGAGAAGGAGTGTTTTCCAGTCAACCATCCTCTGCTACCCATGGAAGGGAAATCTGAAGTGTTTGAAGGCAGAAATCCAATGCTCTGAGGACCAAACCCAGCTCCAAGCAGTGAAAGGATGTGTAACAGAGACCTGAAAGGCTTTTCAGGTGTTCTGAGCTCTGCCTCAGCTGTGAGAAGGTCAGTTGATGTCCAGCTACATGAAGAAGGGTTGGAGCTGGGAATTGGGGCTGGTTGTTGGGACACTTTGGCTGAGGGCAGGAATGGACACAGGAGGATGTCAGGAGCCAAGAAAATCAAGGAAAAACTCAACCTCAAACAACACTAGCTCTGAGCAAAATATGCTTTATTCTTTTTCCAACCTTAATGATTCTGTGATGCCTCGGAGGTTTTGGTGATGATCTCTTCTCAGGCACAGCAGGACTGAGGAAAATTGAATAAATAATTACCTACTGAACTTGTTATATATTTTTTTCAGTGCAATATGTGATTTAGTCAGAATCCAGCTTATCATCCTCAGGTTGGACAGGGCTTGGAGCAACCTGGGATAGCAGAAGTTGTCCCTGCCCATGGCATGGGGTGGCACTGGATGGGCTTTCCAACCCAAACCAGTCCATGACTCCATGATATATGCCCATTTTCCCTGTAGAAAAGCCAGATTTTCAATGCCAAAGAGTAAGTCTTGGGTAGTTTCAGCTTCTGTTCTGGGAGCTGGGCTTTGGTGGGTTGGTTGCTGAACCACCACCAGGAAACCTTCTCCCTCCAGTGCTTCTGTGGCATGGACTTCGCTTCTCCATGTGTGCCAGGAGGAATTTCTCCATGGAAAGGGTGGTCAGGCATTGGAAGGGCCTTCCCAGGGAGGTTTGGAGTCCCCATCCCTGAAGGTGTCCAAGGAAGGACAGGTCGTGGCACTCAGTGACAAGGTGGGAATTTGGCACAGTTTGGACTCCATGGGCTGTAAGGGCTTTTCCAGCATCAATGATCCTGGGATTCTGTCTGTGGGGAAGAAATAAACAAGACATCCAGCCAGGGGGATTTGCACCCTGGGATAGGGTGGGATGGTGAGCCTGGACCAGGATCCAGGATGTGTGTGCCGAGGGCCCCCATCCTTCCACCACCAGCTTTGGAGACAAAGAAAGGAGATCTGGGATTATTTGACAAGTTCTTTGTGCTTTTCAGGACAGCAGATGGATGTGGTTGATGTTCACCCACATTCCCAGTGGGAACAGCTGAGGCTCCAGCATCCATATGGTGCCTTGCTGGATTGACAGGCACACATCTGGGCACAGCTGGCACCTCTGCAGGGCTGGAGCTGAGCCCTGGAGAGGATCCACATGTCGTCGCATCACTGACATTAAAGAATTCTCTCCTAAATATCCCAAACATTTTCCTCTTTGTAACAGAGCTCTTCTGTCTTCCTCAGATTTGTGTGACTAATGAATTCCTGTTTGTTTGTTCCTGTTGAATTTATTAACAGGAAGGAAACAAACAGTAAATTTACTGAGCTGAGCTTAACTTTTTACCCTTTTTTGTTGGCTCAATGAAACCCCACCCAAATCTGCAAGAACCTCACTCTTCATTTTAATTTGTAATTATTAGGACTTTTATTTACCTGGAACCACATTTTCACTCAGTGTGTTACCAGGGCAGGGAATAAAAGCAGCTGAGCTCAGTCACTTACACACTTTAACCCACACTATGTGAAGGCTTTCTTTTTTTTCCTTTTCATGCCAAGAAAGTGTTTATTTACAAATTTTTCCCTGACTTGACATTCCCTTTGCATACAGGGCTGGAAAATGCCTAAACACAGCAGACTGCACATCCCTGAGAGGTTCCTTGGAAAGCATTTTAATACAAAAATTTTTTTAAAAAAAATGCAATTAGGCATTTTCCCTCCCAGCATTTAAACCCACCAATTTTAGTATTTTTTACAAATTCAGATTTCATCACTTTCTTAGTGTTCCTGGTTGCTTATGCTTTATACAGTCTTTTGACCTATAAAAATTTGGAATTATTAATATTTTTTCTAATTAACTGTGGGCTTGTTTATCTTCCTTTTATTGCCTGAAAAAGCATAAATATTTGGCCAAGTTTAGGCTCAGTGCACTGACACTTTCACCATCTCAGTTATCTTTGTAAAATGCATTCGAGCTTCTTGGCAACACTAGGAAAAATCCCTAAAGAAATTTGTTTAGCTTATAAACCCCTGGGAAGCCAGTTTGATACAGAATAGGAATTTGAGTTGCCACTTTGTGTCTGTGTACTTTTAATGCAATTTACATCCAGGAGCTGGTGGAATAAGCTCTTTGAAGTTTGTGCTGCCACCTTGGCTTATATATAAATATATTTTATACATATATATGTGTGCGTGTGTGTGTTTGTACATCCTCACCACGCTGTTTAGTGCAGGATCCAGCATTGTTCCTTATCAACCTGCACATCTTTGCAGAAGGCTACAAACCCGCCTGTAAATCCAAGTTTCCCTTCATTTCCATGGCTGTACGGCTGGGAATGACAGCAAATCCATCCCTGCGCTGGAGACTTGCCAGAAGTTTCTCCTCTCGCTGGCTGTGGGCTGCTCACTCCCGCTCCGGCTCGTCCTTTTTTTCCCTCTTTGAGGTTTTCCTGGAGCCTGTAGAGCGAGCTAAACTCCAAGGTTTGCAGCTTCCCTGTCTCCCGCTATTTCAGGAGCCAGCCTGGGAGCTGGAGCAACGGGAGTGGGGTGTGGACGTGGAATTCCTGCCTCCTTTCCCTGCAGGTGGCTCGGAAACTTCACAATGCGGCTGGTAAGGAATTTCATTTTCTGGATAAACCCCCAACCCTTTCCCTCGTGCAGCTGTGTCGGGTTTTGGGACTAATTAAATGTGGGAATGCTGGAGCCCACCGGGATACGGATGCTGTTTGTTTTACTCGCGAGCCAGAGATGGACAGGCAGATTTCCTTAAGGAATCTTCAATCAGGCAGCACTTTTTCCTCGAGATCAGGAGGCTTGAACAAATGCAGAGCAGCAGGTGCAATTCCTAACGTGTAAGTTTATCAGGGAAGCTGGAATTTAAGGCTGGGTTGTGGTGTAGGCTCGGAACAGGGAGAAGCATCTCCGTGTGCTCACAATTTAAAACAGTGTTTGGAAAAGATTCCCGAGGATTCGGAGGGCTCTGCTGAGCTGCTCTGACAGGATTTTTCCGGCTTCCAAAGCCCTTTTTTCCTTTTGCTCTGTAATTATCGGGGAGGAGACGTGGCTGCGGTTTATGGGGGGACACTCCGTGCCCTCAGCCTCGTTATTCCCTGGCGTTCCAGCTCCTTGGAATGCGAGCCCCGGAATAATCGGCAGGTCAATGCAGGGCTCCTGGAGCCAAGAGTTCAGCTGTTTGTCAACAGGGAAAAGCTCCCGGCTCGGTCGGGAGCAGCACAGGGAGCAGGTCTGGATTCCTATGAAGTCATCCAGGGAATGCTGCGGGACCAATCCGAGCTCCCACGGTGGGCAGAGGACTGAAGTAATTCATCTCTGATTGACTGGTTTGTTATTTTTGGCATTCCCTCCATAGTAGTTGTAACAGGCAGAGATGGAGTTTGGAGGGGCTGGATTTTACAGCGAATTCTGCCTTCCCTGAAGAGCAGCTTCCACAGGAGGTTACTTCCCATCCCAAACTGTACATTCTCTGTTCAGGACAGAAACAGCCCATTTCCTGCTTGCAAACACTGCTTGGATGTGGTACACGTCATTCCAAGGCTCTCCATCAGAACAGGAGGGAGGGAAAGGGCTGGATGTAAACACCACAGAGTGGAAAATAAACGAGGGTGTTATGAACTCAGAGGCACCCCAGGGAATTAGAGCTGACTGGGAGGGTTTCCCCCGGCATTCTAGGGGCAGGGATCTGCCCCACAGGTGAGGATTCCTCCTCTGAACTCAGTGGGAAAAGAGGAGGTTGAACATGTTGGTATTGATGGATCTGACACAGTTCCCAGTTCCAGTGTGGGTGGGTGGAAAGAAGCAAATATTGAATTATCATTGCTACAAAGCTGGAATTAATCTGAGCCTTTATGTTTTCCAGGACAACTTGTCAGACTATGTAAACTCGTTTGCTAAATTGCACAGGAAAAAAGGCTGCATTAGGAATATCTAATTTACCTAGAGCTGCATGCATTTTGATTCCTTGGTTCAAGTTTTTCAGCTTTCCAATAGGCTGGACAAGCTCTATAGGAGTCTTATAAATAAAAGAAACAGATGAAGAATTTCCCTGAGCAATAAGGTGCTGGGACTCCCTTCATGCTCACTCTGCAGCTCTGAGAAGCCTCTGGCTTTGCATCCAACGCTTTTCCCCCCTGCCTGCACTGTGCATTTCAAAGAAGAGATAGAATCTGACACCTTCCCTTGCTTTAAATCTCTGGCCTCTTAAAACTCTGATTTTCTGTTACTTGAGGCTCCTGCAGTTTCTTACTCCTGCAGTTTATGGACTCCTGGAATGTAAATAAAACTGAGATTATTTATATGCCTCAGGGCTAAATCCTTGTTTTGTGTTCAAAAGCTTGTATAGACCTGAAAAACAGGGCTGAGATCAAATAGAAGGGAGATGTTTGTACTTACAGTAATTTCCCTGGATGCCAAAGAAAATCCAGTAATAAATGACATATTGGTTGTTTTATGCTCCCTGAAGGTGAAGTTTTACTGGTTTTGGGAACCTGTGACTTTGAGTGTCCTGGTTTCAGCTGGGAAAACACAGTAAAGCAAATACTCAACAGCTTTTGCATCTGAAAACCCTGCATTGTAACATCCTGGAGCACATAATTCAGGTGGGCAGGAGAAGTGGAAACTCTAGGTGTTGTCCCAGGTCACTGTGATGTTCATGGAGCAACAGGGCTGGGACCTGAGTTCAAATTTGCTCCTCTACAACAGGTTGGATGAGTAAACCCAGTGTGCAAACCCCCCAGAATCACAGCAGAGGTGACATGGAAATGGCTCCTGAAAGGCTGGTGGTGTCTGGGCTTTAACTGAAGTTTGGTCACGAGATTAAGGCAGCTCTGCTCATGCTGCTTTGGCAAGATGTGGAGACAGCTTCATTTAGCAAGGCCAGACCTTTTGAAGAGGCTAAAAAGTGGTTTTGAGGAAAAAAACAGTGCTTGGGAAAATATCTATGGGGCAACAGGAAAACCAGCCCTTCTTCAGCATCTCTCTGAGAAGGAGGGAGACACTTTAACCCAGACAAGGCTTCATTTAAAGGTGTGTCGAGTAAGAGCAGGTAGGCCTGGCCTCAAGTAAACTCAGCCTCAAATAGACCTGGCCTCAGATAAAACCTGGCCTCAAAGTGGCATTAGGAAAACCAGGAATGATGATAAAGGGTGTTGGTAGAACCAGGCTGACACTGAAATGGGCCATGAAATTGGAGTAGATGATCCAGACTGAGCTTTGGGAGACAAAGTAGAAAGGAGCTCCCAGCCCATGGAACTGGCAATGATTTCCCAGATGATGGATGTTGAAGATCCTGGAATTAAGAGACCTATTGGAGATAGTGTTTGACTCCAAAACCCTCAGTCAGTCAGTCCTCCACTGGCCAGGGTGGCTCAGAGGAGCTGCTTCCTGAGCTAAAACATATATGTGTATTTTTCTAAATAGGAAAATCTCAGGAATATAAACAACTCACCCATCCAAAACTCCTGCTTTCAAAGAAAGGAATTGCAAGGTATTATTTATTGGGGTAGAAGAGTTGTAATGAATAGGATGATAAAGACATAGTTATGCTGAATAGAGGAAATTTTTCCTGTTGCAGGGTCTTTTTTTGTAGCGTGCAAAATAACCTGAACAGGGAGCCCAATGAAATTTTACTTAATTTTGCTTAAGCACTGAAAAAGAGCTGTGACAAGCTCTGTGCCCAAATGAATACAGCACATATTGCATTGGGTAACTGGGCTCATTTTTGTCTTAAAAATCCCTTCTATGAATTTGTAGTAAAACTTGAAGTTATTTTCAGAATCCAATGAGGTGTTTAAATAGGACTGTTAAATTCTGAGTGTTTAAAACACCTATAAAATGTAGGTGTTCAAGAAGACTATCAAATGCAAAGTGTAGCTGAGCTGCATTTCAACAGCTGTGCAACCTTTGTGGCAAGGAATTAGGGCAATAAAACCAGGACAACATGGGAAACTTTTCCAATAATTGCGGCCCAGGACTGAGAATATGGTGTTGGATGCTCTGTGTGGAGCTGGATGTGGAGATTGGTGTCATCAACCCACCATGACCAATTTTAAGTGACAGATCTGAAAACAACTAAGCTCCTTAAAAGCCAAGGGATTTGCAGGAAGTGCTCCCAAGCCCTTTTCCTCTCAGAGGGGTGGCTTCATGGCTGCCAGTCCCTTTCTGGAATTACCCCAAAATACTTGTACAAACAATTATTGTATTATTACAGTTCTCAGTGGCACATATCCTCTGCTCCAACTGAACATTCCTCACTCAGCAAACAGGACAAATTCAATGTGTTGGTGGTCTCTGAGCTCATTTCACTCCTAGGAGGGTCAGTTTTTGGAGCATTTCTGAGGTTTTATGGGACACTCTTGTCTCAGTGCATTACATGTGACCTCGGTGCATCAGGATAAAAGCAAACAGGTTTCTCCTGGAGGGTTTTCTGGTGTAATTATAATTATTGCTGCACCTGAAATCCTTGTAATTAGCCCCTGCCTGGTTTCCTGGGGGTGGAGAAGCCAATTAGTGAAGTGTTGGTATCTCCACCTCAGGGGGAGGGAGCTGAAGTTTCCTGGAGCAGGGAGATTCTAGGTTTGCCTTTTCCAGATGTCTGAGTTCTTATCTACCTTCTGCTTTATGGTTGTACTTGAGTGGTGGGGGAGAAAAACAGGTAAGAGAGAGTTATTCCTCTTCTTGGGAGAGCTGAGAATGGGAATGCTGTGCCTGCTTGAAGGAGAGGGATCTCCTGGCATTGTTTGTCTTTCACATTTGCGCCTTAAAAGGGAATATTAAAACGTGTCATGGGGGGAGGAAAATGTGTAATTTGCTATGGAGGAAAACCTGCAGACTCTGGAGAGAGGTGGCTGCTTTTCTCAGCCTACAGCTCTCCTTGTCTGCTGTCTCTGTTCATCCCAGGGCCCTCTGGAAGCTGCCTTTCTCCCTAGCTGTGGTAAGGTGGGAATATCTGTTGAGATGCGGAGGGCAAAACCTCCTTTTCTGAGCAACCGCCTTGTCTGGGCAAAGCTTGTGATTTCCTGTGCTGGATTTTGGGGTTGTGAAGTGGAGCTGAATGATCACTGCAGCCCCTAGAGCTCCTGTATTCCCTTGAGATTGGTGTCAGCAGGATGTACCTGGCCTGACCTTGGTTGTGTTTCTGCTTCCAGGTTTAGTAACTGGGTTTGATCCATTTTTATACAGGGGAATGGATGCTGCTTTGTGCTGTTTTCCCTGTGGTACATTTGTCTCTCTGAAGAACAGGATGTAATGTTTTTTTGTGGATGGATATTTGCTAAACTCCAGCTTTGAGAGGAAGCACTTTCCTCTGGCTAAAACTGGAGGAAAATTGATAGTAATAATAAAAAAGGCCTTTGTTGTTAACAGTACCAAATGCACAGCAGCTGTTCTGTTGGGATGTGCTGGGAATGCTGCTCTGATCCATGTTCTCCATCTGCTGCAGCCTCACAAAGTGGTGCTGCCAGGGCCTCCATGGCACTGTGGAAGGTCCCATCCCTCCTTCCTAGTGGATCAAAGCCAGCAGGGATGGGCTGTGACCTTTTCAGGAAGAGACCAGTGGTTTAGTGAGGGAAGGGGCAGAAGGCTCCTGTTCTTTGTCCAGAAGCAACCTAGAATTTTGGTATCTGGAGATGTTCCAATTCCTGTTTGGTGGTTTTTTAGAGCAAGATTTGTGGCTTTGCTGTCTCCAAACCATGGGTGAAGTCAGAATTCCTGTTTTTTCCAGATGGGTGATGGGGTGCAGGTGTAGCCCATCCTCTGTGATCCTCATCACCTGTGGCCCCTCCAGGGCTGAGGATGGGAGGTTCCTGGTGGTGAAAGTGGCTTCACCTGTGCACGGCTGGGTTTGGTCCTGCCAGGGAAATTGGGCATCGTGGTGGTTTTTGTCTCCCTATATTATCCCACCTAGGAGTGTTCTGCTCCACACCATGGGAATCTTGCTGTGCATGTCTAGTCTGGAAGAGTGTCTCTCATCTTGTGTCTCATGTTGTTTTCTGCTTCTTGGACTGGTTTGGGTTGGAAGGACCTTCAGAATCATCCCATCCCACCCCCTGCCATGGGCAGGGACACCTTCCATAGACCGGGTTGCTCCAAGCCCCATCCAACCTGACCTTGGACACTTTCTCAGAGCTGAAGTTGTCTCCCAATTCCAGGTGCTTGGCTGATATTTCCAGCAGCATCAGCTGGTGTAATGAAAGGCATTAACTCTGCCCACAACTCTGCCTGTGCCACAGGAGGGAAAACAAACGAACCAAGTGGGATGCTGAAACAGGTGGTTTTTGTCTCCTCTGCAGTGCCAGGGCCCAATATTTTTGATTTTCAAAGCTGTGGATCTGTTGGGCAGTGCTGTGCCTTGTGGAGGAGTTGCAGGGGTTAGCTGCAGCCAATTTAACTGCTGATAAATTCTGTGTGCAGGCTGCTCCACAGTTATGCCTGAGGGAGGTGTGACATGCCATGGCACTGCAGAGCGTGATATTTATTTTTAATAACCTTGGATACCCTGGTTAGGAGGGAGTGGAACCTTCTCGTGATGACCAGTCCATGGGGTTATCCTTGCTCCCAGAGCATCCCTTGGCAGGGTCCTACTGAGACGTGTCTTCTGACACGGAGCCCCTCAACTTGCAGAGGGCATTTCATGGATCATGTTTGAATTTGCTGCTCATTTTCCAAGAAATGTCAATATTCAATTTTGGAAATCGCTGTCCTACAGTCCCTGTAAAGTGCCAGAGGTTTTATGGGGCTATTCCTCTCCATTCCTTTTCTGATGGGAAGCTTTTCCACAGCCTGACCACCCTGGTGACTTCTCTGTATGCTGGATCTTCATCCTAAGTGTTCAAAAAACATGGATGTGGCACTTGAGGACCTGCTTTAGTGGTGAACATGGTGGTGCTGTGTTACGCCTGAACTTGGTGATCTTCAAAGCCTTTTCCAATCTTAATCATTCCATGATTCCCAAGAAAACCTGGATCTAATATCTCAGCTGCAGGAATTTTGTCATTAAATTTACATGTAAATCTGAATTATATCCTCCATGTCCCTTGAATTTCACTTGTTTAATCCGCCCTTAATTTTGCCTTTAGTGCATGTTCTTTCCAGTCTTGGTCTGAGTTGCTATTCATGTCATGCACAAATCTTGCCCCTTTGCTGCCCATCTCTTTTCCCTGTGGGAATAATAAAAGTGACTCTGGAGCTCTGGGAAGCTCTTTTCAAGCTATGGAAGTTTTGCTTGTTTTACCCCTGAATGCTGCTCACAGAAGCCCTGATATTCCAGCAGTGAATTAATTTACATTCTATGGAAGCTCAGCCATCCCTCAACTGCTGCCATTTCGTCTCCACTTCAGAATATTATTTACATTTATTAAAAAACCATTGAACAATATTCAACTTAGCAGCTGCTTTACATTGTTTTAAAAGAAACTTTCAGAAAAGCACAGATAAGGGGGTTTTATTAATTTCCTATTAATACTTTAAATTGCTTCAATTAACCAATTCTTTGCTGTATTTAAAACATTTTTTTTCAGTGCCAATAACTGAATAAATGAGCAGTTCTTTAAGCAACCTTTTGTTTAAACCACTCTCTGCAGTTGTTCATCCCCTGTGGAAATACTGGTTGCAGGGTGAGACTAATTTTGGGTGGTTCTGCACTTGTGTTCCCTGGTAAAAAGCCTTGATTCTAGCAAAAGATTCCTGGATTTCAGGCTTATCTTCAGGAGTTTCTTTTCCTTGAGCAACAGCTCTTGGTGCAGAGGTAATTTGGTCCCTGGGTGGGCAAATTCTGATTTAGGTGGGAATAAAAGTGGCAGAGCAATAGTGTTTCCTGCCTTGGGAAGCATCTCCCTGGCTGTTCTCCCGGGATTCCCAATAGGCCACTCATGCTGAGTCTCACTTTATAACTTCAAATGCTCAAACCTCTTATTGCTGCTGCCCTGTGGTGTCTCCAGCTGTGCTGAACTTCAGCCCTTCCATTGCTGGAGCTGCTGCAGGGATTGGCTTCATGTGGGAAATGTCCAGTTCCATGAATTTCAAGGAATCATGGAATGGTTTGTTTGGAAGGACCTTAAAGCCCATCCAGTCCCACCCCCTGCCATGGGCAAGGACACCTTCCACTATCCCAGGTTGCTCCAACCTGTCCTTGGACACTTCCAGGGGTTTATTTTGATTTAACAACACAAAAAAGAGAATAATGACTCAGCCACAATTTGGATTTTCTTGGACTGAGCCTGGCTTAAAGTGCTCATGCCAACAGCAACAGAGAGCAGGAGGGACCCTTAATCCCATCTCAGCACCAAGACCATCAGGAAAGAGCTCCATGTGTTGGGACATGGGGGAAATCACTTCTTTCCACATATTACCCAGAGAAGGAATTTATAATAATTTTCTCCAGTAACAATTGGAAGAAGGGTTTTTTTCTTCCCTTTTTTTAGCCTTTGTTTTTCCCTCCAGCCTATCCCAGTTGCCACTATCCTTCCTTGGAGGCAACTCAAAGCAGGAATTTACAGCAGGATGGGTCAGGAAGTTGTCATTAGAAGTATTGGTACCAGGACAATAAAATATATTTTTACATATATATGTGTAAAAAAAGAGCTTAAAACTTATCCATCCCACCCCCTGCCAAGGGCAGGGACACCTTCCACTATCTCATGTTACTCAAACCTGGCCTTGGACACTTCCAGGGATGGGGCAGTCACAGCTTCTCTGGGCAACCAGGATTCCTTAGCCATGGGTGTGATCCCCAATGTATAGAATATCACCATCATTTCCCTGTCTGAGAGGGAGCAGGGAAAAAAGTAATCCTCAGAACTCAAAGCAGCAGCAGAAACCCAAAGTCTTGTTCTCTCTGTTCTCCATGACAATCATTTTGTCACTAATGGTAATTAATGGTAATACTGATTTCTCTGTTAACCTTACAGGGTATTTAAAATGCTCTTCTGTTTATTTAAAATACTGAGGTGTTTAAACTCTGAGTTTATTTTAACCCCCCAAGTGTTTAAAATAATACTAAGATCTTAGAGTCACAAAAATATGTTTTGGGGGCTTTAGGATTTCAGATTTACTATGAAAATTGTCAGACATCCCACAGCAGCTGAGTTATCTTCTCACTTTCAAGGAGACACAAATCTGGGACAGTCTGGCATGTCCTGCCTGTTTTCTTAGCACCCAGAAGAGGCAGGAGGTGCTTTTTGGAGCTCAGCTCTTGCTGGCTCAGTAGACAGAGGGGTATTTTACCCTTCGAGTTCTGCAGGTGATTTTTCAAATGCAATCCAAGTGTGTAGCTAAAAACAACCCTCTCCTGTGTGGTTTTGGGTTCTGCTCTGGAGTGGCTTTACATCTTTGATGATGGATGGGAAAACCTGGATGGGTGAGCAAGGGATCTTCTGGGAACCTTTCTTGGGGTGGGAAAGGCTTTCAGGCAACCCATAATACACCCACTACCTCTGTCTCCTGCCTCTTTCACCACTTGGCTTGAGAAACATAATTTTATTTTCATTATTTTGTCTGTTTATTTTTGTCAGGACCACCACCCCCTTCAGGAGTGTTTCATGTGCTCAGGGTTGCTGCCTCCTGGGCACTATAACAATTCCTTTTTTAGGCTGTCTTTTAAAAAGTAGTTTATTTTAAATCCACACCAGAAGATCCTCAAGGCTTTAATTCCCCATTCTAGTAAGAACCTGGAGTCTGTAGCATCCTGTTTTTCTAGGTGTCTGCATCCAAGAGTAATATTTAAGTAGTCTACCTCCTGTTTTTCCGTTCCCCAAAACATCCTAAGCTGTTAGCCCCTCTCTTTCCTTCTTTCCATGGGAAGTGCAGGATGCCAACAGTGCCTGATGGGGCATTTTCCATTGTTGTTGTGGTTATTAATCCAAACCATGGGCAGCAGCATGATCCTTCAGAATTGTGATGGAAAATATCCTCTCACAAAGGAAGAGATGCCAGAGCTAGCTGTGAACACTGGTGGGGTTTAAACTCAGGCTAAGGAGGGTACCTGTGTATATAAGCCCCTCTCAGGTCCATTTTGGGGTCAGTGGTTGAGCAGCTGATGAGGTTTGTGTCAAACTCCTCATCCCAACAGTCACAAAAATGGGATTTTGTACCTGAAAATCAAGACCCAAACTGGGTAAAGTTAAACCAGAGGGTTAAAACTGAAATATATGTCCCAGGCAAAATGACTGATCTTAAATCACCCATTTCCAGGCTTTGCTGCTGATTGAAAATGGTTCTTAGAGTTCAGTGTCACAGGGAACGTATGGACGCAAAACACAGGGAATTTTAAAGTGATTGCGACTTTGGGCCAACTTATCTCTGAAAACACATACAAGAAACACCAGCAAATTAATGTCACTGGAGCAGAGGATTTAATGGCTATTGTGCAAATTAAAAGCTACTTTCTCCTCAGGTTTCTGATTTGAAGGAACGTTGTAATTAAGTGGAGCAGAGGCCTGGGGATGATGAATGTGACCCCCCATGGCTGCTGAGGAGCCTTTGGAGTATTTCCCTGGCAGAAGGTTGACAGGAGATTCAACATCAGGACAGAAAACACATTCACACAGGGCTGGGGGAGGGAATTGCAGAGACCTGTCACTGGGAGAAGCCGCTGAATATTCTTAGGCTGATTTTAATTGGAAACATTGGTTTAATTGCTGGAGAACTTCATGTTCACTTCAGAAGGTGATGGATGTGCCCCAGGAAGATGAAGTGGCCTAAGACACTGAGGACTTGTGGTGCCTGTCACAGCCCTAAAAATAACAGCATTAAGTAATTAAGTAATTCAGCATCTTCCATTCAGGAGTTCTGCAGAGATCTCTGACAGGGTAAATTGTATTGTACTCAGGGAGCCCAAACCACTGGACAGGATTAATGGTCAGATAATGGGAAGAGGAGCCTGAAAACACATTTTCCCCCCAGAAATTAAGAGGCATTAATTCAGACATAAGAGGCATAAATGTTTGAAGACATTGGCTTGCTGGGAGTGGTAACATATAATAACAGCACTTTTCAAGTTTATTACTGTTTTCAGTCTCACAGATGGCTGCAAATTGTAGGGCTCTACTCTATTGTGTCTTTCTCCTCTGCCAAATTAACAAAAGAATGTTAAATCTTGGCCAGCCTTAATGCAGTGCATATGTTAACGATGGAAATTGCCTCATTGTGCCACTAAATTGATGGAAGCAAGACAAGATGTGGGGAAATGTGTGTGTTTTAGTTGGTGCTGGGTATTATTTTGGGATTCAGACTTCTGTTCTCTGGAACAGGGATGCATTTGCATTTCATGTTTGCCAGCACATTTTTGGTTTGAGAGCTTTCATGTTTCAGTTGCTACTGGGTGTATTTTGGGACAGAAACTTATGTTTGCTATAAACTGGAGCTCTCTAGAAGGTGAACAACTTTCTGTTTGGCAGGAGGCTTCTGTTTAGGGGATTGTGTCCCAGCTGGCCACACAGACACAGAGTTCTGGTGGATGTGGTGCTTTGGACCCTGAAGAGATGCTGCCCTCATCTCAGCCTGGCTCTGGAAGGTCAGGAAGAAGGTTGTGATGGTGTATTAATTCATAAATGGCTGATGGGGTATTAATTCCAGCCTGCTGGAACACAACCTTGGATTTCTCCCTTTGACAGAACCCAGATGTGTCCCCAGGAGCTCTCCTTGACCTTCTGGCTCTGGAGTATCCACCAGCTAAACCTGCTAATGGAGATCACCTGAACACAGGAATGCTGCTGTTTGGAGCACATTTCACTATGAAATATGTGAAAATGAGGAAATATTTCCTTGATTTCAGCTCTTCCACCTGTGCCATTGCTGAGCTGAAGTTCTGCAGAGCCCCCCGTGATCCATCACCCTGCACAGGCACTGCCCAGAGCAACAGAGGGAGCTGGAAGGGAAAAACCCACGGTGTGTTGAGGTATAATTTATGCCAGTAAGCAGATTTAAATTATGTAAATGACTGTCTGCACTGAATCAGCCATCTGGAAAAAGTTATGCCTCCAAAAATCTGTCAGGACAGCACCAGGGATGAGGTATCATTGGAAAAGCAGAAGGGCTGATGGAATAAAACCAACCTGCTCTAGGAAGATTTATTCCTTCCCTACAGCCCAGTGGTGAAACTGCTGCTCTGTAACAACCAGCCTAATGTAGTAGGACCAAAACAATTATTTAAAGCTGCTTTGGAGTTTGGAGACCTCCTTGTTCTCAGCAGTAGATAAAATGCAGGTTGGGATGCAAAGGAGGAGCAGGAGGGAAAGGTGTGGCATGTCCAGAGTCTCAGGTGGATAGGGGACAGACAGCAGTGCAGGGTGGGGGAAGAGGAGAGGAGACAGTCCCTGAAGAGTTTTGGGTAGAGGATAAGTTCTGCAGTCACCCTCCATGTAGTATTTTTGTAGTAAATAGGAATTGGAGGGATAAAAGGCTATGGCATTTACTACCTCTCCAGTGTCTATTTAGGTTGGATAGCAGGAAAAGGTTCTGGGCACTGAACAGGCTCAACAGAGCAGTCGTCAGAGCTCAAGGAGTGTTTGGACAATGCTCCCAGGGACAGGGTGGGATTTTTGGGGTGTCTATGCAGGGCCAGGACTTGGACTTGTGTGTCCCTTTCAGCTCAGGATATTCTGAGATTCCATATTGGCTGTCCTGGTGTCCCTTAGGTGTGAGTAGATTTGTCTGATTCCTTCTCTCCCGAAGCAGGAACTCCCATGGCTGGAGGAATGTGTATCTCGTAGCTGCATCACCTAATGGTGCCTGTTTTGGGGGCAATACATCCCTTTTTGCCTTCTCTTCTGCCCCCACGAGGTCCCAGGGTAGGACCTCTGCAGAAACCAGTGCTGATGGGGTAAAGGACTTGTAGAACTGCCTAGAAAGGCACAGATTTGTTCTTCATGAGCTGTCAGACAGTAAAGGCTCTTGACTTTTCCACTTTCAGATTCCAGCTCAGCCTCTGTTGTGCTCCCCAGTCTGGGGAAGCAGCAGCCTCCAGGCTCTGTGGGGTATCAGGGATGTTCTATGAAATAGAGCAATAATTACAGAATGCTCTGTCAGATTTTATTATCTGCTCCTGCCAAGTCTTGGGAGCACTATTCCAGGAATTTAGAGCACAACCTCAGTACCTGCACAGAGATAAACTCTGTGGGCACAACATTTAATTTAAATAAATAACACTTGGAGGACATCACTGGTGCTCCCATAAAACTGACCCAGGTTCTGCTGCACTGCAGAAGAGAAACAAATGGTTCCTATGTAGCCTTGGAATACTGGAACCACCCCCAGGATAAACTATGGTCATAGGATTGTATTCCAATGGTTCTCTGGTCCTGTTTAAAAAGTCTAACACTATCTCATGTATTTCTGATTATTTGGGAGATGAGATAAAATAAGGGATAAACACAGAGCTGTTTTTTTCTTTTGCTTACCATCCTCCTAACTTGCAGCCTGAAGTCCTGTGCCTCTTTGCTTTGCTGTTTATTGAACTGTTCTTGAAGGAAATGGATCAGAAATATTGAGACACTGGGCTTTTACCTTGGGCTGAAGTTTAGAGCCATAGTTTTAGGGAGTGGGTTGCTGGACAGTGGAGGAGCAGCATCATTTTCTGAGAAAATAATTGAAGATAATTGAAGATGACAGAGCTGAGAAGAGTCTCTGAGCTTGGTGTCTGTGCAGCTGGTTTTTCACAGCATCCTTTCACTTCTTTGAGGGTTGGGCTGAGCTGGACTGGCAAAGGTGGCCTTGCTTTGAGCCAGCTCTGTATGACAAAGCCTGGAAGAGAATATCAGGAAAGCTTGTTGTGGCAGGGATAATGAGTGAGGAGACACCTTCCTGAGCCTGGGAAAGGTGTGGCTGGTGGTGGAAGAAGGACTAAAGGGATCATTCCCTGCTCGTGGTGGAGTCCAAAGTCTGGGCAGCAACTCCAGCTGCACTCCAGCTCTCACTGCACTGCCAACCCCCAGGACAGACCTTGGGGCTCAGCTGCCAGGAAGAGATGAATGCAAGTGGAAATTGAGGCCAAAATAATGACAATTGTGAGGAGAATTGGTGATCAGAACCATTTGCTGATCAATGTGGTGTCTCCTCTCTTCCTTGAAATCCCCCCAGTAAGTTTTGTGGGTCAAGTTTCCACCAGAGGTGTCTTTGGTCAGTCCAGGATCATATTTTTAAGTGCTGGAATGCATGTGGGGAATTCTGTGTGCTGCCAAATAGCAAATGAGACCAAGCAATCAAAACTGCTTCATGTCCTTAAAAATCCAATTTAAGAAATTGTTATGAGTGGATGATTTGGTGCTTTGATGTAAGAAAGAGCAGCCTGTTCTTCCAGCTGGGTCAGTCTCCAAGTCCTATCCAGGTGATGGCCTCAAACATGCTTTGAATATTGTTTTTAAACCTTATAATATTTAAAGAGAAGGATCTGATGGGATACAGGTGGAAAAGCTTGTTCTGCCCATGAGAAGAATCAGTGTCAGGACAAAGCTGCTCCCTCTTCTCCAGAGCCAGGGCCACCATTCCAGGGTGTTTCTCAAAGCCTACACTGTTGATATCAAGGTTTGGGGAAGAAAAGTAATGACTCTGCCATGGATACAATAAGTATTCATTAAATGTGTTGCACTGCTCCTGTGTCTGGTGAAATTACAAAGGGGAAACACAAGATTTAAATAGAAATCCATTTACTTCCCCAATAGCTTGTGCTCCCTTGCTGCTAAATTTAGTGATAATTAAGTTCTCTGGGCTTGTAACAATGTGATTGCTTCTCCTGGTGGCTCTTTCCTAATGGTCAATCCTTGGGCAGGAGCACAACTGTTTCCCAGGATCTGCAATTGGAACAGTGTTATTCCTGTTAGGAATAATAACATGTTATGTGATGAATAACAGCCAGCCCCCTTTGCACAGGGGCTGGTCTGAAACCAATGGTTGTGCAAAACCTTTGTTTCTTGGAGGGTTTGAGTTTCTTGATTAGGTGAGAAACTGTCCTTGAAAAATATCTTTGCTTTCCTCTAAGTACCCAACAGGAAAAACTTCTGGGTGGAGTATATCTAATAAATTCAAATGTTTTCTCCTTGTGCTCTGTTGTGAAAGCAAAAAATGATAGGGAATCCATAGGAATTTGGACAGGAACCAAGAGCCAGAGGTTTGGCTCTTAAAACCATATTTCAGCACTCAGAAAATTTTGGAAAAATGCTTCATCTCAGTTGTGGTTGGGTTTTTTTGACTTGTGGAGGGGCAAAGCAAATCTTACTGGCCTCCTAAAAAACCACAAGTCCCTCTGTGTGGGAGCCTTGCAGGAGCACTTTGGGCTTTAGATTGCTCCTGGATGCTCAGGGGTTGCTGCTGGGCTGGAGACATCTCCCTAATCCCTTTAACTGCCAGAAGTATTAAGTAGGTGGGATATTGGGAAGGAATTCCTGGCTGTGAGGGTGGAGAGGCCCTGGCACAGGTTGCCCAGAGAAGCTGTGGCTGCCCCATCCCTGGAAGTGTCTAAGGCCAGGTTGGACAGGGCTTGTAGCAACCTGAGATAGTGGAAGGTATCCCTGCTCATGGCAGGGAGGGACTTGTACTCAGTAACTGTAGTTGTGGCTGCCCTATCCTTGGAAGTGTCCAAGGCCAAGTTGGAGCAACCTGGGGTAGTGGAAGGTGCCCATGGCAGGGGGTGGAACTGGATGAGCTTTAAGTTCCCTCTCAACCCAAACCAGTCTGGGATTCTCCAGCAGGAGAAGGTGTCAGTGAATTTTGAGTCTCAGAAGTTGCTTGGATTGGGATGGCAAAGCTTTGGAGTGATGGTGCTTTTGCATTTTGTGTTGTCTTCCTGTGCTTATAAAAAGGATTTCCCAGCAAGGAAATGCTCAGTGAACCAGAGAAGCACTTGATCTCAACAGGCTTAAATCTTAAACCTTAAACTCGGGTTTATGTTTCATGGTGGATTGTGGTGCTTTCCAAAGAAGGCTGACGGAGAACTGTATGTTTAAAACGAACCCAACCATTCCTCCATTTCCCACTGAAGAGCCCAGAATGGGGTGGAAGGGGTGGTGTTACTTTGCATGACTGGGACCTGTTGATCCTCCCAAAACTGCCCCAGCCCCAAAACCATCTTTGCCACATTCCAACCAGTGAGCACTGGCTGGCTCAGGGAGATTTCAGAGCATTATGGAGCTGACCTTTCTTTCCTGTGGCTAAAGTTTATCTGCTTATAAAGAGTTTTCAGTGGAAGCAGTGATTTGACCTTTCCCAGCTTCAGCAATCCTTGATAAATGGAGCAGATAAACACCCAGTGCCAACATTTGCTTTTTATTTTAAACCTGAAGCTCCACATTATGACAGATACATCCTGTTAATGCTGCAGTTGCCAGAGATACAACCACAGCATTAAAGCAGCTTCTCTAACTTAACATTTATATAACATTTCACTCCAGCTCCCCCCATCTCACCCCACTGAACACACACACACAAACTGAATCCTCAGGGATGCAGCTCCTTGTGACCATTTGACCTTTTCTTCAGCTTTTAAGCCAATAAAGTTCATTGCTGTGACCTTACTGTGGCTTGGCAGTGGCTCTGTGTTGTTTTAGTGATATTTCTTCTATTCTTGGAGTGTTATTGGTGAAAATGAGGTGTTTCATTTGTAGCTGTGAAAGATCTTTGGTGGAAAGGGTGAACTTTGAAAATTGAAGGTGCTGTAAAAGCACCTTGAAAGGAAGAGCTGTAATCAGGCAGGCTCTTCCATGTGTGAGCCCAGGGGCTCTATCTTGCTTTGTAATGACAGAAAATGGCAAATTCTGACAAATTTTTTTGTCCTTTCTGCCACTTCGATGAAGAAAGGATTTAAAAGGAAAGGTTCTTGCTATTGCTCTTCCTCTTTCTGGACGGGTTCAGGTTGGACATCAGGAGGGATTTCTTCCTGGAAAGGGTTATCCCTGACAGGAGTTCGGAGTCAGGCAGGGGGGTCATCTCTGCTCCCAGAGAACAAGGGACAGGATGAGAGGAAACAGCCTCAAGCTATGCCAGGGGAGAGTCAGGTTGGACATGTGGAGGAATTCCTTCACGGAAAGGGTTGGAAGGGGCTGCCTAGGGAGGTTTGGAGTCCCCATCCCTGGAGGGTGTCCAAGGAAAAACTGGATGTGGCATTTGGTGCTCTGGGCTGGGGGACAAGGTGGGATTGGGCACAGGGTGGACTTGAGGATTTTGGAGGTCTTTTCCAACCTCAATGATTCTATGGAAGAGTGGATATGGAGCTCCAGAACAGGATTGAGGAAGTAGCTCAGTAAGACACAGCACTGATGATACTTCCTTGGGGTTTTTCAGTAAGTGAAGTGATATAGGCTTGGTTTTATATGTTTTTTTAATTTATTTTCATTTTCTGAAGCCATCCAAAAACTCCAATTACCATGATCACAGTATTTCAGCTTGCACAGCAAGGAAATGACATTCCCAGCTGCACAGGCCACCTCAAAGCCCTCATAAATGTCCCCTGGACTATCTGGCTTTGTCACCTCAGTAGGGAAAGATTTGGGAAGGATTTGCAGGGATATATTAAATTGGGTCTTGTTTTGTGTCTCTGTTGCTCAGACAGTGCATCCACAGCAGGGAAAACATTCCTCAGGGAGCTGCTGCAGTCTAGGAGGGGAGAAGGGAGATGTTGGTGTCCACCAGGTGCATCAGGGGCAGTTTTATTACCAGCCCGGCTCCCATTGCTCAGGATCTTAATGGGATCTGTGGGTGAGGTCCAGATCCTGGAATTGATGCCAAACCTCAGTGTTTATAAGGGAATGAGCTGGTTTTACCTTCCCTGGCTGACACAGCTGGGGCTGTTCAATACCTGTTGTTCTTTTCACAGAATCCCAGAATAGTTTGGGTTGGAAGAGACCTTAAACATCACCTGGTCCCAACCCCCTGCTGTGACAAGGACACAGGTTTTGTTTGTGAACGCTGTAATTTGATTTTTTTTCCTTTTTTTTTAATCTGATCTTGTGATGTCTGGGAGTTGGGGCCTTAATTTCCTGTCCTGTTGCATCTGTCTTTTAAATCTTCCTAAGGATATGTGTTTTCAGGAAAGTGGGAGTATGAAAAGCCTCCTTCTGCACCTTTAATCTGCAGTCACAAACCTCAGGCAATGGGGGCAGAATTAACAAACCAAATCAAGCCAATATTGTTTAATTCACTCATTAGAGACTGACCCCATCTGACTAAATGAGCTGAGGGTGTTCATGGAGTCACCTTCACATTTCACACCAGGGAAACTCAGTGGCCCAAGACGAGCTGCTGCAGGAAACTAGCAGGTCCTAAGGATGGGAGTTTTCTCTGGAATTGAAGAATCGAATTTAGGATTATTTGCTATTAACTTCTCAGTTGAGCAGTTTTATCTCTTAAGCAAAGCTTAACTTGGTAAAAAACTTTAAGTAGTTTTAGTCTGGTCGATGACTGGGGAATTCCACTAAGTCACGTGGGATTTTTTTCTCATTACTTTCCACTGGAACCTCAAATATTTATACACACATATATGTATATGTATGAGTGGCTCCATGGCAGGTTTCACTAGTATTCTATAAAAATAAGTCTTGAGGCTGGACTTGTGTGTCTGCTTGGGTATAAAAACTTTGAAGAAGAAGAGCTTTTCCAGCTTTTCAGGATGGAGCAGCCATGGAAATTACAACCAAAATTTCATGAGGTGTTGAACAAGCTTCCAAAATAAGTGTTGCAGTGCTAGGGGACCTGGAGGCTTGGGAAGGAAAGATCAGTCTCGGGCTGTCTCCAGCATTTGGGATGAACTTGTCCTGCCTCTCATTGCTCAGAGCAGCAAGTCTGGAAAATCAAACCCAAATTGCTCAGGAGACAATTCTATTTCCATTGTCCATTAAACAGCACATAGATATTTCCTTATTAGTTGAGCACACATTAACAATTACAAGTTGGTGTGAACGTGGAATGCACTTGGGTCAGGCATCTACATTCCTGAGAGGAATCTGAAGGGAGAAAAAGAACCCAGCAGAACTGTGCTGGTTTTGTTGTGACACTGGATTGACCAGACTGACACAGAGCCTTAATCCACTTTTCCCCAGCACATTTAAACTGGTCTGGAATCTTGATTTTAGGACTCTGGGATCCAGTATGTAGTTTTCTGTTCCATGTTCTGAGTGGACAGAATTCCATAAACAAAATTAAATTCACTCCATTCTTAAACAGGGCAGGTTGTGGGAGGATTTTTGCTTTTGTATTTTTACCAGGTGGGGAGTAGGATGTAAAGAATGGGAAGATGTTGGCTATTTAAGGTCTGAATGATCAAGAAATACTTTTTGCAGATGTTTGGAGGCTCCGTTTCTGTTAACATTAAAACATTAAATGCTGAGTGGAACATAAACCTCTGCACAGATCAATGAATAGTGAAGGAAAATGTTCTTTCTCCCTTTGGAATTCTGAATTAGAATGAGCTTGATTAGTTGTAAACTTAAAAAGTGTCAGTGTATGAAATGGCATGAGGTGACAAACCAGATCTTCTTCTTTCCTTTGAACCACACTCATAAAAAATGGAGATGTCTCACTAAAATCTAATTTCTCCACCAGTCTGTCCTGGGAAATGGACTTTTCTTTCCAGATTAGGTCAATAAGTGCAGTGAATTACCACTTGGAAGTTTCTCCTTGGGCTGATGCAGTGGCAGAAAGCTTTGAAGAGGAGGTTGGTGTTATCTGATTTTTTATTTACTTTCAAATCACCAGTCTGAGCTGCCTATTTTATCTGAATTTTTTGTCCTTCATGACTTTCTCAAAAAGGGGTGATGAGGGCATGAAAATGTTTCCTGAGAGTGAGAAGTTATTTGGGTTAGTTAGTGGTCCCACTTCTGCCTTTAGGTTTTGCTGGAGAAGTGTCAGCACTTCAGGGGGAATCAAATAAATATATTCCCAGGTAGTTCCATATCTCCCAAAATTTAAATGTAAAATTAAAAAAATAAAAAGAAAAAGAAAATATGAAACTGGGACAAGCCCCATCAGAAGTAACAGCTGTGGTACCATGGCTTGGGAACTTGTAGGAGCTTGGCTTCCAAGATGAGTGACCAGGAATGACATTAAGGTCACAATGGAGAATGTAAATTGAGGAGTATGAGGGGGAAAATCTGCAGTGAAGGTGGAAAATGATGGGTCTGAGCTGCTCATTGTCAGTAGGGAAGGAGAGATGAGCACTGTAACAGATCCTGAGGAAAATGTCAGCTCAGAGCTTGGGAAGAGGGGAGAGAAGGAACCACAGTCCTGGTGATTATTTGGATATTATTACCAGAGGGAATGTTGTGGTGTTGTCCTGATGTTCCTGTTTTTAGGTGATGCTCCTGCATCCCAACAGGGCAGGGCTGGAATCACCCCCAGGGAAGGCAGCAAAGGAGCTCAGCTGTAGAGGAGCAGCTCCACACCAGGAATAAGCAGATTTTTAGTTGCCAAAGAAGGATTGGCCATTGGAGATGATTTATGGCCATGATTGCCATGGAAAGGATAAGTAGGAACAATCATTCCCTGCCTCTCCTGCCACAGGGCCCAAGGCACATCCAATGGAACTGGGAGGTGCCCAGCTGAAAATGGGAACTGGGCTCTGTCTTTTCCTTTGGTGTGTCCTGATCCAAGGATCTGCCCGTTTCCCAGATGAAACTGGGGTCCACTGGCTTCTGCTGGTGTTGCACATCCATGGGAACACTCCAGCCTCACCAACCCATTTAGCTGTGTATTTTCTGTTCTGTTTGTTTCTCAATAATCTTGTTCAGGGAAAAGAAACTAGTAAGAGTCAGAAAAAATGTTGTTAAACCACAATGTTTGCAGTTAGAATTATGTTTCAAATGTGAAGGTGAGTTCATTAATCTTCATATTCGCAAAAAGTTTTCAACCAGAGGTGGTGTATTCATGCCAATCTCTTTTTTTATTTTTAAAGACAATTTAACTGAAGTTTAAAAATTGAGGCAGCTGATTCCATAACCAGAACATGTCTCTCTCCAGGCAGGGAGTGAGGGTCAGATTTTACAGGTGAAGCACTTTGAGTCCATGTGAAAGTGCTAATTGAAGTGAGTGAAATCTTTCAGTGCATTCCAAGAACAAGATCAAGCTTTTCCAGCTGGCAATTTGAAGTCTAAATATAAGAAATGGGATTGTTTGGATGACTTGCTCGGTGTCAGTTTGCTCAGCATTCAGACTTATTAACAGGGAGGCACAGATAAGGCAGTTCTGATAATCCAGGTGATAAATTATTAAAATTCCCATTAAAACCATGGAGTTAATATTTGGAATAATACCAGCATGCTGGGGAAACTTTGATAGTAAAATCACCTTTATTGTAGAGAGTGTGTGTTGGGAGTAGGTGAAGGAAGGTCAACCACACTCTTCAAGTCCACAAGCCATGATACCACAACTGTCACCTCTGATGGAGCTTGTCCCAGTTTGAAACTCTAATTTTGTAGAATTTTGTTATTTAAATTTTGGGAGATATGTAGCTACTTGGGAGCATTTTTATTTAATTCTCCCTGAAGAATTAGACACACATGATAGAAAAACCTCAAGGCAGAAGCTGGATGAGGAGCTGGACTGGCTTCTGGAAAAAGCAGCAATGCCCAGAAAAGAGGAGCTGGAGCTGGTGACCAGTGCAGGAACTTCCCAGCCTAAGAAAACCTTTCTTGTCAACCACCCAGTTTGTATAAAACCCCAGAAATTCCTCTTTGTGCCTGAATGAGATCACTCCCCATAAGGTTGTTTTCTCAGCCTCCTAAATATTCACCATGACAACCCAGTTTCTAGAGCTACAAGAACCTGTGAATTCATTTTGGGAATTAGTGGTGATTATAGTAATTGGAGAACAGGGCCCAAATATGTCAATAATTCCTGGAGAATTTTGATGTTCAAGTTATTTGTGGCTTGTTCTCAGCAAGTATCAGTTTTTCCACAAAAAAAAAAAAAAAGAAGGGTTTCTGCTCTCCTTGCCCAGGTGTCCCTTCCAGTAGGGTTAATTGCCTTTGTAATTACGAGAAATTTGCCTTGCCAAGATCTAATCCAAGAACCACAAAGCAATTAAGCTGGAGAATCTTCCTTTTTCCATAATATTAAAGAGATCAGAGCTCGATAATAATTTCTCAAAAGATGATGTTCTACTAAAGAATTCTGCACATTTGGGGCTCCTGTCCATGGAAACAGTTTTTCCCCATTAATTCTCATTAATCACACAGGTCTGAAATGAAAGCAAAGCTTGTGCAGCCAAAGTGATGACAGGAACTATTTAAATCCCTGGTTTTTTTTCACTGTGCAATGACAATGCTGGAGTTCATAAATGATGTCTGTCTGCTGAAAATATCTGTGTCCTGGTGGAGAAATCTAAATTAGCACAAACCTTCTTTTATATAAAGATATTTCTGCTTAGATGAAAGTTCACCTTCCTCATTATTGTGGGGGAAAAAAGAGGGAGAGGAGAAATTATTTGAAATCTGCTTTGAAGGCTTTGGCAGTGTCCTGGTTATGGATGGGATTAAGGTTTATTTGGGAGAAATCTTTTTGTTCCATTAAAAGAAATTCCTTCCTGTGAGCATGGGGAGGCCCTGGCACATGTTGCCCAGAGAAGCTGTGGCTGCCCCATCCCTGGAAGTGTCCAAGGCCTGGTTGGAGCAACCTGGGGTAGTGGAAGGTGTCCCTGCCCATGGCAGGGAGTGGGATTGGATGAGCTTTGTGGTCAGGGGAGTTGTAGATTGGATATTAGGGAATATTTCTTAACTGAAGGGGTGGCCAGGCATTGGAACAGGCTGCCCAGGACAGTGGTGGAGTCCCCATCCCTGGAGGGATTTAATACCATGTGGATCTGGCACTTGGGAATGTGGGTCAGTGATGGCCTTGGCAGTGCTGGGGGATGGTTGGATGCCAGGGCTTTTCCAACCTTAATAATTCCATGATTCTAAGAGCTGTTACAGTCTCTGCTAAAATGAATTACTTCACAGTCTCTTTTCATTGATAATTTTAAATACATGGAATTTCTCCATACATACACACCAACTAAAAAATTAGCCTTGGAGAATGGGTTTGTTTTTTCCTTTCCTCTCTCTTTTCACTTTATTGAGGGTTCAGAGGAGAATATACAATTCCTCCTAAGAAGCAGAAGGTGAAATTCAGTTTCCCTCCTGGGTGAATGTGTGTGTGCAGCTCCAGCTTTTAACACAAGGAGGGCCTTGGGATGCCATGGATAGCCACAACTCAATCCCTATGACTCTTTCTGTAAAGTGGAGCTTAAATCGCTGCTTTAAACTCAGTCTTGAGTGTCGTTTGTGCTGCTAATTTAAAGCTGCTGTATTTCTGTAAGGTGTAGGTCAAGGGAGGAAGCTTGTTTTTAATGAATCACTTAATAGAGATGGGCAGGAAATGTGAATTTAGCACTGCAGTGGGTTTGCAAGGCTGTTGATATTAACACTTGCTCTGCAGCAAAACTAACTTGGATAAATGAACTAAATTAGAATGTCTATTTTCTCATAAATATCCTTAATGTGAGGGTCAATTCTTTCACCCTGGGAGTGGAATTGAACCTCAGTTCTAATAAAGCTCCTCTGATTTGGTGCATTCAGCACAGAGCTGTCCCTCCCTGTGTGGCATTAGGATTTTTTATATATCTTTAGTTATTATGAGTCTTGAAGACTTAACTAAAGACTTTTATTGATATTAATTTTTACATCTGTATATCTTGCACGCCACAAACATATACATATGTAGTTAACGTCCAGGGTTCTTTATCATGTCTCTCTCTCTCTCTCATAGTTCTTTCATGGTTGTCTCTCATGCTTCTTTCATGGTTGTGTCTCTGTCTTTTCTCAGTTCTCTCTGTGGATCTTTCTAAGAACACTTCCATATGTGCAAAACAGTAACTAAGCAAGAAAATAGTTNTGGCTGCCCCATCCCTGGAAGCGTCTAAGATCAGGTTAGAGGAACCTGGGATGTGGAAGGTGTCCCATGGCATGGGCTGGGACTAGGTGGACTTTAAGGTCCTTTCCAACCCAAACCATTTCATGATTTTCCCAAATCCATCCCAGGTATCTCAGCCAGATGAAGGAACACACTGTATTTCTTCCCCTAAAAAGCAGCAGTGACATTGTTTACCTTGAGGATCCACCCACAGTAACTGGATTAAGATAGAGTTTGTCAAGGGAAAATCATGGAAGTAATGGAATGAAAGGCTCAGAAAAATGTTTTTAATCAATGTTCTTATATGTAATTTTCAAATTCAATGCTAGAAATGCTTTTTGACAGAACTTTCTCTACTGCGATTTGGGCTTTGAGATTTTCTCTGTATTTTTCTTCCTAGTTCCTTAGGAGAAGCATCTTGCAAAGACCATGTTTGGGTAAAGACTGGCATTATAAACATCTTAAGGTTTCTATTTGCCTTTTGTTTTATTAAATTGATGATATAATCAATTAGGAGTAGGAGTTATAACCTATAGCAGTATTTCTTAAATCTAAAATAATTAGGAATGTTTTGGATTCCTTCTATAACTTAAGGCTTCCTTTTCACTATTGGAATAGCTCCATGTTCCTGGTTACTCTCTTTCCTTGGTGGATGATGTTGGTTTGAGTTTTTTTGAACCTTTTCTGTGCTTGACTCCATGTTAAAATTCACTGTGTAACAAAAAGCAAAGCTAAAAACTGACCATGAGAGATGAGTTCCTCAGTATTCCAAAGTGTTTTGAAGCAGATTGGGTTGGAAAACACCAATGGTTCAATGGAATAACTGTGTGGTTGGGTGTGGGAAGTGTCTGAGCTCCAGAGGAGGTGGTGGCTGAACATAAGGAATCTCATCATCCACAGATTGGGCTGTGTCTGATTGATGTCTTGCCAGATAACCTGGGACAGGGTGACTTTATTCTGCTGGAAAAAAATCCACTGGAGATAGTTTGGCTCTTCCCTTTGGGATCTGGGTCAATGGCAAGTGCAGCTCAGCAGGGTGAATAAACCTGGTTGGTAGCACAGAACATGGTGCTGTGGGGATGTGGATGGAGGTGTACCTTGTCAGGTACACCTGAACTGGGACCTGAGCAGGGCCATCCCACAGGAAGACATCAGTCCCACTGCTCTTGCATGGAGAGTAGAGAGTCCTCACTTTCTAAAGACAGAGGTCTTCAAAAGTATACCAAAGATGTTCAAAATGCAGATGTTGATGTGCCTCGTGTTGGAAAACCAAAGCAGTTTCTGCAGTGAGTTCCCACCACTCAGTGCTCAGGGCTTTCTGTGGAGATAATCACATGGTCACAGCCTGGGAGGTTGGAAGGGCTCACAGTGGGTCGCTGGTGCCACCTCCCTGCTCCAGCAGGGCCATCCCAGACCACATGGCACAGAATTGAGTGCAGATGGGTCTGGAATATCCCCTGTGAGGAAGAATCCACACCCTCTCTGGTGTCCGGCACAGGGAAGAAGTTCTTCCTTATGTCCAGGTGGAGCTTCGTGGGCACCAATTCCTGCCCATTCCTGTTTCCCAAGCAGAGCCTGGTCCATCCTCTGCCCCTCGCTGCACACACTGACACACAGGGGTGGGGTCCCCTCTCAGTGTCTCCTCTGGAGCTAAACAGCCCCAGCTCCCTCAGCCTTTCCTGGGCAGGGAGATGCTCCAGTCCCTTAAATCTCTTTGTGGGCTTTGCTTGACCTACTCCAGGAGCTCCATGAATCTCTTGTGCTGGGTAGAGATTATTTCCTGGATACAGGAAATAATCCATCAAGAACATTAAAATGGAGATGACCCCCATCATTAAGTGGGATGACTGTGTCTTAATTTAGAGGTAAAACAACTGGCTGGAGTTACCTTGGGTGATGGAAGAGGTTCTATGTGCTGAACTCATGGAAGGGTCATGGAAACAATCATTGCCTTCATCTGTAAATAAAGGCCCAACAGCCCATTTTTGCAAAGGGCTGTTCCCAAATCTCCAAAGGCATCTCTCAGTTTAGAACCCACGTGTGCCACAAGGTCTCAGCAGCAAATCCAGGCAGTGGAGTTATATTTCTCTGGATGTTGTATAAAAGTAGCCATAGCAATGGAATTTGTGTGTTGTCTGGGGAGCAAACAGCCTCAGAACAAGACTAATCTCCCCCGTGTTCTTTCTAATAAAAGAGAAGAATACTAAATAATTAACATAAACAAATGAAAACTAATTTGCCAATTTTTAATTTTCCCCCCATTGCATGATCCCTATTAATGAATAATTTACAAACCAGAGAGGAATATAAAATTAAAATATTTCTCTGGGGTGTACTATATGTGTTATCTGAACATCCTATCTGCCTGTTTATATATATATTTTAAAAAAGACTAAAAAATAACCCCAGAGAAAACAGCATTCAGCATGAACCAGGCTGTAATAAAAAGAGCTGCAGACTCCAGAGATTTTAGCATTTCCTTCTAGACCTGAGATCATTTGTCTGAGGCTGTTTTTGAATTATTCATGTAAACTGTAGCTCTTTGCTTTCTGAGATTGAATGCACCCAGCTTCTATCTTAGGGTTTCACATGCTGCTTTTTTGTTTGCATTTAAGTTTTTTCTGGGCTGCCCTTTATTCCAAGGCCCTGCAGGATGCTGAGGAATTCTATCAGCCACACATTAAACATTAAGAACCTAGATTGTGTTTAATTCCGAGGACTTCCCACAGCAAATAAGGCAGCTGGTGGGAGAGTGAGCCAAGGAAACAAGGGAATGGAATAACTGGAGAGCTAAGGAATCTTGGAAATGATGCTGTGGTTCTGTTTTGACTTTGGAGCGTTACCTCCAAGGAAAAGGTGTTTATTATTTGAACTCCAAGAATATGTGTTGGTTTTAAGAACTGTTTGCATCCCAGTGCCCCAGGCCTATGAAAGAATAACAGGCATGACCTGGTCTAATGGGAAGTGTCCCTGCCCATGGAAAGGGAGTAGAATGAGATGGGTTTTAAGGTCCCTTCCAACCCAAACCAGTCTGTGATGGCATTAGATTGACATCATTTTCTGTGCAATGTGGAGATGCCACATCAAAGGCTGCTTCTCCTGTTGGAGGCTGGTTCATATAACACCGAAAAAGACTTCTAGACATGCTGAAATTCATCCAACTCCTGGAGAAATTGATACATTTCCCCAAGTCCTAGTTAACATAAAAACATCTAAGCAGGTGCTCCAGTCCCATCTGAAGCAGAAGGTTTTTGAACTGGGATCTTTGTTGTTCTTTGGTGTTCACATCCAAGCTGCCTACGTTAAACTTGCCTTGAAAACCCTCCCAGGCTGCCCGAGGGCATAGTTCTGTATCTTTCCAGGAATTGTTGACCTTCCTGGTAACTCTTTTTACAATCGGTTTTGTATTTGACATGACAAGGCTGTTGAAAAATTCCTCCTGCTGCTCAATCCAGTTCTCTTCCCATGCCACCTCTTGGCCCTTCTTGGCTGTTCTCCAGCCTGAAAGCTGGAGATCTGCTGAAAAACAGTCCTCTGGATGTGTCTGGAGACCTGAGAAGTGAGTCACTCACGTGTGTCTGAGCATTCTAGCTGACAGTGCTCTGGGGACTTGGAGCTTCTTATTCTGCATTGGGTAGCAGGGATTTCTGGAACAATACAAAAGCAGCAAGAACAGCTTTTGTTTGGAAAATCACATTCTGGTCATGGCTGGGATGTGTAGCTTACTTGCAATGGATAGGAAAATGTAGCTGGATCTTTCCTGAATCCTAATGTTTAATTGGTCACTGTGTATTAGACCCTGATGTAGCAGAATCACTCAAGTGACAGAAGTGAGGTGTAAATGTGAATGTTTATATTAATATTACAGTGTAAAGTTGTTGAAAATGAGCTGGTCCAGCTCTTAACAGTCTTGGAAATGCAGTTGCAGCACCAATAACCAGCTCTTAAACAGCTTGTAAAGCTGGTGGAGCAGCAGTCTTTAAAGACTAATGTCCAAATAAAAGTTAACAGGAAATCTTCTCCTCTGTGGTCTGGAAATGTGCATTTTCTGAGCCTTTCCAAAGACTCACAGGCCCAACTGAAAAGCATCTGTGTGTGTTATTTACCCTTAGGAGTTACACCACAGTGAAATCTCTGGGTAAGAGAATTCCTGCCAGTGCTCCCTCCCTCTTGGCAAACTCTGGTTATAGGATGTTCCCTGGGCACGAGGAGGAGGAGGGAGCCCTTGGAATGAGTTTCCCCGCATTTTCCTGCTGCTGGCTATCAGGTTAGAGGCAGAACTTGTGGAGAAGCGTGGCAGGTCATTGTAGCTGGTGATTTCACCCCCAGTGATCTGATTTGTAAAGTGCCATCCTGATGTTTATCTGCTCCAGGTGCTGCAGCACACGGGATGCAGTTGCTAAGCAACTGCCTTCAATTAAAACATCTTCTTGGATATCTGCAGCATATGGGGAATGAGATTTAACTCCTCAGGAGCTCAAAGAAGGGCAACCTCTTGAACTTGAGTAGGGCCACAGGTCCCTCCTCCTTTACATCTGGGGTGGCTTCATCTGTAAAGCTCAGGAGTGGTTTTTTCTCTCCAGGTCAGTGCACATGCATAGAATCTCAGAATGATTCAGTTCAGAAAAGCCATCCAGTCCAAGCTGTGCCTGATCTCACCTTGTTCCCCAGCCCAGAGCATTGAGTCCCATGTCCAGTCCTTCCCTGGACACCTCCAGGGATGGGGACTCCAAACCTCCCTGGGCAGCCCCTTCCAATGCCTGACCATCCTTTCCATGAAGAAATTCCTTCTGATGTCCATCCTGACCCTCCCCTCGCAGAGTTTGAGGCCATTTCCTCTCATCCTGTCTGTTGTTCCCTGGGAGCAGAGCCTGACCACCCCCCGCCCTGTCAGGGAGTTGGAGAGAGCCAGAAGGTCCCCCCTGAGCCTCCTATATAATGTCATTAAATATTTCCAGAGTTTCAGGCATCTTGGTAATGTCAAACTACTCTGAGGAGGGAGAGGAACTTGAACCAACCTATGACCTCATGGATTTCTGCCTGGGAAGCAAAAAAATTCAAAAGGATCAACCTTGGCCTCAACAGAGCTCAGATCTAAGTGCTGAAAGAGTGATCATTTAAAAGGAGCTCTGAGTAGATGAACTTTGAAAAAGGATTAAATCCTAAGTTTTCAAAGCCATTTTCCACCTCTGCTCTGTCTACCCTGATCCACAGTGGTCATGTCTAGACCCTTCCTCTTGCTCCAGAGCATTCTAGCATGGACAGGACACGTTTGTAGTCTCACTCTGTGATCCACACCTTCATGTAAGAGCTTGAAAACACAGCCTGTGCTTCCAAAGCACCACAGGTTCCTCAGGATTCCCCCTAAAAGCAGCAGAAAGACGTTTATTGGAAAGTGCTCCTATGTTTGTGCTTTTTTCAAGCCTCCCTGCAGCTGGAGTAGAAATATAAGGGGGATTCTTTTACATGTATTTGCTACCTGATTTTGTGATGTTCTGAATTCCCCAGCTGGTTTATTTCTTGGAAAAGATAAAAAGGAAAAAAAGAGAGAGAATTTAGGAAGGTAAAGTGCTGCTGAAGGGTGAGGGGTGACTGGAAACACAAGACGGGTCTTTTACATTGGGAAGTTGGGTAACATTAAACCCTGAAAACTGTTTTCTAATCTCCAAAGGAGTCAAATACCTAAATTTTATTGAAAACAAATTTTTAATTTTGGTTGACTCCCACTGAGCTGTTTCTGTTCCAGGATCCTAGGCAGAACTCTGGATTTGTTGTAGGAGATGTTCCACAGTATTTATGGAGTTGACCTCAAGCATTTTATTTAGGACTTGAGGAGCTTTCGAAACAATGTTGTAATCACTTCCCTGGATGAAAATGAGCCTCCTGAAGGTTGTATTGGAAGAAATGGATAGTACTGGAAACTTCTACATGTTGGATTTTAAAAGTTGGTGCTAAGAAGTGTAAATATATGTGTTTCATTATACTTTTACAAGGTCCAGTGCCTTCATCCCGTATTTACCATCCTCCAGCACCTCAAATGACATAAGAGAAATAACTTGAACACTGAATAGCAGCAGAAATTTAGCATAAGCTGTGAAGTAATTAAATCCTGCCTTCTTTCATTAAAGAGCTCTTTATACCTTTTGTGCTCTTTTAGCACCTGAGGTTGTTTTCCTGCTATTCATAGAAAACAAAGGTCCACATGGTTGCTCAGCTGCTGCACAGAGTATCCCACAATTTGCAATTATATTTAATTTTTATGCAGGAAATGAGATAGGTGGGGTTTGATGAGTAGACCTGCTCTGAAACATGTTATGTTATGTGATTATGTTTTGGTTGATTTTTTTTTTTTATCCAGGATTCATAAAGCTAATGTGCTAAAAACACAACTGAATAGTTTTGTAATTTGCCTCTGAGACTAATCTGAGGCCATGTTTTTAATAGGATTGTAAATTATAGGCACTTTGCAAAGCTACTGCAGTAGATTGAACAACTGTGTTAATGACTTATCAAGAGCTGAACTGGGGAGGCAGGAGGGAGAGGAGATTAGTTCACCTGTGAGATTGCCAGGGGAACATCTTTAGGACTTGCCTAATTAGCTGGTACCATTTTATGGTGAGCCCCAGCAGTGCTGTGAAATCAGAGGAATTTCTGCTCTGATCCCTCTCAGGCTGCACTGGGGCTGTTCCCAACTAGGGTGAAATGTCAGGGCTCCTGTTTGAAGAAGCTTAAAAAATCCCTTAACAACGTTCTCTATGTAGATGAAGCCTCATCAGACACGTGGTGACTCTTCTGCCAGCACAGGGTCTGTGTCTTGAGAAATTTGCTCTCCAGTTTGACTGGAGAAAACCGGAGACAAGGAAAAAAGGTGGAAAGTCCTTAGTAAATGAAACTGAGTTTTGTGGGAGCTGTTGGCTTGGGAAGCCCATGTTGGGTCTCATGTTACAGCTCAGCTCTGGCCAGGTAACGACATGGATTATCCCACTCCTAAAATGTTTAAGTGTTGGATCCCAGCCAGGACCAGAGTTTCCTTTAGGAAGCCCTTTTGCCAATCTCCCTGCTGGTTTAATTAGCCTGTGAGTGACTCTCAGGGTTTTCATGCCCATCCTCAGAGAGGATGAGATGCAGATTTACTCCCTTTATGGAAGTTAGTTCTGTGTGGAAGAATACAGGGTTTTTGTTACTGCTGAACCTCTGGGATGTAACACATGGGATGGGTGAGCAGGGACATGGCTGGGCTGGAGGGATCTGACTTTGAAGGGCTGTTTCTCTGTTTCTGCAGATGAAATGATTTTTCTGGATGAACAGTTGCTGCTAAATCTAAATTATTGTCCATGTGTATTAGAAAACATGGTGATGTACAACCAAGAGGTGGTGGGGATGGAAAGGAAGGTGAAGCAGAGATGGAGACTGACATAACTTGTGCTGGTTTTGGCAGGCCCAGCTCAGATGGCACATTATTAAGTGGGTCGCTGGTTTCTTGGTGTGTCACATAGTTCTGAGCAGGAATAGTGAGTGGTTTCATTACCAGCAGCTTGGAAAAGCCATTTCTCATGGAGAGAACAAACACTGGTGTTTGGTGGAATTTAGGATATGCATAAAGATTAGGAGCCTCATCAAAACTGCCAGAGTGAAGCTCATCATAACAGAGGGAACAGTGTTTCTGGAAATGTACATGTTCCTCCTTGGACCTGGGATCTATAGGTGCAGCTGCTCCTCTCTGGGGTCCTCACACAGAGCTTTCATGTGAGGCCTTCCAAGAGAAGTGACCACATGGGTGACATCTCAGTCCACTAAATATCGGAACAAAGTGTTCCTTTGGACTGCCTGGGAGCTGGTGGCACCTTCTGGGACCTTAAAGCCAATCTCCTTCCACCCCCTGCTATGGGTAGGGACACCTTCCACTATCCTGGGGTGCTCCAAGCCCCATACAACAGGACCTTGGTGTTGTGGCCAAGGACAAGGCACTGTGGAAAATGTTGGTGAGCCAGACCATGCTGGTCCATCCTCTTTGGCAGCCTCCTCCACATAGTTCTGGCCTCACTCATCCTGGCTCAGAGCTGCTTAATCCCTCTGCCTCCTCTCTGCCCTGCCCAGGGATGCCTGTCCTGCCCAGGGATGCCTGTCCTGCCCAGGGATGCCTGTCCTGCCCAGGGATGCCTGTCCTGCCCAGGGATGCCTGTCCTGCCCAGGGATGCGTATTCCCATGAGTGCAGTTGGAGGACAAAACATCCTCGCATTGAACCCTGTAGGTGCCTTGTCCAAGCAAAGGCAATGGCTGAGGATTTGATGGCTTGGGGACTGTTCCATCACTGCTACAGTGCAGAGTAACAGATATTTATTGTATTTTCCACAAGCAGCTCCTTGGTTTATATTCCACTTGCCCTAAACCAGACTTTCAGAATTGTGGGAGGTATAGAAAAGCTTTTCTGTAGTAGATGTGATTCTTATTTTTTCACAGTAACGTTCTGATTCCTAAACTAGTTCATCACTCTTTTGTGAAAATTAGTAGACAGAACCACATACTGAAAAGCTGAAAATTGGATTAATATCTTTCTTTTCAGTTTTAAAACACTCATCTGTTGTTGTCATTAGAAGTAATAGGTCCCTGAGCTAGAAAAAGAGCTGCTTACTTTCCCTGGGGGCAAAAAAGCTCCACTGGGAGTTCAGAGATGGATCTGTCATGTCACATTTTCCCCTTGCCTTCCCCTTCCTGCCAGGCTGAGATTTCCACTAGCTGGGTTGCAATCTCTTCATATTCCTCCCGAGTAATGTGGGCTCAACTGTAGTTTCCACCAAAAGCCATGGATGGAGGTGGAAGGAATGGGTTGGGCTGGGGGCAGATTTGGGTTCTTTGTAAAGTTCTTTTTGACCAAAACACTGGTGACTTTTTACAGCCATAATTCTGCAGCCCTTCAGAGGATGGTAAACAGTGGTAAATGTGGAGAAATTTGGGCTATTGGTGACACTTAAGGATGGAAACTTCTCCATAAAACCATTCCTGGTGTAACTTGGACGATGCTCTTCTTTCCAAGGTGCAACTTTTCTGCCATGAAGTAAAAAAACTTTAGGGTGGACATTTCCTTTCAATTCCTGAAAAGTAAAGACCATCCCACATAAATACAGGGTTGGAAACCTGAATTTCTTTTGAAACGTTGTTTTTAGGCCTTGCTCACCTCTCTGTGGTGCAGTGGTCAATGCTGGCAGGCTTTGGCCCTGTTGCCTCCATGGCTCTTCCAGCACTGGACATGATCCATTGGGATTTGGGGGCTTCTTTTTGTTATCCGGGGCTTTCAGAGAATGCTGGTTGTTCAAACAGTGGGGGTGATGGCATTTGGAATGCCAAAATTTTTGGTTTAATTCCAGAAAATCAGCATTTCCTACACCTTGCTGATTGCTGTCTTGACCAGCTCTGGCTCTGGTGGAGGTTCTCACTGTAGTAAAGGCAAGGTAGGCTGGACAACCTGGACTCCCATATAAATTATATGAATATATTAACTATTTTATATAAACTATATTAATTGTAATGCCCAGATTTAATTTAAATGCCCAGATTTTTAACCTAGACATGGCTTGGCAGCTACTCATCCCATAAGCAACTCATTTAGACCTTGCTGTTGCTTAAAAAGCAGCTGACACCTGACTGTAAAAATTTCTGGATCTCAGTGAGAACTTGCCTTTCTTGCCATGGGCTTGAACCCCAGAGTGTGTGTGTATGTGTGTGTATATATATATAATTTTTTCTAACGTATAAAACACTCTTTGCTGAGTTTCCCTGTTGTCCCAGACCTTTTCCTTGATGTTCAGCCTGGCTGTACTTTCAGAAGCACTTTGGTGGCAGAGAAGCCAAGATGTCAAGAGGCTTCATTCCCTCTATTTATTCCCTTGGCAAAAGTTAAAAGCTTGTGTATCATGAGTGCTGTTGAAAGCTCTGACCACAGTGACAGCAGCAGAAAGAAAAGGCTTTTTAAAAGGAATCTAACTTGGATTTTAATGGTATTCATCCTTGTGCAAGGTTTCCAGACCTGCTGGAACTATGAAATACTGTATTGCAGCCAGAGTGCAATAGATTATTCTTCTATTCCTGAGGGCAGAGCTGAAGTAAGGAAAAGAAAATAATTTATTGATATTGAGGAAAGTGGAGAAGAGCTCAACAGGTCATGCTGTGAGTGCTCCTGTCCCCTGGGAGGTACCACCATCAGTGCTGCCTTCCCATTCCAGCCATCCACACCCACTTAGGGCAGAATTAATTTATCAGCTGTCCGTGGTATCCCTATGGAGCCAGGATTGTAGCAAAGGGATTAGGCATGATGTCTGTTCTTACATATGAAGACCAAGACTTCCTGCTTTTATTCCTTAATTTGAGCTTACATTTAGTCCATGAAATTTTATATTGCATCCTGTTTTGACTGAATGATGAGTGAGAAGAGAGTGGTGTCATGATTTACAAGATTGGTAAGTGAAACAATTAGATCTTATGTCCATAGGGTATAAAAAGGCGGGAAGGGCTTTACATGGAGAAAATACAAATATTACCAACTCAGCTACAGAGCGATGAAAGTGTCCTGTGGAATAGGAGGCAAATGCATCCCCTGGGAATTTAAAACAATAAAAACTTTTTTTTTTAAAAAACTGAGAAATGGTGCAACAAGGAATTTATCTTTGACCAAACAGCAAACTCAGTGCTCTCATAAAGCTTCTCCTGCTCTGCCTCATTAGGTTTCCAGTGAAAAGACCAACACTGGGTTTCAGATTCTAAATCTAAACCAGCCCTGGGTGGGTGGTGGGGCTGTGCTGGGCAGGGGTGAGGGACCAGAAAGGATTTCTCAGTTCTAGCATTGTAGGGGATGCTTCACTCTCTGTGTGGGGACACTTAGATATGAACTACATGTGAAGGATGGGGAAAATATGATGGTACAACAGGAAAAACCAGGGGTATGACAGATTTCTAAAAACATCAAACTAAGCAAGAAGCCACAAAAAGTTATCAACTGAGTGACATCAAAGGAGCACCAAAGAGGGCCTTTGGAAAATTAGACCCTGTTCTGTGAATATATAAACTGGAAAACTTTTTTTTTACAAGATTCCCTGAGAGTTGCCTGTGCTGGAGAGCAGAGAAAGCAAAGTGCTCGCTCTTGATGGAGAACAACCTGAATTGTAGCAATTGGGCTCTACAAGCCTAGCTTTGATTTTCAATAAACCAAGAAAATGCACGTTGAGTAAGTATCTCTTTAAGTATCCACAATAATGGCAACACAAGCAATAAACTGTGGGAGTTAATTGTCTAATGGCTGCTCTTCCCATACATGCTCCATTTATCAGTTAAATCCTTGGAAACCTCGCTGGGCATCAGCCCTGGCTGGTTTGCGCTGAGCAGCTTTAACTCTTATCCCACTGGTGGTGGAATTACTGCAACCTCTTCCCAGCCTGACCCAGTTCAGTGCTGCCTAGCCTTGGTTTGCTCCTCTTGGCCTCATTTTCCGTTCTGTGTGACACACCTTTTCCTTGGATTTTGGTTGGCACCTTTGTTGGAATGTTTGTGGACAGAGCTGGAACACACACCCTGAGCTCACCAGGAGCAATGTTTGGAGCAGAGAGACAACGAATCATGGAATGGTTTGGGTGGGAAGGGACCTTAAATCTCATCTTTTTCCACCCCTGCCATGGGCAGGGACACCTTCCACTAATGGATTATTTTAACTTGGTCTTGGACACTTCCAGAGATGGGGCAGCCACAGCTTCTCTGGGCAACCTGTGCCAAGATCTCACCGCCTTCCCAATACCCAATTTCTTCCCAATCTCCAATCTGAACTAACCCTCTGGCAGTGGGAAGCCATTCCCATTGTCCTGTCAAGGTGAGTGATGGAAGGGAAATAGAGGTAGGATTTGATGGAAGAACAATGGAAGAGTCTCACATTGTTTGCTATTAATTATCTGTTAATAACCACTTTTTGCTTTATCTAGTCAAGATTAGAGCCCTGATGCACAAGGAAGAATAAGAGCTTTAGTTTTTCTTGAATAGATCATGACCCAAAAGGATGAGATGCCCACAAGAGGTGGAAAGACTTCAGGTGCCATGGGAAGCCAGTGGTAGGTTAGGATACAGGAGGGATTGGTTGGATTCTGTGTCTCCCTGCAGTGCCTGACCCATTTCAGTGAGGCTAATTCATAATCTGAATGCTAAGTTTATTTAAGCAGGTTTAGGTAACTGTTGATGCAGAATGTTTCTAAAGTGATCAGACAAATCACTGGGATGGCCTTGGACACTGAGCTCCTGTAGCCATGTAAATCTTGTGCCCTTTAATGTACTTTTCCTGAGCATTCAAAGCTGCAATGTTCAGGGGCCCTGTTGAGTTGCCAGACAAAATAAGCACAGACTTTCCCCCTTCCAGGGCTTTTTCTGAGATAGGAAGAATTTGTCACCATCAGACATTTCATTTCCAATAGGATAAAGGGGAATGGCTTTTAGATGAAGGAGGGCAGGGACAAATGAGATATTGGGAAGGAATTCCTGGCTCTGAGGGTGGGGAGGCCGTGGCACAGGTTGTCCAGACAAGACGTGGTTGCCCCTGGATCCCTGGAAATGTCCAAGGCCAGGTTGGAGCAACCTGGGGTAGTGGAAGGTGTCCCTGCCCATGGCAAGAACAGAACAAGACAATTTTTAAGGTCCTTTCCAACCCAAACCAGTCTGGGATTATCTGAACTTTTTGGCATGTGCATTTGGGATGTAGCAATGTCTTTTATGTCCCAGCCCCCAAAATGGGATAGAGAACACTCTACACATCCCAGAAATTGGGATTAGGGCAGATGATCTCATGTCTGCCCAAACTGTAGCTCCCTGTGCCTCTGCTGTGCCCCCACACCACTCCCACAGGTACCACCAGAGATATTGCTTTGAAGACAAACTGCTCCTATAATCCAGCGGGATTCCCATGGGAGCAGCACCTCCAGGCTGGCATGAACGGGTGCCCAAAATAGCAGTGTGTAAGGATCCTTCAAAGGATCCTGATCTTTCCATCCTCTTTAGGCTCATTGTATCCTGTTCAGAGGCTTAATTAACACTCTGCTTGACACACCTTGTCAGGCTGAGGCACTGACTCCACTTAATCCAGGGGCCACAGTGTTCCCTGGCAAAAGAGGGCAGAATATAAATGAATGACATGAAAAAATATAAAATTAATAAATCCCAAGATGCTTCAGAGGTGCAAAAATAGGAGGAAAGGGGTGGAATTATTTTTTTTAATGGGAAATGAAGTCTTAGCAACAGGGGTTACTGCAGCTCAGAGCATCAATGACAGTGGGCTGTTTCCAGTATCCCAGGGCACTTGGGGTTCGAAAAGCAGCCGAGGATCATTCTGTGTTGGAATGTGATGGCACATGGACCTGAGCTGGTGCTGGAAGTGGTTTAGCTGGGAGAGGTTCTCTGCAGCAGCAGAGAACACTTGATTACCTTCCATCCACCTCCGATGAGCACGAGGTGGAAAATGACAGAAGGTGAGAATGTTAAAGCCTGTAAATTAGCTTCCTGAGAGGTGACACAAAGAGGCATGATGTGGCTTTGATCAGGGCATGGCTCCTGGTGGCAGTGGCAGGTTCTGGCTTCAGCTGCCCTGGCTGTGCCACCACTTCACTGGAGCTGCTGGGAAAGGACTCGGTGTTTTTGCTCATCCCTGTGTCAGTGCCATGGAAAAGAACTCACAGGCCTGTAAGTGCAGCTCTGGAATGATAAGACAGGCTGGTGCCTTGGCTGGGAAGCTCCAGGGAGTTTATTGGTATTTCCAAATTAAAGCTCTCAGCATCAACAGGATGATGAGCCAGAGTTCTCCTTTGTGGCAGTGCCTGGGCTCTGCTCTCCAACACCTTCCCTGTGCTCAGCAGCACCTGCAGCCCAACACAAAGGATGGATCCCACTCCACTGGACCAAGAGCAAGTCCAGTGTAGGGCTTGTCCAGTCCCTGTGGCCTTTCTGTGCTAGGATCCCAAAGTGGCACCCTGGTGTGACAGGGGATTACCAAAGTGGCACCTTGGTGGGACAGGAAGATCCCAAAGTGGGATCTTGGTGTTTCACCAAGTGACTTGTAAGTCAGGAGAGGGAGAATTGCACCAAGGTGGAATTTTTCCTGCATAATAGAAAAATCAATGTTCAAAAAAATTTCAATTAAAATTTGGAAGATCATCAAGGAAACAGAGAACCACTCTAAGATGAGATGTTCGAATAGCTGCTACACCCACTTTTCATTATAAAATGGAAAAAAACCCTCTTTTACTGCTATTTTTGGGCTGTGGTTCTACTGAAATCAGAGCTTTCTCTTCCCATCTCCATCTCTCTGACTTTCAGGAAGGACGATTGTACATTCATCCAGCAAAACCCAACAGATGTCTTAGACAGAAACACTCAATGCATGTCCAAAAAGGATTTTGAAAATTAATTTTTAATATGTGGCCTCTGCCCTGGTTTCTCTGTGTGAGTCTAAACCCACAGGTATAAATATCTGCCCTGATCTGAATGGATGGTTTGGGTGTAACAACAAAAAGGAATCTTTGGCTGCTGTTGGAGGTAAATATTTATATGGGTATTATTTCATAGCTTTCTTTTCTTTCTGTAGAATCTAAACCCCAGAATAATGGCTTGGTTTTTAAACAGACTTTTCTGAAAGTAATTGAGGGACTCTTGCATTTCGATTGGTTTGGATTTGGGCTCCTCTGTGTCTCAGCCTGCCTGGATGACCCTGGACCTTCTGTTTGTCACCATCTCTAGGGCCACTTAAATGACAGTGACATTTCAGTGCCAGCTCAAATTGGGACCAAACTACATCAGCCTCTGGGTTCCTCCATTAAAGAAAGACCCTGAAAACTGCTGAGAACAACTGGCTGAGCTTGATAATCATCATACTGGAGATGCACCCCCAGAGCTTGTCCTTGGGCTCCACGGAGACAAACGAGGCTGAAATCAGGGAAAAAGACAGCAGGATCCAGAATCTTTTCACTCTGTCTAAATACTGAGAGCAAAGCCAGGCTTTTATAAGGTGTGAGCTGTGCTGGAGCCAACTGAGCAGAGCTTAAGGCAGTACTTCTACAGGGGTTTCTCCCTGGTGAGGGTCAGTAGAGCTGAGCCCGTGGTCTCTTCTGTCCTGGAGTCATTTTGTTTGGAAAAGAGCTCCAAGATCGAGTCCAACTTTTGATCCTCACTTTGTCCCCCAGCCCAGAGCACTGAGTGCCATGTCCAGTCCTTCCACTGGACACTTCCAGGGAAGGGGGCTCCAAACTTCCCTGGGTAGCCCTTTCCAACCTTTTCCATGAAGCAATTCCTCCTGATGTCAAACCCAAACCTCCACTGGCACAGCTTGGGACCATTTCCTCATATCCTGTCTCTTGTTCCCTGGGAGCAGAGATGACCTCCCCCCAGATCCCCCTCCTGTCAGGGAGCTGGAGAGAATTCCAGGTCCCCCCTGAGCCTCCTTTTTCCAAGCTGAGCCAACTCAGCTGGTCCTCAAGGGTTTCCTTGCAATATTCTACTTGCCTAAAAATTCTTATCTTCAGGCTGAAAAATAATTAATTCATAAGCAGAATGAGCATGTTAAATACCAGAAAAAGACATGTTTGTTTGCTCTGAACAGTCTTTGTGCATTCCAAGCTTTGGTGGCTCTTTTTCCCTCAGTATCTTTGTGCCTGTAGGTGCCCAGTCACTGGAAATGTCTGTATTCAGCTGAAACGAGAAAAGGAAAACTGCAGTAAATTTTACATGTCTATGTTGTAGCCAGGTTTACAGAGGCACTACAATTCATCCTGGACTCCAACAGGAGTATGGATCCCTTCCAATTTCATTTCCTCAAGTTTGAGTTTGCAGCTGGGTCACTCCAGCTGGGACGTGGAGCTGCCTTTCCCAAGGTTGGCAGAGCAGTATCCCGATGTCACTGTCACCCCTAAGTGATATGCCAGCATCCCAATCCTTTTCCATGGGCACAGCACCATGGGCAGCTCCATAAATTTGGTTGCAAGGAGCACTAATCAATAGTTCAGAGTTAATGACGTAAAACTAAAATTAGTATGGATTTTCTGTCTCCTTCTCTTCCCAATTATGCAAACATTGCTGTGCCCCTTCTGTAGCTGCCTTTTATCCCAGCTTTTAGAGAGCTTGTCAGGTGATGTTTAATTGAAAGACTGAATAGTCAAAAATGTCACAACCAATTTGGGGTTTTACTTTTTTCCCTGTGTTCAGTCTTCACCCTGAGGTTAATAGAAAATGATGTCAAACACAAGGAATGATTTATGTAAGTTGTGCTGGTTTTGTCACCCAGAGCTGTGTATAAAGTCAATTGCAAATTGTTTTCACATTCTAAATTACTGTACATAGCTCTGGAGGAGGCTGGAAAAATGACCAGAGGAATAATACGGGAGAGGAAAAGGTTGTCTGGGTATCTTCTGAATGGAGCTGTGCTTAAAAAAAAAAATAATTTTGAAAGTTGCTTGTTTTTACTATGCCAGAGGAGGATGTTCCTTAAAGCAGACAATGGAAAAAAGTAAGGTAAAAACAGCAAGAATTTTCCTGACTGAATTGTTTCCAATGGCCTCCAAAATCGCAGCCACGACTTTCTCAGCCCAAAACGTGACTGTGACCCCAAAACAGGGCTGTTATTGGAGATCCAGAGGGGCAGAGACTGGGGAAAATGTAAATTTTATCTTGATAAGTCTATTTTGTGCATAAAATCTCTTTTGCAATAATAGTCTTTGCAAGGTTGGAGGAAATGAAAGCTGTGCTAGAGGTACATGAGCTACCAACTGTGATCTTGCTCAGGTAAAACAGGGTGGGATCTTGTACAGTATTAAAAGTTCCTTGTTTCACAAAATGGGCTTTGATTGGGAAAGTGGAAGGTGGAGTTGACTGATGTGTTGTGCTCCTGGAGACTCCAGAGATCTTATTGGCAACAAAAACTTTGTTTGGCCTCATGTCAGATAAGATAGATGAGATTAAAATACCTTTATTTTGCCTTTGAAAGTTCTTGGCCTTCCTGGGAATCCTGTACCTGTCAGAGAAGAGTGAAGTAAATCACCCTCTTTCCTTACTCCCAGTAGCTTTTGCTTTTAAATTTAATTCCCAACTTACTGAGCTAAAAGAAGTCAGGAATTAATATCTTTATTTTTCATAGTTTCTCATCTTCTGCTGTTGGTCAATTATCAGCAGTTGACATTTAAACACAAACCTGGGGAACATCCCTGTGTCTAAGGGAGGTGATGCTCTTGCATCCCATCCTAGGGATGTGCTGTGGAGGACTCACTGTTGGCTTGGTTCTCCTTCCCACCCTCCAGCTCCCACTCTTTTGGAATGATAAAATCAGAAACAGTTCCATTTTTCAAGCCAAATCTCTGTGCTGAACATCACTCGGGGATTTTTCCTTGGATGTCAACATGGATGTAGGGACTCCCAGCTCTGCATCTGCACCTAAATTTGCTGCAAATACCCCAGTCAAGGCTGAAAATCTCAGCCAGACTCTTAATGATGAGCCTGAATAGTGTTTGATTGCAGAACAGAGAGAAGTTTCTGGAAGTAGGAGCTGATGGTCTCACCAAGACCACCTCAAATCAAAGCAGCCACACATCTGAGACAGGAAAGAACACTTTCCCCTTTTGCTCTGGCTGTTATTTTTGTAGGCCTTATATTTGCTTTCAACACATGCTAGAAATACTGATAAATATATTGATTTATTTGTAGTAATTTGGAGTTTCTAAATTTAAAAGCAACCACCTGATGGACCATTTTGTTTAAGTGCTGGCTCACAACATCTTGAGGTTGAGCAGGAATCTCCAATGTCAACCAAGGGTTTCCCATAAACATATTTAAATGTGTTTTTCTCTCCTTGTAGGAAGAACTCAGGAGGCTTCAGCACACCTTGGAACAAGACAATGATGGCAAAGACTTGCTTCAAAGGTAAAGTGCAATTTCCATACATTATAAAGTGAAATGGCTTTTATGAGATACCAAACCTTGCTGAGGTACCATCTCTTTGTTGTAGACTGTGTTTTTCAGTTGATGAAATACTAAATATTCCAAATTTTGCATCTCTCCCATAAATAATTCTTATATTTAGTTCCATGAGGATAATTTCTGGAAACTGCTGCTGATTGAGTGATGTAATTAAGTGTTCACTGAAGTCTCAAAATAAATTCACAGGTTGGGGTCCAACCTTACAAATTTTCCTGCCAAGACCTGCCATTCCTGCTGCTCCTCTCATCTCAAGTAGTGTTCCCAGATGTTTAATTTTTATCTTCTAGCTTTTAAAAATTGCTTTCTCCAAGCAGCACGAATTCCTCAAGCATCATTTATTCTCAAGAATTTTTTCTTCATCCCCCTGAATGGCTTTTGCTTCTGTTAATTCCTTTGCTCCCAGCATTCGCATTGTTCCTTTCCATTTTCCTCTCCAGCTTTTCCAGTGTAGCCCAAGGGATGAAGTTAATTTAGCACAAATACAATTTCTATTTGCCAGTGGGTTTTTTTGGTTTGCAGCTGCTTCTTTGCTGGGTGTGCCTGTCTCTGGAGCTGTGGCACCTGGAATGTTTAGCACATGGACTCAGGCAGGTTCCAATGTGGAAACAGGATCCAAATTCCTATCATTTGTTGGCAGTCTGAACACAAAGACCCAGACACCTTCCTCCAAAGACAGCACCACCTTCTAATGAGCAGCTCCTGCATGTTCTTGTCAAACATATGGAATTAACTCATAGTGATGGCAAAAATGTCCTGCTGAGACATCCTAAACCCATTTCCTTCTGTTCCCTGTAGCCCTCAGCTTGCCATGGATGAGGAAAATAACATTGAGAAATATCACATCAACCTTCAGCCCCTGGAATCAAAAGTGAAAATGTAAGTAATGAAAAATGTTTGGTTCTGCCTTTAAATGCAGCTGAGGGTGTCCAGCTCCTGAACTGCACAATCCAGACTGTATCCATCCTGGATTCCATGTAACTTTAAAAAAGAGCTTTGAATTAGCAAGTTAATTAAGTTCTTCTCTACTTTTAACCATGTGAAACTGAGAGAATTGGGATTGTTCAGCCTGGAAAACAGAAGCTTTGGGGTGAGCTGATTGTGGCCTTCCAAGACCTGAGGCAAGCTGACAGGAAAGATGGAAAGAGACTATTTTCAAGGGCCTGGAGTGACAGGATGCAGGGAATGGCTTCCCGTGCCACAGGGCAGGGATAGATGGGATATTGGGAAGGAATTCTTGGTTGTGAGGGTGGGGAGGCCCTGGCACAGGTTGCCCAGAGAAGCTGTGGCTGCCCCATCCCTGGAAGTGTCCAAGGCCAAGTTGGAGCAACCTGGGATAGTGGAGGGTGTCCCTGCCCATGGCAGGGATGGAATGAATTGATCTTTAAGGCCCTTCCCAGCCAAACCATCACAGATGATGAACTTTCTATTTGAACTAATTTTCAGATGTTGAATGCCAGTGTTGTCATTTCCGCTGTGAAACTACAGGATATTTGGGAATCTGCTGCATGTTTCACACACACAGGGAACATTCCAGGGAAGAGAAGTGCAGCACAGAGTCTTTCCAGTGGTATTTTTCCCATCTAACATGAGGTTCCCCAGGCATCTCCTGGGATCACCTGCAAGGAGCAGCCGTGGGGGTGCAGGGGATGGAGATTTAGAGCTGAGGGGAGCAGGATTCCTGTTCTGGGGGTGCAGCACAGCTGTGTGGCATGGGAAAAGATGATTTTATTGGGAAGAGAGGCAGCTGGCAGCACTCAGCCAAGGCACATGCATGACACCTAGCTGCACTGCCGGGAAGGGAGGGATACACATCCCTGTGTTCTGGGAATGAACTCCCCAGTTCCAAATGCAGTAGAATCATGGAATCACAGAATGGTTTCCAACAGTACCTGCTTTATAACCTGAAAGCTGATATAAGATATCAGATAATAAGATATTGAAGATATTGAAGGTTATTCATTCTTTTAAACAGATAAATGCCCATTTTTAGTTTGATTTTGAGATATAAGAGAAATTCAGAGTCTCAAATTGGAATCACTTCTGTAGGTTTAGGGATTGGATGGAGCTCTGAGTAGTGTGGACTAGTGGAAGGTATCCCTACCCATGGCAGGGAGTGGGAACTAGATGGGCTTTGAGGTCCTTTCTAAGCCAAATCATTCCATGATTCTATAATTCTATTTAAGAAGAATGTTGCAGATCAATGGGGTAATTCGAGTTAAACCAGTAGTGACTTAATTAAGACCCACAAGATGGTGAACATTATCTAAATGGGAAAACCCAGCATACAAAACCAGAGAAAACCCCCAATCACAGCTCTCCAGTCAGGAATATCCATTTCCCCCCTTTCTGGGCAGCATCCAGCGAGCATGGAGGGGGTTCCTGCAGCGCCAGGACCTGTCACCCCACGAGCAGCTGGACTTGTCCCCTCCATCCCTGTCCTCAGGCAAGATGAGCAGGTCCATCAGCATGAACACTTTCTCTGACAGCAGCACCCCTGTAAGTACAGCACTTTTCCTACTTTTTGCTTTTTTGTTGCATTTTTTTTCTGGGATTTTGGAGAAAGAAAAGCTAAGTTTGGGGTTAAGTGGGTTGATAATGGGTTAAAGAGGGACTTTTAGGGAGTGGGAACATCTCAAATGACCCTTGTGGGCACAGCTGCTTTAGACCTGGATCTCAGGTCTAAAGTCTCAGTGCTTTTGATGAAAAAAAAGGTGTTTCCAAATGATGTTGTGTTCTCCCACATAAAACAGAGGTCTTCATATTGTGTTCTCAAAAAAAACCCCAAACTGTGGTGCTTTTCCTGCAAGTAAATGTGGTTTCTTAAGAGGTTTTTTTGTTATGTTGGCATTTTTCACTTGTTGGTTGTTTTTTGTGTTTACTAAAAGAGGCTTAAAAAAGTTGATCCAGTAGTTCAAAATAAATTTAATTTTGGAATAAATATTCACACCTCCTGACAGACAGGGTGACCACTGGCTGAGGGTTGTACTTCTCTTTATAAGGTGATTCTAAACTAAAAGCCCAAATATAAAGCCCTTTTTTTAGGTACAAACAGCTCTCTCTGTCTCTGGAGTGGGATCTTTTAGGTCAATAAGTCAGATAATACAGAGTTTAGAAATATTGCTTTTGGGTGTGTGACAGGATACATGAGATTTGAGGGAACCATAAACTAGAGAACATGAAATAATTGAGCAGTTTAAAGGAAATACAGGAGACACAAATTGCCACGTTTTGCATCAGAGAAGCTCAATAAAAGCAGTTTGTTGGATCCTCATGTGTTGGAAAACTGGAGCAGCTGTTGCCAGTCAAGCGACAGCATTTGGTGACTCCAAAATTCCCTAAAAAACTCTGGAAGTAATTGCTGGTGGTGTTCTCTAAGTAGATAATGCAAGGAAGAGAACTTCATTATTTTCATTCTCCTTTCAGTTGCAAAGTTCAGGGGCAATTCTCACCATCCAGCAGAGCTTTTCTGTGCTAAAAACTCCGATTTTGGACTTTTGGACAAAATTTGAGTCTTTCCTCCCGTGACCCAGGCTCAGATTGAAGCTGGGTGAAGTGTTTCCAGCAGGTTTATTTTTGGGACGCTGTGATTTGGTAGCTGCACTTGCTTTGACAGTGTTTAATAAAATATTTCTGAGGGCATTGGTTTATTTTTAGATACCCCGTGTTCAGGGCTGGAGATCAGAATGAAAAACTGGGTTAGGCACTGATATTTCATGTATTAAACGGGATAGATTCCTTTAACGAGAGGAATAAATGTAGATATAAAGCTTATCTGCACGAGTTGGAACCAACCACTCGGTTTCCACAAGAGGTCCCTCCTGCCCTGCTCCAGACACTCCTGGGTGCTCCAGACTTCTCCATCACTGACCTCATTTTGAAAATGATACATTTTCCATGCTTTGGGGTGTTTGGGGGTGAAATAAGTACATCTGGGATTATGCACTTGTGGGAAAATGAAGCTCAGATGGTGGAATTGTGATTTAATTTGTATTGATGCAACGCCCACTCAGCTCACTTCTGCTGCTGAGAGGGGAATATTTTATCCCACCTTTCTGATGCTAAGCTTGTCAATAACTTTTAGAAAAGCAGGGGACATTTCTGAAGGCAAAGGAACCCCTAATTATTTAGTGTGTCCTTGGTTATCACAATGCTCAGGGTGGTGATCGACCTGCGGAGAAGTCAATTGGCCCCCATTCCACAGGCAGACCTCTGAATTTAGGCATATTATTATTATTTATAATATTGCTATTTTTATGCCATTTCTTCAGCACCAACTGTGCTGCTGGTGCCCTAATGTGCCTCTGGTTAATCTTTGCATAAAATTATGTTGTGCTGAGCAACAAAGAGCCTCCCAAATTTCTCTTGGTTCCTGGAAATCTCCCTCTGAAAAATTTGGAGGTAGGGACAAAGCCTGAAATTTGGACTTTCTGGAGTGTTTCCCATTTCTTTTTCAAAGCAATAGGTATGTAAAAATACGTTCACATATGCTCAGTTTTCTTGGATCCTTTGGATTTTACACACTCCTGGTGGGGAACAAAGAAGTTGGCTATTTGAATAATGAAAATCAGAAAGGATTTTAAAACTCTGAACTGAATGAATAATAGCTAAAACCAGGCTTTATTCAGGTAGTTGAGGGAAAACAGTGTGTCAGCATGTGCAGGTCTTCAGCTGAAGAGTCAAGAATGACATTGGGTCATTTGTAGCTGAAAGAGAAGATTTTTGAGTTCATTTTCATTGTTTCTACAAACTTTCTGATGCATTTCTGAGGGGTGACAAGGAATTTCTAGGATAGGAAAAGTCAGAGTTTCAAAAGCACTTTTCCTCTCCTGCCCTTGAAACTTTTTCATCCTTAAAAAAATAAGACAAAATGTGCAAAGAGGATGTAGAAAAAGGATTTCAACCCACAGAAAACTGAAATCCAGTCACAAACCTGTGCACTTTCCTGGTTAACAGTTTTTAAGTGGCTTTTTAAAAAGCCACTGAGATGGGGATGGCCGGGAAAATGAGCTTGTAATCAATTAGTTCATCAGTGATTGATTGATGGGAAGATGTGAACTCACCTTGACTTGCTCAAGATCATCCATGGCTTTCATAAACTTGGCTTTAAAAAGGTGTAGCTTAACTCTGCTGGCTGTGATTGCCATATTTCAGCTCAGAAAGACAACCTAATTGTGTGATTCTAAGGCTCAGAATTGTGATAAAACATTAATTCTCATACCTTTGAATCAAGTGTTTGAAATTGTTTTGCATCTGCTGCCTTTGTGAGTGCAGAAAACTTGCTCTCAAAATGAAATACTGATGAGAAACTTGTCAGGTGGAAAAGGAACCATGAGATTAAGGAGGAAAAAAATACAGTGGAAACAATTCCTTATTTTTGCTGTGACTTCCAGGTCTTGGTGACTTCCAGCAGCTCTGCTGGGTGAAGTTTGGGTTTGTATTATGGCAGAAGAATTCTGGAATGTGACACACTGTGGGTAGGAAAGGGAAAAGACTCTTCAGGCTTTGCTTATGTGACTCTCTTGCCCTTAAAGCCAGAGAATCTCATCTCAACAACTTTTCATTGTGATGTTCTTTTGTTAACTGGCTCAAAGGTACCAGTTGATAAATAAGGCCCCAATTAATTTTTTTTTTAATGGCTTCACCTTTGTTTTCCTCCTCAATGGTTGGTCAGAATGGTAGCTGAGGAAAATATATAATTTAATCCAATCTCATAATGAGGGATCACAAATAACTTGACTGATTTTAGGTAGTTGGAACCCTAAACTTTTAAAATAAATATATTTGCAGATAATACAGGTTAAGAAGGACAGAAATATTATTGAGTCTTTTCTGGGGTGCAGTGACTGATATTACTGCTCTGGAAAATTCCTTGGAGAGTAACATTTGCATCTCTTGGAAAAGTTTTCTAGGTTTTAGGCAGACTTTGATGCTTAATAAAGTACAGTCAAGTTGATCTGAATATTTGGACTGAATTTATGAATTTATGGAGTTGATAAAATCCAGAATTTCTCTGTTTAGTGTTCTGAAGGTAAAAGGAAGAGGATAATGATCTGTGAACATTCACAGAGAGATTTCATCTCATGCTTTCAGTAAATTGATTTTCTTTGGGAATGTCAGGCTGAACTCTCTGAGAGCTTCACTTCTCCCACATGGATTTCAGTCTACTGATTTCATCCATTAATTCATACAAATACATATTAGTAGTAACATCCCACCTAAAAAAAGAACTGATCCTCTCTTTTTTTGCACTTGGATTTCTTTGGCCAGGACTCTCACAAGGAGAGTCCACCGTGTCTTAAGACATTTACATGTGCTCAGTGAAAGAACTCTTAGTTCCCAAGGCTCCTGCCCAAGTTTTTCCTATCCTCTTAATCCAAGACCCTTCCATGTAGATCAAATAATCAGGTAATAGATCATGTTTTCCATTTACAAACAGATAAATCATCCATGACATAGGAGGAAGAAGTGATGGGACTATCTCAAAGCTGCCTCCCAGGAGAAAACTGATATAACAGCAGAATGGCACAGAAAGGATGGAGCTTGAGTTATGAGAAACAGACTTTTTTTCTTTCTAATGCTTCTTTGTAGCACAGAAAGTATTTTCCAACTCTGTGTTTAGAAAAGGCAGTTCTCTAACTCGTGGAAAAGATCAGTTGTCAAACACTTAACCAGATTAATTTATTAGGAGCACACAAGGGGTATCTGTGTTGTCTTTAGTTGCTTTTCTTTAACTTGTGCATGTTTATTTTTAATCAAAAAAATTTAGAAGTAAGACATACAACAGATTAAAAAATAATGGTCTTCCTAGTAAATATTTTATATTTTGTTATTGTGTAGAAAGGTGCCAAAACTGGCACTGGTGGTGGAACTGGCAGGTGGCTGAATAACTGTTTTTTTTCCTCAAAATCTTGGAATGGTTTTGGGTTGGAAGGGAACTGAAAGCTCATCCAGTTCCACCCCTGCTATGGGCAGGGACACCTTCCACTATCCCAGGTTGCTTCAATCCAGGGATGAGGCAGCCACATCTTGCCTGGGGCAACCTGTGCCAGGGCCTCACCACCTCCCAGCCTGTCTCCATAGGGAAGGTGCTCCCTTTATCATCTTCGTGGCCTCCACTGGACTTGCTCCAACAATTCCAAGTCCCTCTTACTTTGGGGACACCAGAGCTGTGCACGGTGTATTCCAGGTGGGTTCTCACGAGAGCATTCCGTGTCCAGGAGGATACTCTGGGGTACATGGGGTGAGTCTTGGGGTTGGTCCTGTGCATGGCCAGGAGCTGGACTCGATGATCCCTTCCAACTCTGCATATTCTGGGATTCTGTTATCCCGGCATCCAGCCCCTACTCTGCTGTAGCTTCCAGGGGAGGAGCCGGAGCCCCCCGGGGTCTGGTCTCAGCTGGAGGGGTTTGGGTCTCGTCCCGTCCCCGCGGACCTTCAGCACCGCGGCCAGGGCTGGTCCGGGGTCAGCACCGCGGACAGCGGGCAGGGACCTCCCCCATCGGGCTGGGCACTCGCTGCTCTTTAATCCCAGAATCCCGGAATGTGCTGAGCCGGAAGGTACCCACAGGGCTCATCCAGTTCAGCTCCTGGCCCTGGCCCTGAGAGGATCATCCCAACACTCCTGGAGCTCTGGCAGCCTTGGTGCTGTGCCCACTGCCCTGGGGAGCCTGGTCAGTGCCCAACCACCCTCTGGGCAAAGAAGAACCTTTTCCTGAGATCCAGCCTAACCCTGCCCTGACATAACTCCAGGCCATTCCCTGGGCTCCTGGCCCTGGTCCCCACAGAGCAGAGATCAGTGCCTGCCCCTCCTCTGCCCCTCCCGAGGAACTTGTCACTGCAATGAGGGCTCCCCTCAGGCCCCTCCAGCTGAACAGTCCAAGTGCCCTCAGGTGCTTCTCACACCCTTCCTCAGGGCCCTTCTGCATCTTTGTGTCCCTCCTTTGGACACTCTCTAATGGCTTCTTATCTTTCTTGTACTGTGGCTCCCAAAACAGTGCTCAATCAATAAATACTCATTTTAAAATTATAAGTATGTGAAGCTTGTTTTTCTAAATGTGAATGGCTATTTTCCCACCATTGGTTGGAGTCACAGAAAGTAATTTCCAAGATTTTCATCCCTTTACCCCAACTGGATTAGGTGTGGATGTAAAATAAACCAAATCCATGTGAAAGACCAGATTCCTGCTTTGTGTCACAAGTGTGCTGTTGACAATAAAAGGAATGTTACTTCAAGCTAAATACAATGTCACATACCTTTGCACAAGGGTATGGAGTGACATAACACAGGGAATGGCTTCCCACTGCCACAGGGCAGAGATAGGTGGGATATTGGGAAGAAATTCCTGGCTGTGAGGGTGGGGAGGCCCTGGCACAGGTTGTGCACAGAAGCTGTGGCTGCCCCATCCCTGGAAGTGTTGGAGGCCAGGCTGGAGCAACCTGGGATAGTGGAAGGTGTCCCTGCCCATGGCAGGGCATGGAATAAGATGAGCTTTAAATCCCTTCCAAACCATTCCATGATTCCATGAAATGTCCCAGGAGGAGCAGCCTTAAAACCTCATGAATTCTGTGATTCAGTAATAAGGAGGAATTGCAGTGAAATAACTGGACATGAAGCATAATATTGAATCCAAGATAACACACTCAACGTTTGTAGCTCATTCTGTGCAGAATTAAGACCCTTATCAGGCTGAATTTCTTATAGCTTGGGGAATTTGGGCTGCCATAAAAGGACATTACATAGTAAGAATTAGCACATAATTTACTAAGTTTGCTGTTGGGCTGGAGAGGATATTTGTAAAGTAGCAGAATAAAAAGATATAAAGTGATTTCTTTATAAAAGATGAATGGGTTTTTTTAGTTGGTTGTTTTGGGGGGATTTATGGGGGTTTTTAACTTTTATAATGGTGCACATACACCTTTGTAGTTCCCACCACTTATTCTGTGTGTATATAATTTTCTGTATTACAAATTTGAAACAGTAACATTTTAGGAAGATTTACTGCTAAAACTCACACTTCTTCCTGTGGGCAGAATTTAAGTGTCTGGTTTTCATGATATCCTAAAATTTACAATGTGCAAGCATTCACAATGTGTGAGAGGGGCTCTCTCCAGAAAATTTCTTTGTAATTTTCAAGCTTATCAAAGAAAAAAAAAACCCCACATCTTCAATGTTACCACATGGTGCTGAAAATTATCAAACTCTTTGATAACCCTTAGTGTCATTTTTAGTGATACCAGCCTTTTAGTGGTTGTTATTTTTAAATATTCCCTTGTTTGGGTGAAGTATATTCCTGGAGGGATTTAACAGCTGTGTGGATGTGGCACTTGGGGACACGGGTTAGTATGGCCTTGGCAGTGCTGGGAGGTAGTTGGATTTGATCTTACAGGGCTTTTCCAGCCTAAATTATTCCATGATTCTATACCCTAAGATGGGCAGGATATATCCAGTTGGGAAAAATCCAATTGTAGAACTATCTCTGCCATCAAACCCTCAGTTTATTTGTCTGTCCTTCCCCCCTGTGTGGTACCTTTAAGGCTGTCAGCACTTTTCTCACTGATTTACTAAGATTTGAGATTAAAATCTGCAGCCTTTGTGTGTTCATGAGTCTCACACCTGCAAGTCAATCCCATGTTTGCTCCAGTGTCTGTGACATTCCCAGGTGTGTTTTACACCTGCAGGAGTGAGGAGAAGTTGAAGAGAAGAACATACCAATTTATTGAAGGCAGTGCAATCCTAAAAAGCAGCAAGACATGGGTGTGGGGAACATTCCCTCTTTCCTATAAGACTGGATTCATGAATCCATGAAAAGCAAAGGAGAGCCATTTGATAAACATTTATAATGTGATTTCTCTAGAATGTGAAAATGCAAATCTTTGCCCTGGCTCTTGAACAACGTAGATGGAAACATAATTAAAGATGAGGAAGGCAAATCCAGCACTGGGATGAAAAGGGCTTAATTAGAAATCAAATATTTGATGGTTTGGGGAGAGACATTAATGCTGACGTGGGCTGGAAGATAACACTTGGAACTGAGTGAACATGGAAACAAATGTTGTTTTCATCTCTTTCATTTGCTACAGATAATTTCAGCTCTAAATTTAAGCAGGGAATACACAAAGCTTCTGGCCTAACATGACATTTCTCTTTTGAATGAGAGTTTTATGTGGAAATAGTTGTTGGGTTTGTGTATATTTGTGTACATACACATAATTATCTGAAACAACCCTGCGTGTTTAACTCCCTTAATAACAGTGTCCTAAGGGACTTTTATCTACTCAATTCTTTTCTGCTGGTGGGAACAGAACACCAACAATTTCTTCTTCTTTGTGTTGTGTGTATCCAGCATTAACTCCTTGATTTGTCACTTTGATACACTGTGCTTTGGTAGCAACAAAATCAATTCAGAAATTACCTTGATTTGTGACAAAACAGCCAATAAGACATTTCTGAGTGATGTTTCTATGGGAATATTCATTAGAAATTGCTACTGGAGACACTTGGGAACAGTTTTGTTATACTTCTGGAATGGTTTTGGCTTTGGTGTGATGGTTCACATTGGGATGAACCTTTCTGGTACTGATGAGAGATCTTAAAAACAGCATTTATTTTAGGTTTACATTTGATTTATTTGAGGTTTTAGGTTTCTTTTAGACCTCTCCAAGAAATCAGGCTGAATATTTCATAAATTCTTTCTAAGATAAACGTACAATATCTCATTTATTCCCACAGTGTAGAAGTTCCACACCCTGCCCTTTATAAAGCCAGGCCTCAAAAATGAAAATAATAGTAACAAAGACTTTTAATGGTTATTTAAGCATGTGCAGAGCAGATTTAGACCATCATAGAAGGTTCTTGGAGGGTTTCTCTGCAGCCCTGGCAACATCTTGAAAGTCCAGAATTTCGTCTGGAGATGACAGACGAGAGAGATTGAACAGGGATTTGAGCAGGAAATGAATGGATTTTGAATGAGAAAGAGAGGAAAAAGTGGGAAGAGTCATTGGTAGTTTGTCTCCAACACTAAGTTATTGGAGACTGGCAAATTTCCAGCCACAGGTTTTCCCTGAGGGAATCAACTTCACTCACTGGAATTAATGGAAGAACAGGAAATACAGTCATGATTAGACCAGAAGGAATTATATATATAAAATAAATGTCATAGGAACTTATTAATATGTAGATCCTGAAACTTATTATTATGTAAATCCTGAGCCATTAAATTATATCAGTGGCTCTGTCACCCCTGAAATGTGGCAGCATCACTTGAATGGAGTCTATTACAAAACAGTGGATCTCTCCAACTATATTCAGATCATACGCTCCGAAAGTGCAAACTATTGATTTCTGCTCATAAAATAGATTTTTAGTGTAAATATACCAGAAATTTTTTTTTTACCTGAATAAATGCCATTTTAGCTATTTTCACACTGCTGTGAATTTAAGCAAATTGCAAACATTATTCTGGTCTTTGGGAGATTCTGACTTTGTTTCAGTAATTACATTTTTTGAGCCCCCTTTGCTGTTTAAGCCTATGAAATGACTTCTTAGGGCTGGCTAAAGTTTATTAGTGAGACATTAATGACATTTTAGGAGTGAGAATGTGCTGAGCAGCTCAGCTCAAGGAATGCAGTTGAGGCAAAAGCCTTTATTTTCTTAAGGAATTTCTCTCAAAATAGTGAATTATTTTGCATTGGAGGGAAAAAAGGCCATTATAATTTTAGCCAAGACTCCAAAGTGGAGCAGCAGAGAAATTCCATGTTTTCAGTGATCATTTCTCACCTTCTCTGCCCATCTTGGTGCTGTTTTTGGCAGCTCAGCATCTCTCCAGCTTTGCTCCTCAGCAAAGGGAACAAACACCTCATTAATTTTCCTTCTAATGGATGGAGACCCATCAGATCTTCCTATTTTCTCCAAACCCCATCTCTGATAAGAACAGTTTTGGGCAAGGCCACTCTGCTTTAGTAAAGGCCTCCAGGAGATCTTAGTATAGATGTGGACCTTTGGATTTTATTCTGTATTATGAATTAATTCCATGATTTGTTTGATTGGATCACTTCATCGTCCCTTATTTTCCACTTCTGCAGCTTTTGCCTCTGAAGTCTCAGCCACTATGAACCTCTTCCACTTGATATCCCCAAAATTCCATCATCCTACCAGTAAATATTGTAAATATTGGAGAGGTTTCCCACTTCCCTGTTCCCGTTTCATGCTCTTTTATACAGTAATATTTTATTTATCAATGCCAAAACCATCTGAGTGATGACACAAATCCCTACGAGTTCTTCCCTGAGGAGCTGAGTTGTGCCCAGACCTTCGCCAGTCATGTGCTTATCCCACCAAACTGTGCTTTAAACTTTTCTTCAGTGGTGGCTGCTGAAACATTTACTTTATTTTGCCCTTCTTAGTGGACATTTAATTAAATAATTCCCTCCTTTTGAACAGGGCAGTTGTTGTGGGGAGGAAAGTGCTGGAGGGGCTGAGTTAACATCAGGAAACACAAAGAGCCAGAGAAGAACTGTGGAATATTTCTGCAGAATATTATATTTGACATCTTCCTGCTGTGTGTGATAATGCATTCCCCACATTGTGTGTGCACCAGTCATGTTGCTTCATTATTTTAAAATTTAGAAGCTTTTGTTTTTCCAACTAACCCCATGTTTGCAGTTCCTCATTATGGAGCTGCTTTAATTGCATTACTCCTCTCACTCTGAGCCTGAATGTGGCCACTCAGCCAGAAAAATGCTGTTGGAATCACGTAAAGGGCCCAGCTTTGGTCTTTCCAAGGTATTTAAAATTCTGTTGCTGTTCCCATCAGCCTCAGACTGGATTATTTTTCATGGACAGACAGTACATCCTTCTCTTGGGGGTTTTATGGCCAGACTGTATCAAATGATAACACAATGAATGGGGCACCTGCCACCCTCTATCAGCTGCTTAAATCAGCTAGTCCAGACAGAAATTCAATACAGGAGAATATGTTTCAAATGGATTTTTCAGGTACAAGGTAGAACAAGGAATTTCAGGAGTATTCTTGATACATTGGCACTGAGATGGCTTTAAAGACATTTATGGGGCTTCAATAAAGGTGTCATTAAGATACTTTCAGACCATCTTCAACATAATAAAATCACTTTGGTGCTCTGAGGAGCTCAAAAAGATATCATATTATTGTTATATTTGATTATATTAGTGTCCAGAAATCTTAGATATTGGATAAAATATAATGTTTCAGTGAGGAACAAAAGGAGAGTTGTGTTCCCTCATCCAGGGGTGGAAAAGAAGAGAAGGTTTTGCCCACAGGAATAAAATCCTTCCCTGTAATTTTATTTTTATGCAAATTAGGTGTGATGAGGAAGTATAACTAGATTAGCATGTCATAATATTTTCCATGCTAAATCCATGGCATTTGTGAACACTGCAGTGCTGTTTGTCCTCTCCTGGAAAAACACGCTGAGGGCATTCCAGAGAGACCCAGGGATTTATGTTGGCTCTCAAAGTTGGGATGAAAACCTAATTATTAAATCTTGACGCTAAATTTCAGGAACTTCCTGCCTCCAAGGAAATGGAAATGCAATGTGGAGGTGCTGGAAATGGAATGGAAATGGAAATTCAGTGGTTTGATTGTGGATCTGTGTTTGTTGGCATGGAAAGCAGTTAAAACAGGATGCCCAGGGAAGTTGTGGAGTCATCCAAGCATTCAAAAATGTGTGGATATGGCTCTTGAGGACATGGTTTAATGGTGATGCAGCAGTGCTGTGTTGATGGTTGGACTTGATGAATTGTGGAGGTCTTTTCCAATCTTAATAATTGTGTGATTCTATGAAATGATGGGGTTTAGGGCCTTGGCTTCCCTTCCAAAGACTGGCAAGATGCTGTGGACAACAACTCTGGGAATCCTGGGGTGGCTTCTTGTCCCCTTGGTGCCCATTTTGATGTTTCCCTTCCTGATCATCAGATATTTTCTAGATTTTCTTCCCAAATAAGTTTTAAATTAATTTTCTGAGGTACAGGTACCTTGGTTTTGTTGGGTGTCTCTGGGCCCTTCCCATTTCTGAAAAAAAACCCCAAACCTTCTTGATTGAGCCATAAATCTTCTCTAGGACAGCACAGTAGGAGTCAGTGAGCTCAGGGGAGCTAGGAATTTGCACATACAAATCCCAGTCTAGGTTTTCCATTTCCCTCTTCCCATTCAATATGTTTAATCCCAATTACACTTATTTGTTAAGTGTATTTTCAGAAATTCTTTCATTCCCTTTTAATGCAACAGATCCTTTGCTAATCCTTAACCTAAATAAAAGGGAATTGGACAACTGGAGCTCTGTGCATGGATTGTGACCTTTCTGGAATGACTCCTGCTCCCTCCTGGAGAAGCCTTTGTGAGGTCACTGATCCCATGCAAATCTGAGTCTGACTCATCCCATTATTTCACATCTCCACACACAACTTCATACTGTAAAAATATCATAGAAATTTCTTAACTCACTTCACAGGAAGAGGTTTAATGATGCAGAAAATTAAGAATACTCACATTTTTGTCAATGAGGAGATATTTTGATTTCACATGTTCCTACTTAATTTCCCTCAGAGCCTTTGGCAGGAGCACAGACCCTGTGTGGTGTCCATGTCCTTTTTTCTGCCCTTGTCTTTGGGAGTATATTTTTTCCATGCCTCTATTTTAAACCCAACTCTTTCAAACAAAAAAAGCATTATTTCATGTGTTAGAGCACATGAGATAGTATACAATCATGCCAAAGAAATGAGAGGCTGTTACTGAATCCTCTCACTATGAAAAGGAATGTCAGTGCCTCTGGCTTTCAATGGATTTATTTTCCAGCATCACTGAAAGGCATTTTTTGGGTCTTCTGCAGCATCACTGTCACTTGTTTTAAGGCTTTGCCACATCTCTTGTTCTTGAATAGTTGATGCCAATGATGGAAAAGTTCCTGGAAATGTGTGGAATCACTTTCTGGACACATAAGCCTCACTAAATCATTTATTTATTACAGTTTATTACATCAAATGAGCAGAAAGATACATTGAAAGAGAAATGGGGCTGGAGAAAGCTCTTCTTTAAAGCAAATCATGTCTGGGAAGGTTTAGTTCAGCTGGTGATTCTTGGTTTATTTCCAAACTTTGGCTCTTCAAAAGGGAATTTTTTTATAATTATTTTGTGCAAATCAAAACTCTCCATACAGTTGAATTAAAAGTCATTTTTATCGTAACCCATTAGGTTGAGTATAAATTGAGTATAAAGTTGGTGTAGTTGGTGTTGTGTCCCGGATAAGGTGTATTTAATATGTCCCAGTCACTGAGCAGCCTAATCCATGTGTTTGTAATAGCCTCAGTGCTGTTGCCTGGATTTTCTGGATTTAGTATTGTCTAAAAGTGAACCCTGAATGTATTGGGTCTTCTGCTCCTCCACTGTGTTTTCATAGAATCTCACAATGGTTTGTGTTGGAAGGACCTTAAAATCCATCATATTCCACCTTCTGCCCTGGGAAGGGACACCTTCTATTATCTCAGGTTGCTCCAAGCCCCATCCAACATTCTGGCTGTCACAGAGTATTTTTATCTACTTGGTTAAATCCCAGCCTGAGATAAGTTTAATTCCTGTGGAACTTCATTTAAATCATGAGACATGCCTGAGGTTTTGAGAGTTATCTTTGATGTAAATGATTGGGAAATGCAGTTATTGGGAATATCGGGAAATACTAATATAAGTATTTATAGCTGTGAAGTAATTTATAATCACAAGATCAAGATATTTTTCTGTTCCATACAACCTGCAAAACACAAACACACTTATTTTTGCATTTTATTTCTCTTTTTCTTAAAAGTTTCACATGTAATCATAGAAAAGAATAGATAAAAGTGCATATTATTTAAAAACCTACCTGGACATTTAAGGGAAAGACAGAGCAGGGAATGTTCTTCTGAAATTATTCTAAAATAGCTAGAAAAGAGGAAATGGGGTTGTTTGCAATATCAGGGATCCTTGGATTATACAGTTGTGCAGAACTCACCTATTTGGAAATAACTTAAAGAGTTTATGTTTCCTAATTTTTCCTTTATTGCCGAAATATTTTATACAAATATTCCTGGGAAGATGTTGCCAGATGGAAATTCAGTAGTTCTGGAATTTTTTCCTGGCACTTTTGACAGGATATATAATACCGGATGGCTTTATGCTAATACTTCATGCTGGAATTCATATTTTAGAGGCTACTGTGAAATGCAAATTAAAAGGTTTCAAAACTGAAAAGATTGTCCTCTAAGGAAAACAGGAGTATGGAAAGAGGTGTTCAGGTGTGTTGTGTGCAGGTATTGCCACAAGTGGCATGAAAGAGGGTCATTTTCACACTAAAATGTGAGCTGGAAATAAAATTCCATCTGTCCTGAGGGACCGTCTGCTTTGCTGGGCAAGTGCTACTAAATTGAGCTTTTGAAGCAGTTTTTCCAATGAGTCTGGTGAAATACTAAATACCACAGAATTAATGTGTCAGAATTAAGTGCCCTCATGGATCTGCCCAGAGCTGTGGCTGCCCCATCCCTGGAAGTGTCCAAGGCCAGGTTGGAGCAACCTGGGACAGTGGAAGTGGGTGGGAATTGGATGATCTTGAAGGTTCCTTCCAACCCAAACCATTGTGACGATCTATGATTCCACGATTCTATTCACCACAACCAAAGGGATGGAATTGGGATTCTGCACTAGTAAAATACTAATAATATAAGATAAATAATGTGGTTTAGGATCCTTTACATCCTGACATAAACCCCCCTCAAATTGGCAGAAGTTTATGCAGTGAGTCCATGCAAACTCATGATCTTTAATCCTGCCCAAGGCTGGGTCCAGGCTTAGCAGAGCAAAGGGATCTGTAGCCTCTCAGCAGTCACAGTGTCTTGGCCTCTTGCTGCAGGACCACCACTAGTTCTGGCACTGAAATAACCTTAAATTCCCAGTGTTTAGAGAAAACCCAAGTTATTATAACCAAAAAAAGTGGAAATCTGCATATAACACCCAACAGTGAAAGTCTGAAGGTGATTCAAGACTTGGGGATTTTGGGACTGGCACTAAGCCACTGCCATAAACTGAAATTCATAATCTGCTAATACAGCGCCAAATCAGGGTTGTGTCCTCAGTTTAATTCATAAAACATGCATAAAACACTGACATATGAGGGGTACTTTACACACTGGAAATATTGATGGTCATTGTATGTCTGGTTTGATGTTTAGGTTTTGAAAATGGTTTTACTGGAGCTCAAGTTGTGAACTCCATAGGCCAGACACAGAATTTGTATAGATTTCTTGTTCTGTGTCTGTTTTTTTCCTCAGGAGTCTTAAAAGTGGAAGAAGCTGAAGCTGGATTTAAGTTGTTTCATTGAAAAGAGGTTTTTTTAATGGACATTTAGTAAATTCTCTGCCCACCTGCAGATCAGGAGGGGAAAGGAAGTTGATGTAGGGACCCAACAAATACCTACTTCTGGATTACTCACAGCACCCCTCACTGCTGGGTCAGTGGAGGTTATTTTCCACATTCCCAATCTCATGATAAAGTCAGAATTCCCATTAATTCTTCAATATCTCAGATATCAACACAAGAAAACACCCAACTGGTCATTTCATGGGGTCATTTCAACTCATTTTTCATTGCAAACCTATAATCTTCCACATCTGATCAACCTCAGCTAATCAGGAGTGACTCACACTGCACCCAGCACATTGGAGGGAAATCAGGGATCACCATCTGGCACAAAGATTCCCTGAAAATTGTTCTGTCTTTTTAATTGGAATGTGCTTTAATTAAAACCAGACGTGTCAAGAAGTGTTGTGCATCAATTAGTTCAATGGAAACAATTTCCAATTTTGGAGGGACATATGCACCAGGAAAGGAAAAAAATCCCTGTTTTTTCTCTGGGATAATGTGCCAACTCAGGACAAGCACGGAAATAACATTTTATGGTTCATTAGCATAATAATACATGATATAATCAGTGATTATTTACCAGAACCCAAAACATCGGGGGTATTATTAGTGAGAAATTGTACTTTTATGTTTTCAAAGATTGATCTCAAAATGGGATGAGGCTAAAAGTGCTGGGACTGGATTCACAGGACTCCAATTGCCTTTTGGAGAGTGAGGGGGAAAAAATATGCTTTTGTATGTAATAATTTGTACACAAAATTGTTAGGATTGTGTGACATTCCCAGCAACCAAGTGTGGGGGTTTTACACATTTCATTAATCATCCACAGAAATTGGGCAGGGAGAGAAATTTGTGCTGAGAAGGGCCTGGTTTTTAGAGGATTTATTCTCTTTACAGTAAAATGCCCATCTCAGGCTGGCACAGGAGGGGTCCCATCAGTTGTAGGGGAAGAACTTCATTGTGAGGATCTGGTTTTACTCATAGTGGAAATACAACCTCTCACTTCTGGTCATTTATTCTTCAACAAGCCCCAAAAGCCTCATCTCATCCAAATTTTCATAGTCCTGTTGTGACTGATGCTCCAGAAGGGTCTAGAACACCCCAAGGCTCATGGGATATCATCCTCTATCCAGGCTCCAGCACTACATGTAGACTTATAAACATCCCACCATTCTTTATCTCCCTTGGCCTATTGGTCATTTCCCAAGTTTATCTGTAGTCGCTACAGTGTTAATTCCTGAGGTACAACTCCAAAGATTGGTAAGGCTGCTGGGAAAGAGAATTTCCCACTTGCTGTCAGAACAACAGATGTTTTTAGGGCAGTTACCAGCTGATTTTCACATTTCATTTTGAGAAAGACTAAAATTTCCTCAGTTGTGCAGTGACGACTTTATTTATTGTTGGTGGCACCAGAGTCAGGAAACAAACTGACCCAAATATCAGAGCCTTGAAGGAGATTTTTAACTGCTGGCAGATGGGATTTATTCATTTATAAAATTTATGGCATTTGGGGAAAAAATGTCAGAAAATATAAGAATCCAATTTGCCCATCCTTGTGCAAACAACAGACCTGCTAGTGGGAGATAGATGGGAATTGGGGTTGGTAAAAGCAAAGCTGTTCTAGTTAAATGTTCATCAAATCTCAGTCACCTTTCCTGTTCTCTCTTGTGTCAATGGTATTCCTTGTTCCTGTTCCAGGAAGGAAAATCTAACAAAGAAACTGAGCAGAAATAATTTTAGAAATGTTCTCTCTTTGAAATTCCTTTCAATTTTAATAACTTTAGACCTTGAGACCACCAGGCTATTCAAACATTAACGAAAAACTTATTCAACTTCCAAACTTCTGCTTTGAAGGTATTTTATTAGTTTTAATTAAAAACAAATTAAAAAATACAGTTTGATCTTGGGATAGAACATTCCACATAATCTTTCATAGTGGAGAGTTTGCAAGACAGAAATGAAGAGTTAAATTCCTACTTTACTTGTCCCTGTTGTGGAGCTTAGATTTAAACCCAGTCTAACACTAGTACACAGAGTCACACCAGTTTAATCCAAGGTGCTGACTTAAAAAATTAGCACTCACCAATAATAAGATAAGAGTGAGGTTGGAGCTTAGACACAAAGAAATCCCAACACCCAGCACTTTCATAGTTGCTTTGTGTGGCTGATGCTGATTAGTCATTTCCAATTTGGCCAAATGCTGTTTGTCCAGAAAAATATTGGATTTTTTTCTCTCCCTTTGGTAAAGTTCTGAAACACAGGGAATGAATCAGAGTGTTACATGCAATAAAATCTCTGTACTTGAGGCTGGTGACTCAGACAGCAAGAAATAGTTGTGTCAGAACAGGGAGAGCAAAGGACATGTGTCTTGTCGTTTGTGCTCAAGAAAGGGACGTTACATGTCATCAGCTGAGCTTCCCAAAGAAACCTGAATTCCCTTTGCCAGCTGCAACTCAGAAGCTGCCCCTGGAGCCCATTTTTTGCCCAACACCTGCCCCTCTTCCCCACCTCCCTTCATATTCACCTTGTCCTAGGAATGTCTCCCCATCACTTGCTCTCAGTTACCAGGTATCTTTGGTAACCAAAATTTGTCCTGGAGAAGCAGGAATTGATTGGTGTGTGGACTTCAGGGAGGCTGGGACTTCTTCTATTCATTATATAAAGACTTTAACTTTTTCTTTAGCTTCTGTCCATGAAATACTTGTGATTGATTGTTTTAAAGTTGAAAGGTTTTGTCTTTAGCACATGAACACTAAAGTTGTAGTAGAGGAAAAAGGAAAATGTTTTCCTGGGATGTCCCTTCAGCAGGAAACTGAAATGTGTTCTGTCAACTACAAATCCTGAAAACATTTCTGAAAGTGAGATTAATGGAAGTAGAGCAGGAGCAGAAGAGGTTTGAGTAATTTAAATAATAGAAATCTCTCCTTATAACCCAGAGAGATGGAGGAGCATCCAGAATCCATCTGCATCCCACCACCTTCCCTGGATCCCAGCCCTGGGAGAGGGATGCTCTGGTCTCTAAATGATCATCTCCCTGGCTCCCTAATTTGGTGATTTGTCAGAGAAATTTGACCTTTCCCAATGACTAATAGCTCAACTTCCTCCACTTAAGCACCTAAATTAAATGATGGGCAAACCCTGCTCGGCGCAGCTCTGTCATTAGAACACAGAAACCAGGATTGGAAATCATTGCTTATTAAATATTTCCTAAAATAAAAGCTGAAGTTTTAAACCCAGCAGGTTTAGGAGATCAGCAGCCTGGTGTGGAGATGAAGAAGGTGCAGTGAACCTCTCCTGATCCCAGCCAGGAAGCCTAGAAAAATGTTTCCACAGTGATACTAAAATCTTAATAACCTGTCAAATGTGCTGCTGGGGAGACATTTGGGATGAAAAATAGCTCCAAGATTTCCAGCTGAACAATGCAGAGCTCATTATCCATCCATCAAAAGCCAAAGTGAAAGTTAATTTACCTCAAGTCAAGCTGCTGAGGAAAGCCAGAGCCCACTTTTTAATTTGAGAGGAGAAAACTGGTTTGAGCCGTGACTTTCCAACTGTCCATGTTTGTAAGGAGCACATTCTGAGCAGGGACAGAGAAATCTGGGAATGGCCAGTATTGGAAGGTGCTAAAATAAGTGTTACCTCAACACAAAACCTGGGGAAAAATAATTAAATTAATAAAAACAGAGCCCTGGGGGTTACACAAATAAACTGCCTCATTGACCCAACAGATGTAATTCCACCCCTCAGGTAAAGTTGGTTTAGGGACAGTCTGATTAGGACAAATGTAATTGCTGCAGGTGCTCAAGAGAGCCTGGGCACCCACATTGTTCATGCTTTTGGATGTCCTTCAAACCTGAGCTGCTCTCAAGGAATTTGTCTCCAAAAAAAGGAATTTTTGCCTTTTCCCAACATTGAGCTCTCAGAGAAGTTCTCTAAAGCTTTGCATTTCCCCCATCATTGTAGTTTTTTACTCCTGAGCTCTTACTTTATTTTGGGGAAAGAAAATAACGGTCACAGAGGAAAATGTGGTTACAGAAATATCCTCAATTTTCTTTGGGAGTGACGGGTTTGCTTAAGACAGGGACTTTTTTTTGTTATTGAGAAAAAGATAAATTTTCAATCCAATTTGAAGGTAGTTTTAGTGAGAAAACTAAAGCTACCAGCAGACAGGGCTGGTTATCTTGGTATTCCCACCTTGGGAGCAGCAGAACTCTCATCATTATCATTAACTCCCAACCTTTAGGAGGGGTGGGACAGACAAATTAATGACTTATCTTTTCCTGTAATTAAAAGCTGCAATCTCCAAAGATACCATTGACAGAGAACAAATGAGGTGGGAACCTGGAACAGGAAAGTGTCATTACTCTTAAAACAGGAGACTGCATTTCTCAGGTGCAGAAGTTGTTAATTAGGACGTGGATTCTAATTTAACAAAATGGGGGAAGCTTAAATTAAGGTGTTTCAACTTGAGATGAAAAGAGTGAATGTGATCTCCTGGGAATGTTCAAAAAACAGATCATCTGAGGTGGTGTTTTCCTAAGAACACCCAGTTCCTAGGGTTTCCTCCAGAAGGACACAAGGATGGTCACCCTGGAGGGCACGGCTTGGGATGAGGCCCCAAAACCTTCCTGTGTCCATGGGGTATCCAAAGGAAAAGGGAAAATACCCAGAGCAGTGTTTCCTGGGAAGGGAATGGAGCTGGGGAAGGGTCTGGAGAACCAGGAGCAGCTGAGGGAGCTGGGGGGGCTCAGCCTGGAGAAAAGGAGGCTCAGGAGGGACCTGGAATTCTCTCCAACTCTCTGACAGGAGGGTGGAGCTGGGGGGGATCGGGCTCTGTTCCCAGGGAACAAGGACAGAATGAGAGGAAATGGCCTCAAGCTGTGCCAGGGGAGGTTCAGGTTTGACATGAGGAGGAATTCCTTCCTGGAAAGGGTTGCTAAGCATTGGAAGCAACTGCCCAGCGAAGTTTGGAGTCCCCATTCCTGGAGGTGTCCAAGTAAGGACTGGACATGGCACTCACTGCTCTGGGCTGGGGGACAAGGTGGGGATGGGCCACAGGTTGGATGATCTTGGAGGTCTTTTCCAACCTCAATGATTCTGGGATTCCTTCTTTATCTCCACCTTTTTCTCACCAGCTTCTGAGTTTCTCTCCAGGGATTGTTGCTCTTTATTTACACTCAGAGGTGGTTAAACATGAGATCAAATTATTGCAGTTCTTGTATTAAACGTTCAAATTAAGGGCTTGTGCTACTCATTGGATGTGAATGACAGACAGATCCTGTCTTTGGGGGAGTTTAATAATAAAGATGTTGGAGTAAGTATGTGATTGAGGTCCTGGAAGGCCTCAATAATTAGGTCACCTAGAGCCTTCCCTTTTCCTGAAGGAAAAGCAGGATGAGGAGGCTGACACCTCTTGCTCCATGGGCATTTCCTAGCCTCAATCCTACAATTTTTGTTGTTTTTTATGGGAATTTGCTCTGACTACAAGTGTGGGCAGCAGCCTAATGTGGGCTCAGCCCTTGTGCCTCTGGTACAATTAAGTCTCTAACAGTAAATCCAGTTTCTAATATCTCCCAAAGTCTCCCTTCCACACTGTGCATTTCTGTGTTGGATAAATCCCCATTTCCTGAATCACTTGGTTGAAAACTCTTTATGCTTTGCTTTTCATTAAAGCAATTTTTTTTTTTTTAATATCTTAATTACATCATACCTGAAGCACAAAGCCTTGTCTCCTCAGCCTCCAGACAATGAGAATTAGTGATAAAAGGCAGGAAAGCCTTCCCTGGATTGGGTACACATTCCCAACAACCATAGTGCTCTCCAGTGATAGAAGAAGCAACAAATAAGAACTGTTAGGTTTGTTCTTTTCATTATCCTATGATTTTATAGCCTTTGTTATCTTAAAATGCATTAAATTGGCTGATCTCACTCGTAATTACTCATAACTACTCTTCATTCTTCTAAATGGTGTTTAAAGCTTCATCTGGGATCCCAGTGGGATCTGGTGCCGCTGCTTGGTGCTGCACTGACCTGGGAATGACCCCAAGTGATGCAGTGAGGAAAAGGCAGCAAGATCTTCTCCCATGAAGATGGAAAAAGAAGCCATGGAGAACATGGGAATATGCAGGGATGCTTGTGCTGCTGCAGAAGGGGTGGGAGAGCAGGACTGTCACAGGAGACCAGGACATGGCATGTGGGTCACCTGGATTGACAGCCACTCATAACGTCCGTGGATGGATGGGATGAAGGAGCTGATGGAATTGCAAAATGCAATTTTTTTTTGTTCTGCAGGGGGGTTTTATGCTGTCACTGCCATTGTGTTGACACAGGACATGATTTGGATAAATGGAAATGTTGAGGTTTGTGCTGTCCTTGTTCTCCCCCAGATGTTGCAGCTGCAGCACGTGGGTGTTTTGCACAGAATTGTCATGAATTCCTGGAATGGAATGGGTTGGAATGACCTTAAAAACTTGTTCCACCCCCTGCCATGGGCAGGGACACCTTCCACTATCCCAGGTTGCTCCAACCTGGCCTCGGACACTTCCAGGGATCCAGGGGCAGCCACAGCTTCTCTGGGAAACCTGTGCCCGGGGCCTCCCCACCCTCGGAGCCAGGAATTTCTTCCCAGTATCCCATCTATCTCTACCTTCTGGCAGTAGGAAGCCATTCCCTGTGTCCTGTCTCTCTAGTCCTCTTGTTCTTTCCCAAGTTCCTTGTGTCCCTTCCCAAGTCCTGCTGACTTTGATTTGATCCCTCCAGCTACATATGCAAGGTATTTGCCAGATCATAAATTTGGTTAAATGTAGATTTATTTATTTAACCTTCTTAAATGAAATCCAAGGAAAAATACCCAGAATTGGAGGTTTTGTTTACCTTGGTGGATTTTTTTTTTTGAGATTGGGATTTTTGTGTATTTTTAATTATCTCATGTTTCCTGCTGCTTTATTCTTCTCCTCAGTAGCTTCCCAGGGAATGTTATCTATGCATAAGAAAATCCAGAAAGGAGGCTTAAATCTGCAAAGCACATTTTAGCTCTGCCTTTCACACAATCAATCACACCTTTAAGTGCAGAAATTGTTATGGACCAGCCTGAGATAGGCAGGGTAATAATTTTTTGAGCTTTAAAGGTCTCTCAGTTATACAGTATTTTATGAAAGAGTGATGTCTCACTAGTCAACATAAGGAACGCGGAGACACCCTTTAAGGAGTTTATTTTAACTGTTATGCATTTAAATTGTCCCATTAGAGTGGCCATGGTCCCCTGGCTGCCAATAAAGATCAGTCCTAAGAGAGCTATGGAGCCTCTTCAAGGAATGATTTTTGCTATTTCAAAGTTTAATCAGTTATTTCTGTTAGGAAAACAATGATTTTATACAAATGAAGCAGCTTTCAGCTTAACCTTTGTGGACATATATTTATTTTCTGTGATTGCTGTATGATGTTATCATCTGTTATTACAGATTTAGTGAATAAATAAGTTAACAGCAACCAGATCAAGTGCTCAAGGCATTGTATGGATCCAAATTCCTTGATTACCTGCCTTTCAGTGCTCCCTGCCAGCCAGCAGGACAGGATTGTTGGAAGCATGGAAAAACAGAGGTGTGGGACGCAACAATTTCCTGCAATGACTTTTTTTCCATAATTGATAACAACAAAAGCTGAAATAGGAATAGGCAGAACATTCAATGCCTGGAATTCTCAGTTCTGCTTCCACTTCTAAAGGAATTTAAATGTAAGTTGAAATATTAAAACCACCTTACAGTAAGTTATATGATGCTAAAAAATATTAATACATAAAAAATAGCTCTAGAAAATCATAACAAGATTAGGCAAATAAGAAATTTATAATAAATAAAGAAATCAAAATAAGGAAACAAGAAATAATACCTGTGGGACTCTGAAGCACAACTGGTGCCAGAGACTAACCATATTCATCATGTTAGATGACCTAAAATCTTAGGTATTGGTTATTCTGTGGGGTGTCTTTGAACCCGTCAGTGCAACACTTGTTTCTATGAAGTAGAACAGGAGAGAAAAATTACATCAGAAATTAAATTCTAATTAAATTGGAAATTTACAATTATTTAGATGTGAAAACAGGTTAAAGCACTAAACACACTCTTCCCCCCTCCCCCCCATCTCCCCAATTTCATTTTATCCCCCAGTTTTCAGAGAAATTTTCAAGTCTTTTGAAACATCCAAGACATGTGAAGGAGTTTGTGCTGTGTCAGCCAGCATGAGTCCTGGAAAAGGGGTGTCTGAGTGTATCCATGCCTTGAAAATGCAGACTTCTGTGGAGCCAAGGAAATTATCACCCAATTCATGAGACTTTGGGGACCCAGCAATTTAGGGAATGCTAATTGTAGTGCATCCAAGTAATTATCTGGTTGTGAATCCCATTTCCAAGCTTATTCTCCCTCTGTTGCTGGCAGCATTTCAGAACAGTGAGTCCTGCTTGGGACACCTTGTCCTAAAGCCAAGGGCAGGTGAACCTGCTTCTGGTCCATGGAGTTTCCCAAGGAGGTTGTTCCACATCCAGGAGACTATTTTTGGAGAGCTGCTGGTTGTGGAACTGAAAGCAAAGCAGCTTTTTCCAGGGGAGGTGAAGGGCAGGGATGGAGCTTCTCCACCAGGAGCTGGAGGAGAAGGTGGCTCTTCTCCTGCTCTTCTCCCAGCTGAGCTCATATTTTGACCAAGTCAAATATTCTCCCCTGGCTCTTCTGACTATGGTTGGTTTGTTCTGGCATGAGGCAAAAATCGTCCCAGCAAAAGTGTCCTGCTCTCCTCTGTTTGTCTCCATTGCATTAAACACAACATTCATCTTCCTTATTTTCCTCCCTATCAGCCATATTGCTTGTTAAATTATCCTGATTTTCTCTACCTAGAAAGCTGTTTGGAAAATATATTTATTTTTAAGTATATCTTTTGACTCACGGTTCTAATTACAAATAGTGATTTGATGGGGCAAATTAAAATGATTGTCCTGATGAGTGAATTACAAGGTTCAAACAGCCTTGAAAAGTGGTCAAAGCTGGAGAAAACCTCCATGGAATCCAGGGGACTGTAAAAGCAGGCAGAGCAGGATCAGTGTTTCTTTGCAAATGGGAAAAAAAAAACCAACAAGAGGTTGATAAAACAAAAATAAAACAAACCCCAAAACCCCAACCAACCAACCATACAAAAAAACACTCAAAAAAATGTGTGAAAAAAAGATGTAAATGAAGAGTTATAACCTTTCCATTGCCATCCACCTTTAATTTTCAAACTAAATTGTTTCCAGGGGTTCTGATTTCCCTTAGATGGAGGATGGGTATTAAATCAACCTGGTGGTTTCACCAGGATCTTTATTTAAATCCTTGCCCCTTAAATTAGATAGCAGTTATCTGACAGAAAAATGATTGAATTAATGAGGGATTATTGCAATATTCTTGATTTGAAACATTAGAAAACAACACCTCCCACTGCCTCCAGGAGATTTGGCTGTTTCATTAACAATTAACAGAAAAAATTGACACTGTGAGAGCTGCAAACCATGTTCCCAGGAATAATATAAAGGAGAGAGTGGTGGACACAGATATATTTCAAATATTTTCCTATGAACCTGCCAGCTCTCATTTGAAAAGCTTCTGTGTTTGGAGAAATGGAAACCAGCAAAGTAAATTGTTCTTTTTCTCCCTCTGGTGATAAAAAAGTCATTACGAGGAAGAGAATTTATCTCTCTGAACAAATAGGGTTTTGTTGGTTGAGTTTCCTCTCACATGAGTGTCCCAGGTGGGGCTGTGGGATGTCCTCAGATACATCAGTGGTTTATTTATTGCTTAAATGACAACGATCATTTACTAAGTTTTATTTTCAAACCAGGCAGGCAGCTGGGAGGATTTTGGCCCCCAGTGGTGGTGTGTTTTGACCTGGCAGGAGGCAAAAATAGATATTATGTGTTGTTTGGCCACTCATGAGCATCTCTGGGTGGAATAAAGGGCTGAAGTAAATGGTGCTACACCACGTCCCCACAGCTGGTATTAAGTCTGTTTTTTCTGTTTGACTGAGCCAGCAGGTCAGTAAAAAAATTATAGACTGCTTTAGTGTAACTTATACTAATTAAAATCAGGCAGCTCCATTCCTATCGTATTAATCATAAAAAAATAAATCAACACCACATTTTCTCAGGGTGAGGGGCTCGTAGGTTGAACTTCTCAGATTTCGTTTCCCATCAGAGTCCCTTCAAGGCTGCAAATACCCCTTTTTTTACAGTGCTGCTTCCCTGGGGATCATTTTAGCAGCCTCAGAGAGGCAACACATCCATCCCTGCCAGCCTTCCCTGGGGAAGGACTGGATGACAAAACAGCCACTTCCCAACTGCTCCTTTCCTTCCTCCTCAAACTCTGCCATCCCAAATTAAATGAAGCAGCTGCTGAGTTTCCAAGGACCTGCAGGCCCTGCCCAGACCTGACAGCTGAGCTGGGCCAGGGTTTTTAATTTAGTCCTTGAAAAACCTTCAGAAACTTCCTCCTGAGGACACATTTAACAGCATTTTCCTGGAAAAGATTGACTCGTTCAAAATTTGCAGCAAATAATGCCCAGAGAACTTGGGGGTGGCCCATCCCTGGAAGTGTCCAAGGCCAGGTTGGAGCAACCTGGGATAGTGGAAGGTGTCCCTGCCCATGGCAGGACGTGGGACCGGATGGGCTTTAAAGTGCCTTCCAACTCAAACAATTCCATGATTCTGTGATTTCAGGCTGCTTGGATGAAGCACCATCCTCTTAAAAAGGGTGATAAAGGTGGTGGATGGACTCCTGGGATTCAGGATTGGTGGAGAAGTAGCTCTGTTGCGCCCACTTTTACATTTAAGGAACAAATATCGCATCTCTCTAAAATGTTGGAGAAAGAGTGTTCAGACCTCCAGAGGCATCTGCCCTGGTTTTGGTGAGGGTACAACAGGGTGGAGGGAGAAGATCCCTCATTCCCTGGCTGCCACCCCCTCCCAGGCTGCTTTGTGCTGCTCCAGGGCTGCTCTTTTATATGAGACATACAGCGTTTAATCAGGAGATGTGTAATTGCATTTAATTAAGGCCTGTGGCTTTGGTGATAGAAAGGATGAAAACAGTAACTAGAGAAGTGGAGTGCAGATTGAACCCTGAGCTGTTAATGGTGCCATGATTTAGTGGAGAAGGAGCTGGAACAGGGGAGCCACTTGGATTTACAAGGCAGTTAAAGGCAATTGTTTGCTGGCAGGGTGTTGAGGGGGGGTGTTAATGAGCGGCTCCTCAGCTGGAGCAGAGACATCTCCTGCTTGGAGCTGGAGTGGTGGAATTGCTGCAGCAGGACCCGGCAGGCTCAGGGCAAAGTGCTCCTGGAGAGGGGCTGGGATCCCACAGCTCGGTGGGGAACGGCTCCCTCGGGACACTGGGATGGCTGGGCAAGGCTGCAGGCTTCACCTTGTGGGATAAGAGTGTCTGGAAATCTCAGGTATGGATTTATATTCGTGTGTGTCATTTAACATTGCTGGCCGTGGCTCTGTGTTCTGTGCTGGAGGAGGAGGAATGGAGGCAAAGGGAGGGGGGATCTCTGCCTCTGCAGCACAGGGTGGGAGGGAATCCTGAGGGAATCCCCCAGGCTGCAAGTGTGGAGGCTACTCTCCTGGTAAGGAAGTTCTCTCTATATTGCTCTTTTTTTGAAGGGATTTGTCTTTAAAACTTCAAGTGTAACAGCACAAATCGTGACTTTTTGCAATTTGAGGGCAAAATAAATAGTGACAAATGCCAAACCTGTCCTTAACCTGAGAGTTCAATTCCTTGGGGAAGGGATTATACTGGAAAAACTGGAATGGATAACTTGGGGACTACATTTGTGCATCCAAGAATCACGAAACAACCATTTTACCAAATTTCTTTATATTTGAAAATATCTTTTCTCACAGTGAGAACAGGAAATCAAAGTAGAATAAGCTTCATTATTTTAGTAAAATCTTCAATATTTTATTGACATCTTGGGCAACACCACCCTGGGTGTTGCTTTCCCACATATTGTGTCTCTCTAATGAGAGAATTAAACTTGTTTTCCCTTTTTTTGCTGTTGCTCACAGCGTGTCAGGAGCATTTCAATGGTTCCTGCAAACGAGCTCTTCAATCATATTTATTGTTCCCTGACATTCTTTCCCACATCTTTCCTCTCAGCTCTGTGGAGGTGCTGCTGCCCCGAGGGTTGAGGCTCCATTGAGCATCAAGAGCTTTGTAATTCCTGGATTTCAGTTTAGGGAGTTAATTGCTGCCATTAGAGGTTGTGGCTCAGGAACTGCTAGTCAAAAATGGTCATGAAATGCCTGTACATTTTGGCCCTTTTTACTATTTCTCCCCCTTGCTTTTGGGGGAACGGCACCATGTGCATCCCTTCGCTGCTTCCAGGGGTTTGGGAAGAGATGAGGCTTTGCCTGTAAATAATTACTGCCATTTGGAGAGGCACAGAAGCTAGGGAATCAAATCCATACAGACCCCAAGATGGGAACTTTCAGGAAGAGAAGGGTGCAAGTCAGCAATATTTTGAAATATAATTCGCTGTATTTTAGAAGTGACACAGCAACCCATGGTCATATTTGGGCCATAAACTCTCCATTCCCCAAAGCCCAGGGAATGGAATTGGAGGCTGTTTCCTCTTCTCCTGTCACCTGACCTGTGTTCACCCTCCTGTCAGGGAGTTGGAGAGAGCCAGTAGGTCCCCCCTGAGCCTCCTTTTCTCCAGGCTGAGTCCCCCAGCACCGTGTCCCACCAGGCTGAACCCCACCCCTGGAGGTCCATGGGACTCTGCCCTGTGGTACATGGGGGTCAAACTGGTGGCCAAGCCCTTTGATGGGCAAAGGGCTCAATCTCCACACGGATATGAAGCAGGTTCTTCTGCAATTCGTGGATTCAAGCTCGTGTTCCTCTGTACCACTCATTTCTCCCAGAGATGAAAACTTGAGGCAACTTTTGCCAAGCCTGTGACCCTCTCCTGTACATTTTCTGACACATTAAGTTGTTCTTTCTGTAACTGTGTGTACCTTCAAGACGTGTTTTGACAACAATTGTAAATCCCTGGAGCAGATCAATGTTCTTTTGGAACTGTGTGGCTTTGATGTATCACTGGGATGATCTTTACAACACTAATGCACAGGCACAGCCAGGCTGGGTGTTGCTTTTATTGATGTCAATGAAAAATGAACTGTTGCTTTCACTGGCTGGAAGATGCAGACCCTAAAAAAGAAGATATTTGGGGGGAAAATCTTAAAAATTGTAAGTGATTGAGTGAGTCCAGAGTAAGGAACAGAGCTGGGGAAGGGGCTGGAGAACCAGGGGCAGCTGAGGGAGCTGGGAGGGCTCAGCCTAGAGAAAAGGAGGCTCAGGGGGACATGGAATTCTCTCCAATTCCCTGACAGGAAGGGGGAGCTGGAGAAGGTTGGGCTCTGCTCCCAGGGGACAGGACAAGAGGAAACAGACTCAAGCTGTGCCAGGGGAGGTCCAGGTTGGACATCAGGAGAAATTTCTTTCTGGAAAGGGTGGCCAGGCTGCCCAGGGAGGTTTGGAGTCCCCATCCCTGGAGGTGTCCAAGGAAGGACTGGCCGTGGTGCTCGGGGATGGGGGACAAGGGGTGGGGGATTGGGCACAGCTTGGGCTCCGTGGGCTGGGAAGGCTTTTCCAGCCTAAAGGATTCTATGTGTGATTCCTTCTGTGCTTCAGTTAATGTCTAGTATCTTATTTATATATCTATGAAAGAAACCCTGAAGAGTTATTTGGTTATTTACTACCACATGAGAAGGTTAATTCAGCACAACCTGGTCCCTCCTGCTGAGCAAACTATTCCTTGGATCCCCTTCACAAACCAACATCCCAAGTGCCCCCAGCCTCTAAAACTGGGGACAAACATATCAGCTCTTACCTCTGGATCATCAGCTTTGGACCACAACAGATGGTCCAGAGATAAAATAAGCAATTCTAAACATGCTGCTGCTCTTAAAAAAATCTTTATTGTTCATTAAATTATCTGTTGCTGTCATCTCATGTTTTGGGATCAGTGATATTCTGAGTGGGGTTTGTGCTGCTGTTTTTGTTACTGTATATCCTGGGAGTGACATTTATACCTGTGCTTTGTTTTCTGCCCAGGGGCTGGATCAATCAATGAGAGAAACCTTTGCTAATCCCCGACTTTCATTTTTCCAGGCCCATCTGTTTGCTCTGTGTCCAAATACAGGACCAGAGCACATCCCAGGTGTCCATGGTCCAGGTTTGCCCCTGTGACCAGGTATTAGCAATGTGTAGGGGATAGAAAGTAAAAGCCATTTGAGTTTTAAAAAATGAATATGTCACCCAATTAAGAAGTTGTGGGTTCAGTTTGGAGCTCTTAATGCTGCAGGTTTGTCTGGTTCTGCTGTGAATTCTGCAGCCTGGTCTCCACCAACTCACTGACCTGAAATATAGAAAATAACCCAAACCAAAGTAGTTATTGTTGCCTAAAAAAGATACTATAAAAGCAAGGTGTTGCTTTCTCCCAAGTGGATTGCACTGATCGTTAGGGAGAAGCACTTTGAGAGAAAAACTGGCTCTTTGTTATGGAGAAAAGTTACTTTTTTGGTGCTGCTGTGATGTCCTTCGAGAAACACAGCACAGCTGCTCCAGCTGAGTGCTCTGGATGTATTTTGGGAGATTTTATTCCCAGTCCAGGAGTTTCCTAGTGTCCTGTGGGGTTTTTTTCATTTGAAAGCTGGGTTGATGCTGGATCTGGGATTTGTGGTCATGAGGAGCTGTCTGGGCAAGGGGGAAACCTCAGGTTGGTGTGTTTGAGAAACACCACTTTGGCTACTTAGAAATCCAAACTCCTTCTGGGAGGCGACACTGCCATAATTATTTGGTTCAGCTTTATTGTTTTGTTTCCTGATATAAAAATATTTAGTAAATGTGGCTCGATTGATTGTCTGGGATGTCCTCACCCTGCAGAGATGGGCAGAAATTCCTAATTAAAACATCCAGTGGAGAATTTATCACAGGATCAATTAGATTGGAAAAGAGTGCTGAGACTGAGTCCAACCTTTGACCAAACACCACCTTGTCAACCAGCCCAGAGCAGTGAGTGCCACATGCTGGTTGTCCTGGTTGTCCTTTTCTTATCCTGCCTTGCCTCCAGTTGTTTGCTCCCAGATATTTTGTATTACCAACTATTCGTATGTGTGGCCACCAACCCTTTCCTAGCACTGAAAAAGTATTTTTGGGGAGGAAGAGCTTGCCCAATGCTGTGCAGAGACTGTGGTCCTTAAATCTGGAGTAAGTCAGGCCTAGGAAAGCCAGGCTACTGCCCCTGAAAGCCAAATGAAATTCAATTTTTGGAGGAAAAAACAGTATGGTGCATTGAAAGATTAAAAAAACCCACTTTGCTGGAGAACACTGTGGCTTCCCAAGGCAGACTCACACCATATGGGACCATTTTGAGGTCTCTGACCTGATCAACTCAACATCTACAGCAGGATTTGATGGAATAGACCCTGCAAATACACACTGAGCAGCTACAGGATGGCAGGAGGCCACAAGGAGCCCTCATGGTGTCATTGCTTGGGTTTAGGTTGGAGGTCACCCTGTGCTCTCTCCACTTTCAGGAAAATTCCTTTTCCTGGATCCCATTTCCTGCCTCACAGGGATTCCAGGGGCTTCCACTAAATCTATGTTTCATGCTCATAAAATCTATTCCTTGGTTTTCAGTGATTAAAAACCCCCAACCCTGAGGTGTCACACAACAGTTTCAATGGGATTTTTAATATGTAATTCCAGCATTCCATCCCTGCATTTTTGCAGCAGGGGAAGGGCTACTACAAGTTTCCTTCTTTCCCATTCAGCTGCACTTTCCTGCATGCCTGGAAGCTCCCACTCACCTGCATGAACAGAATTATACCTACAAAAAGGGTGAAAATGTCTGTACAGGCTGAAATTGCTCCCATCACACTGATGCATCTGCCTCCAAGGAAATGAGCTGGGTTCCACAAGTTCAGCTCCTGTTTTAAATTAGATCTACATAAGCAGATCAAGCAATTAGCTTTGCCTGCAGCTTCTCTGAGGCTGCTGTTTTCTCACTTGCATCTTCAAATTTGGTTCAGATAATTATTCCGAAATAACTGGGGAAGAAAACCAGACTCAATTAGTTTGCTCTGTGTGTATTTTAGGGAATGGCACATGGAGAGGACAAAGAAGAAGGAATTGAGAAGGATGGCTGGCTCAGTGGTGGCTCCAAAAAGCAGAGCATTATCCCAAAAAGCAGTGGATTATGTGGGTTGAAGGGACTGAAGTCTTGATGGGCTGTTCAGTATTTCTCCTAAAAACAAAACCTCTGTGCAGGCACACAGCCTGAATGAAATTTGGCAGTGATTTCTATGGTCACACTTCTCCTGGCTCTGCCAGAAATATTCCACAGATCTAGTCTGTGGTTTCCTGGAATAATCCGTAGGCAATGACATTGGTTTTATCAGGATCTCTGCTGAGAAGGTGTTGGTTCTGAGGGTTTATTGCTTGGGTACTCCCTGTCTTTCAGCTTTTCAGATCCCGTGGGTGGGCTTATGGTCTTGTTCCCACAGCGATGTCCTGTGTTCTCTGGGATCCTCCTGTTCCCAAAGGGAATGATGGGGACATCCCTGCCCTGCAGAGCCAGCAGTGGGGCCTGGCCATGGGTCCCATGAGCAGCACGGGGTTGGGACAGGCTGTTCATTTGGCACAACCAGTTCCTGCCTTGGTACGTGGTCACATCCCTGAGCAATTCCTTACGGCTGGTTCTGCTTCCTGCCATTGGGAAAAATCCCAGCTGGGGTGGATTCCAAGCTTTCCCTTGTGATGAAACCCTCACTCCCATCCCACTGTTGTACATAAGAACACACTACAGTAAGCACAGAATGAAGTTATCCCAGATTCCTGAATAAAGCCCTAATTTTGCTGTGTCAGTGCTGCTGAGTCATGTTACCTTAAAAATGCAAATAAAAGCATATGCTGACTGTGCTTTTTAGAGCTGAATTGGGCTCATGATCACCTGAGTTCACCACTAACTAAATATACTTGCCAGAGCCCAGGAATA
>WEIV01014435.1:259-63082 GCA_013390005.1 Calyptomena viridis | reverse complement strand
AATTATTAATTAATTAATTATAATAATATATTATTATAGTAACATATATAGTATAATATATTACAATGTATTATAATATTATAATAAATTATTAATAATAGATTATTATTAATAAATTATTAATGAATTAAATTAATTTAATTATTCTATTCTATTCCAGCGCTACGTGCACTCACTGCCACTTGACTTCTTCATGTGGTTGCTTGTGAAGAGAGAGCCTCTCTCTTTGCAGCTGTAAATACTGGAATAATGTGATGAGCTGTCCCTTCTCCCAGTCTTCTTTTCTCTGGGAAGAAGAGTTCTAACTCCTTCAATCTTTCCTCACAAGACGGGTCTTACAGCACTTTGATCATCTTTATGGCTCTTCCTTGAACCCTTTCCAGTCTGTCTGCATCTTTCTTGAATTTTAGAGACCAGAAAGGATGCTCCAGGTGCAGCCTGGCAAAGGCTGGGTGGGATGATCACTCAGCCAACAGTGTGCCTGTGGATGCAGCCGGGGATCTGATTTGCCTTCTTTGCTGCAGTGTTGCACTGCTGGCTGATGTTGTCCATCAGGACCCCACGTACCACTCAACAAGGCTGCTCCCCAGGCCTGTGCTGAGCTCTTTGGTTATGTCATCTCAGTGTGGGAACTTGCACTTTTCTTTGTTAAACTGAATACTGTCACTGCTGGCCCACTCCTCCAGCCTGCCCAGATCTCTCTGAAAGTTGGCTCTTCCTTCTGATGTGTCCACCTCACCACACAGTTTGGTGTCAACATTACCTCCACCCAAGACAAATGATGTTCAGAAGTGAAAGATCTGTTGGTTTCAGGCATTAAGAAGAGGCTCTACTTATCCGTATACATAGCTCATTATACTACCTTCTTCACTATCCTGATTTCCCCACTCTGGCTGCACTGAGGCTTCCTGGGAGCTGTTTCATACCAGCCCCAGTGGAAGGTGAGATATGGGTCTTGCAACACAGGCAAGCTTGCTCTCCAGACTATCCTGCTTGCCAGGACTCCTGAATGCATGTCTGGCTTTCTGAGGTGGATCCCGAACCTCACTGAAGGGATCTATCTGTATCTCCAAAACCTGGAAAAGCATCTCTTAAAATAGGGAAAAAAATACTCCAGAAGGATCCACAGGATTCGAGTTCCTTTGAGATAGAGAGATTGTCATCTGGGATCCCATGTAATAAACCAGCTAGAACTCAAGGTATATCCTGTGACAAGACTTGAGCTCCAATCACCATCAGCACAACTTTAAGTCACATTTCAAGGATCTGAAAGCCAGATATATTCCAAGCAAGCTTTCTTCTGTGAGTTTCCATCCTCTCCTTTTACAATGCAAAAGAATATCCCTTTCCTCACTGAACTGTGATCACAGCTGGCACCAAGTTCTTTCTGCTCTCCCTAGCAACTTTTAATCTTGCTCAAATTTTAATATAGGACACAATTTATGATATCTCTTTGTGTACACTTCTCAGGCTTTCAAGTGTTTTGCTTATCCTGAGCCAAGAACTCCCATTCTGTTTTCTTGCTCTCAGACTGTAATCTGGGATCTTTATGCAGACATTGGCACCATCTACAAGCATTATAACCCAGCAAATTTGCTGCCATACACTGGCAATACCCCTGGATTCTCCATGTAATTTAAACATTCACCCTGCCTTCAGGCTTTTCTTCTGCTGAAGAACTGAACAAAAACTCCAGGGAAGACATATGAATTTTTAAGATCATCTGACAGTAATAAAGAATATGTCAGATAGAAAAGACAGCTTAAACCAGACTTCTCCCTCTATCTCCACTAGGCTTAGGCTGAATATAGTCAGCTCCCATTGCTAGGACAGTAGCCACAGAAGGAAAAATCTCTTTCTTCACCTTACATGCAAAATGTGTAAGATTAGAATTGTAAAAGGGACTGGTTTCCCTTGCGCAACAAAAAGTTATGCAGTTATTTTCAGACAGAGGGAAGTAAAATATGAATTTAAAGAGTGTGAAACCCAAATACTGAAAGACATTAGTTATAATATCTATGCCCTCGGAATCCTGGTGTATATATGTCTGTGGCATGAAAGCGGTATTAAGAGAAGAGGCATGAGAAATCAGAATTAATGAAAACTGTAATCCTTATCAGATTTAAAATGCAAAAATTAAAGGTGACCCAGTTGCATGACTGTTGGAGTGATGAGATAATAACTAGACAGAGGTATATATTATATGGAATACTAGGACAAGAGAGACCAGAGAAATATGCACCTCCCTTTTGCATTCAGCTTCTCAACACTGCCTATCAAAACTTCAATCAGATTTCCTTGTAGAGCTGGGAATAGCCAGATTAGTGTAGCAGCCTTTGCCAATTTCAGAGGGTAGACCTGTAACTCATTCAGCACAACTGAGCACAATGGGAGCCTAAGATTTTTGAATTTGCCAGTTCTTTTGTTTCAACTCCTGTCTCGGACAGTGTGCTCCAAAATTCTTAAAATAAATATAGCAGAATGCAGTGCAAAGAAATGAAACCAAAGTTTCATTTCCCTCATGTATCACCTTATGGCAGAAGCAACTCACATCTGGGGAGTAGGAAAGATTGAAGTATCATGTGCTATCTGACCACAACTGCCTTTGTCTTTGTTGGTTGAGCAGTGGACAAGCCATATGTTACATTTCCATTCATTTCTCAGAATCCACATTGAAAATAGCTTAATAAATGCGTAACAATTCCGAATTCAAGCTCACCAAAGGTAGTAGTGATTTTGCAACAAGGCCATCTGGGCCACGGGTGGCTGGGGGAAGGGAACAGCCTCTGCACTGCGAAAGAGGGGAATTGAAGCAGAAGAGAGAGGAGGATGAGTTGATAATCGAAGTAGCTCTAGCATTTGGCTAAGAGTTTTCTGGAGGCACCTTAATCATAGCTAAAACCTAAAGCAAGACAGCAGCAGCATAGTGAGTGGAGTGTCAAGCCCCAAACATGATTTTTTCCCCTCCTATGTAAATAGATACACTTTTCATTAATTGTTACTCCCTGTGGGAGATCCCACACGACTGGCAGAAGCAGAGAAGATCCAGGGCCACCAAAGCACACATCTAATTCCCATTAATATTTCTGTTTGAAGGAAGGTTATTTTCCCTCCAGCCTTCTTCTTCTTCATAGTGTGGAAGTGATTCCCTTCCCCAGGGAAAGTCTTATCTCTTACTGTCTCTGTCTTAACATCTGTGCAAAGTCTGTATCTCTGCTTAGACAAGATTTAGCCAGTAATTATTACTAGTGCAGCATTCTGCACGAGCAACTATGACACATTAAATACTTTATTAAATATTACTCACTCTTGGAAAAGATAAGCTGAGCAATTGACAGCAGCATGGGATAGTACAGCGTGTGCCAGACAGAAGCCACCTCCTCATTCACAGTTTGTGGGAAGGTGTTGCCATTCTTGGACTCCATCGCAGCAGCAGTTTCAAGAGACAGGCAAATTTTCAAATAACTGGGACATATTTTCATATCTGCAGAGACAGCATCCATTAAGGATTATAATTGGATTAAACAGAAAAGGAGGAAAAGTACTCACTATAAAAGCAAAGACAAGCTATTTGTTTCTCAATCACACAAGATATTTTGCATTATAGAAAGAAAAAAAAAATAATTTATTTTCACTTTAGATCTATCTTCTCTTTGCTGGACCAATTTCTTTAGGACATCTTTCCCATTGATTATATCCTTGACATCTGTTGAAAAAAAAGGACACATTGATGTGTAGATACATGTATGTCCTTGCTAGCAAGTCTTGTCTTTAATTACCAACATGTCTGCACATCTTTTGGGACTGAGCTGCCTGCTCAGAGAGTGGAGAGAGTTAGTGGCTGCTGGAACCTGATTGTGCCTTTGCAGAAATGCAATGGAAACTGGTTTCAGAGCTGATTGTATGACTAATCCCACAGCAAAAGAACTGGGCTACTTCTGAAATGTGCACTTTCTTATGCATTGCACTGAAATATGTCCACTGCAAATGTAGTACACTGCAGATTCCTACATCTAGGATGACCAGTTTAAGATCCTTTTATAGCAACTGGAGGGTGATAAGCAAATCTAGGGCACATTTCATCTCATTTTGATTTGGGTGACTAAACCAGGCCAGATGAATTATGCCTCCTAAAAGTTTTGCTTTTGCCACTGACATTTTAATGTCTAAAAGTGAGAGACAGTTAATTCCATCCTGATTGCAATGCAGAAGTGCAAAGTGCAAATTTAATGGTCTGAGATTTTTTAGTGAAAAGGGAACCACACCTACAGTCTTTGATTAGTCTGGAACAGAAGGGGTGATACTCTCAATATGAATCTCAAATCAACAAAGTTCAGAGGCAGCTGACAAATCACACACAACAAAAGTTGCTTCAAAGCATATGAGAAAAAGGGGGAAACTCCTTGGCTTCTTAATGAAGTCCAGGGCAAAAATAGACATATTTAAAAGTGTAAGTTATTCCACAACAAAAAACTTCTTCTCCTTCTCTCCACAATTCACTTGTCATTGGATGCGTTGGATATGCCATACCTTGTGTTATACAGAATATGCTTTGATGTGTCTGATTTAACAGCATAACAGGGAGATAGGATGATCACTTCACTTATTGACTCAAATCCTCTGGAAAGGGAGAGACACTTTTGTTCGTGTCCAAATTGGAAACATCTCTCTGCAGCAAGTAACTGGCTTGTGGGTGTAATCACTGCTCAGTGGGTTTATAATGAACTTTTTGTAATTAACTTCTTTTTATCATTTTTGTGCCTGCTAGTGGTTCCTTTCCCTTAGAGAAGGATGCTCTCAGAAGGTTACCTTTACAGAATCACCTACCTTTATGAAGATCTGAACCCTGAGCTCTACAGCAACAGTTTGGCTGATGAAGTGGTATATGAAATGAGGCCCATTAATTATTCTTCCATGGATGAAGCACAAGGAAAAAGTCTCCTTCAGAGATGCAGATCTGCTGGCAAGCGCATTTCCTCAGTCTGCTCCAGAAGTAGCAAGCATAGCAGAAAGCAGAAGGATAATCTCCCACAGCCTGCACAGCAACCTGTGCCCTCAGGGCAGCCATCTCCAGCTACACATGTCTGTGAAGAGCTGACAAAAAAAGTCACCTACCTGGTTCCACCTTCCTGCAAAAGCATTTGCAAGAACTACAACGATCTGCATATAGCTGGGGACTATGTGGTGCCAATTAGCTCAGACACGCCAGATTTTGCTTGTGACAGTGGCATAGGCCCCTTCCTGGAGTCCTCAGAGATTCCTCTCCCCATGGAGTCTGTGAGGGTCCCTCCCTCCAGCGACACCGGCCGCAAGCCGGGCCAAGGCTACTCATCCTGCTGGCGCCTGGCGAGCTTGGGGCCCCATCAGCAGCCCCTCTCCGACTCAGCCCTGAACGAATACCTTGAGCAGAAGCTGGTGGAACTGTATAAGCAGTATATCATGGATAGCACGGCAAACAGGGCATCCCCCACTCAGATCTTGGCCTCGGAGCTCATCATGACCAACGTCGATCAAATCAGCATGCAGATATCGCGGGAAAGGAACATGGATTCCATGAAGGCCAAAGACATTGTCATCAGCCGCTTCCTACAGATAGCCAGTGAGAAGATATCTTCAGAAATGAGCACACCTACTCTGCATATTTCCCAATACAGCCACATTAACTCTTAGTGTTTGAATGTCTGACATTAGAAAGCTTTTATGTTCTGCAAAGTCAATTTTTAGTTTCTTAAGATACTTTTCTGCTTTGTAAAAATGCATTTACTGTCTATGACTTAAATTAAACCTTCCAGTACATATTAAACGAGTAAAACTACCTATACTGTGTAGTCTCTATTGTGGACCTGATGATTTTTTTAAAAAAAAAGTTTTTTGAGTGGGACTCAGACATTAAAAAGGTTTTGTACAAAAAAGACTAGGGCATATGACACTCTTCCGGGTGCTTAGGTGTTTGCTTTCTTGCCCATATGCTTGATATATCACTTCAAATTTCCTCTTTCTGCTGTCTGCCAACCTACTTCTGGGTCTTTGCTTGTGAAGGTTTACACCCAAGAAAAGGCAAGTACAGTGATGACAGAGCCACAGAAATACAGAATTTAGGATGCCATCTAGTTCATCTCCCTTCCCCAAATGGCTTTACTTATGACATCCCTCACAGAAGTTTTTATAATTTGCTGTTAAAGATATTAAGGGATAGACACTTTATGGTTTATTCTATGCCAGTCCTAATTATTTAATTGGTGTCTTCCTGATCAAGAGTTACCATTGCTTGTTGTGAAGCACAAGTTCTGTTTCCAAACAGTCATCATCATCAGGAGTGTGTGCGTACCTGTGCGGTTTGCACTGACCTGAATCCTGACAATGGACACTGGAGACCTGTGATCACAGACAGACATTGCCTTTGCCAGATACTTAAAGACTTGCAGCTGTGGAAAGGTCATGTGGGAGCAGTGGTGATAATAAATTCCACAGGATTAATGTGAACAGTACCTTGGAATGCAGAAGGGAAGCTGAAATGGAGTGCTGGGCAGCATGGCTAACCATTTCTTTTGTTAGGATTCCTGCTATGTATCATAGGTCAAGGTCATTTGAACCTGATATATTTTTAATTGAAGGTCCTATTTTGTAAAATTTCACCAAGTCTTAAAAAAGAAGAAAAAAAAGTAACCAGACCTGTTCATGGCAAGGATTAGTACCTACTCTGAGTTCTGTATGATGTATAATGTATTGACAATGCCAATCCATCATTGTTTGAAGTTCTAAGTATCAGTATAAAATAAATACTAATTTATACAAAATATTCATAAAATGTTTTCAGATTTTTTTCCACAGTATTGTTTTGGCCTTTGTGTGGTTTGTTTTTTTTTTTTAAATGTAAGGCATACTCTTATCTATATTTCAGAAACAAATATAAAGTAGTAGACATATCAGTTTATTCTATTGCTGCTGTCTTTCCAGAGATTAGTGAGATAATAGCATATTTTCCTGCTTGTACAGGTATCCAAAAAACAGTTGCCACAAGAACCTTTGATACTTGAATCCAGAGAGTGAACATTTGTTACCATAGCAGCCTACCAAAATACTATTATTCAGCAATTCCAGAAAAAATTCTGGCATACAATATTTTTAGACTGTGATAAAATGTTATTTACAAATAGGAAAAAACCCCCTATGTTTAAGAGAAAATAAAATACATGGTAATTCACAGGTACATGTGTTCTGCATGCAGAATCCATTACTAGCAATCTATGAAAATGGCTTGCAGATGACAGAAAAAGCAAGGAAATATAGTAGGTTTTGTGTCCTACAGATACATATCCATGCTTTTCAAAATATGGGGCTTTTGTTCATACCTATTGACATTCACATCACTGAGTTTTACTAGCAAAAGATGTAGTGGAAAGCAACTTGCAGAGTTGAATGCATAAATCAATACCCCTGCTGAAAGACCTGGCTCCTTCATCAGAGAGCGCAATCGATTCTTATACTCAACTCTCGCCATTCCACAGACCGTGTCCTGTACAAACAAAACAGCATTTCATCATCTCTTACTCAGAAATCCAGATCTTCATTTCCCCCCCAGACCCGTGGGCAGCACCTGGTCACCCCATCCCCCTTCTCAGAACCAACGCAGGAAACAGCGAGGGCAGCTGGAGAACAGGGGCCAAGAGCTCTGCCCAAACCCAGGAGGAGACCTTCTCTCCCTTACTGGGCCCACAGCTGCTGTGTCAGGAAGCAGTGGAGGAGAACAACAAATTTTAAACATACAAAAGCGTGGCTCATGCATACAAAGGGCATGTTTCATACTTATCAATCAACTGCAAATCGTTCCCTTCTCATGCAGCTTTCTCCCAAGCAGATTGGTTAGCAACATTGTACTGACTTCGAAGTACAGGTTGTATTTGGTATTGTCAGACTGATGTTATGGATTTTATTCATAGAAGGGTCATAACCATTGTAATCACTTCTTCCCCACATACTTTCCTTTCACTGCTTAAATATAACTGCTGATTTCATTTTGAGCCCTGTAGTGTACCTATTTCTCACATGAATTACATACCTACCAGCCATATCCCATTTTCTGAAGCAGCTCTTGGATTTAAGGCGGTTTTGACATAAACAAACAACTATTTCTTATTTTCCACTATACTCAGATAAAAGTGCATTTATATTTCTGTCCTTCTTCCATTTAAAATTAATCTTCCTCTGCACAGGTGCCTCTCTAGGTGTGCCTGTTTCCTGCTGAAAGCACTTGGATAGCAATTAGGCTCCTATTACCACGAGTCAGGTTGTTATCTAAAGCGATTATCATATTCTCTCCTCTCTCTTTCTCTCTCCCTCCCCTCCTCTTCTGCCTCAGGGTCAAATGTTTAAAGAGAGAGGTCCCAATTTTTTAATGGCTCTCTTAAATAACTTATTTTTAGTTTAGGAACAAATAATTTCTTGACAGAAGCTTGTCAAAATGCTGATGGAGTCCCAGGGGAGTGTGTTTTGGAGAGGAGATTTTGAATTCTGCCCTCACAGTGCTTCCTAACAATATGGCTATTTTAATATGACTAAGATCACTTAAGGTGGCAAAGAAAATCGTAATGAATATTTAAGTAACTGTTTGGTTGATATTTTGACCAACTGTCAAGAGACTGATCTCAGAAGGATAATTTACAGCCACCTTCAGCATACTCTAGCAGCTTCCTCAGGCATTTTTTACAGCACATAATACTCATTGCTGAAAACACGATTATAGCAGCTAGGAATTTTATTGTTTATAGATAGTGTGACTGTGCCCCCAAGAGTCTGAGCCCATCACTGTGGCAGATGAACATTACCTGTGGATTCCAGGAAGACTGGATGTGCAGTGTGACAGGAAAAATCCTTGGCAGAGGGAGAAAAGAGAGGTAAAAGGAGGTTGTCAGATTTGTTGGAACCTGTAAGTCCTGCATTTGGGTTTAATCCCTTTGCTGGCTCTGATTTCTTGTCTGTACCAGGAAGCACTGGGGAGGGGAGAAAAAGGGATATAAAGTGCAGACTGGGCTTTTGCTGAATGTGAAAATGAGCATTTCATGCTCTGGTTGCTGGGTTCAGATGAAGGCAAAATGATAAGCATCTAAAACTGAAATAAATGAAGTTCTACAGCACTGACTCCAGCCAGGCATATTGCTCCTATTTCACCTTGGGGAAGCTGCTGCACGGCAGGAGCAGGCTGGGACCTCTCAGCACTGGTGGGATTGATGGAGCACCCAAAGCTTCATCTCATTCCTCTTCTACTGTTCTTTCAAAGGGAGAAGCAATGGGGAGTTTTTTGACTATCCCTTCCCTGAGCTTCTTCCTACTGTGGGTTTCTATTGGAGATCTGCTGGGAATGTAACCAGCTGCAAGTATAAATTGCTTGGGCAGGAGAGGCTAAAAGGGAGTGCTGCTACCTGGATTACCAGAATTGCTGTAACGTATCTATGTTATTGGTGTGGACAGAGGAGGCATCCCTTGTTCTCCCAGATTCAGGAGGGATAATTACCAATTTAGGGAGATCATCATGTTACAGTGACATCTTACCACAGATGAAGTTAGTAATTTGCCACATACCTTGTTAAATGCAACCTGTATGCCTACCACAGCTGGTGTGTGTCCACTTGGCACCTCTATGATTACAGTCAACCTGTCTGACACACTCACCCACTCTGATGGCTATGGACGGTGTTCAGAAGGGACACGTATTTCTTCATCTGTATTAATTACACAGGGCATGAACACAACAGGTGGCTTGAATCAATGTATTGGCACTCAAATTGACAGGGCTGGCCTCTGGCTGGTGCAGCCACGTCAGCTAATGTAAGTGTAGAAGGCCCTTTCTGCAATTATGAAGAGTTAAGTCTCATTTGGCTTAGAAGTCTTTCCTGCCTGGAAGAGGCTTTTTTTTCCCAGGGACATCTTTAGACATTTTTCTCCTGCTGTTTTCCAGAGAAGCTCTTTCTGCTATGAGAAGAAGAAAAGTTCTTGCAGACATGTCTGAAGGCCCCCACAGTGTGGGGCTGGGGATGATAAAAGCCCTGAGAAGAACAGGGAGTGTGTCTTTACTGAGATCTGGTGTTTTTAACACTGTTAGGTTTAATGTTCTTTAGTTTTTCAGTGTTCTTTCTTTTGGAAATGAATTTTCCTAAATCCTTCCACTCCTGGCTTTTTTGGAGGTATCTGCATTATCTTTTGTCACAGCTAACATGGACTGAGACCCAGACCTGTCTTGTGCTGGATAAAACCATTACTGACTTACAAGACCATTTGCAATTTAGAAATGTGTAGCAAAAAATTACTAACTTGTAAAGGAACAGAAGTTTAGGTCAAAGCAGAATTATTCTGTGCATGCAGTGTTACTTCTGCTTCTGCTGTACTGAGAAGAGCTGGATTCCTGTCTCTCCAGCATTACTGCTGACAGGATTAGGGTAGCTTTTTGGAATATTAAGTAGGCTTTCTAAGGGCTGAAGGGACCAATGTTCCCGAGGCTGAATCTCAGACCTTCTTACATCCCTTTCAAGGCAAATGTTGAATGAACTACCTTGCCTCAAGTGGAAATCCCCTCGAGGAATATTAGCAGAGCCTCATTTTGAGTTAACATCTGATTATTACTGAACTCTGTGCTGCTGTCCCCTCCAGCATTACACTCCCACTTCAGCTTTCCACAAGTCTGGTCACTGAGGGCTCCTGCACTTCACCATGTCCAAACCTCCAGGACTGCCCCAAGGTTTCCATCTCTCCTCCTGCCATGCAAACCCATGTTTGGTGGTTTCACATGCCACACTCCCGTGCTCTCTAACCTCCCCTTGTCCCTATAATTCCCCTATACAAAAAATGATCCTGGCTCCCCTGACAACCAGTAAGGACCAGTAAGATGGCAGAGCCAAATATTGAGCATCTGGAGGGAAGCACTCTCAAAGGGAGAGGATGATGGGGAGACTTAAAGGCTTGTAGTGGCCGCAGAGTTCCTGCGGAGGTGGAGTAAACCCTGACAGAGCAGAGTTTCTGAAACACGCTGGGCAGATGGTGGGCAGCTGAGGAAAGAGGTTTCAGAATTTTCCCAGTGAAGACAAGCCTGAGGGGTGGCAGCATTTCCAGACATTCCCTGTCTGGAGGGAAGTGCCTCTGTATTTAAAAAACAGCAATCTTGCCAACTCCACCCATGGCATTTTTCAACCATAAAGAATTGTAGTGTCTGACATGGGGCTTGGTTCATTCCCTCTGCAGCCACATCTGGGCAGAAAACATGAGGGATTTCTGGCCAGAGCAGTGCACTACCAGCTGTGCTGGACAGCCATGTTCCAGCCCACACTCCCACTCCTGGGGTGTGACAGTGGAAACTGGAGGCAGTGGCCACCCAGATTCTCCACAACCCTCCTCCAGACCCTTACGCTGACTTACTCAGCTCTGACCACCAAATATTTTGCTTCTTTGCTGAGTTTTGCTTGTTAAACATGAAGTGAGATAGGAGACCTCTCTAAGAACCAGAATTGAGAATGGGAAAGGCAGGAGACACAGAGCCAGGCCATGCAGTGGCTTTCTGTAAACAGAGCTAGAACTATAGGAATAAAAACATAGTTGGTAGAGCTCATTTGGTATTTTCATTGTTACAGTTGTCCAATGTTCATCTTTGAACACAAGCTCTCTTGGCTGAAAGTGGAACCCCTTTGGAGTTTAGGAGTGGACCAGAAAAAAAAAAAAAAGCTAACCATTTTGTCAGTACCATTTTCACACAGGTGACAAATTCCAGTTTCTATGCATTTCTACACAGAAGCCATATTGAAAGAAAGAAACATATTAAACATGTTAGAGATAGGCATAGCAATGGTATGTTCACCAGTTTTAAGAAGGAGGGGTTAGAAGTTGCCAGTTCCAGTGCTTTTAAACAAATTAAACTCAAGGTTTTATGGACCTATTTAGCAAATGCTGGCTGAAGTATCACTTCAGAAGCCCAATTCTTGACTAAAGAGATACAGCTGAGAAGTTTAAAAAAAATGTACTTAACAGTCAGTTTTTCCATTAATAAGGTCATATTAAAAATGCACAGACATGTTCTTTGAAGTCTGGAGAAATCAAGCAGAAATCTGATTATTTGATTATATGCACCAATAATTTATTATTTTAAAAAGCATAATCCAACATGTAGGGACAGGTTTGTCTATCAGAAGGCATTTTCCAAATGTCAACACAGAAAAGACCAGAAAGTGGTCATAGAATCATAGAACGATATGGGTTGGCAGAGCCCTTAAAAATCATCTAGTTCCAACTCTCCTGCCATGGGCAGAGATGCTGCCCACTAGATCAGGCTGTCAGAGCCCCATCAAACTCGGCCTTGAACACTTCCAAGGATGGGGCATCCACAGCTTCTCTGGGCAATCTGTTCCTGTGCCCCGCCACCCTTACAGGAAAGAATTTCTTCTTAACATCTGATCCCCTCCTGAGGGGACCTAGGCAATCACATGTCAATGTGAATTAATTATTTAATATAAAAATTCATGTAGCATAATTTCAAAAATGGCCCTGGCTTTTTCATCCATCCTTGGGAAAGAAAAGTGCATCAGGAGCTGGTGGGGGGGATAACAGCTCTTACTGTACCTCAAAGATTAATTTTTACTGCTTCATAGACCAGAAAGATTTAAAATGCACATCTAGAAGCTTCTATCCCTAACTTCTAACTGATTTAAGAAGTGAACCAAAGATTCCTTATCTAGGCAGTGTGTGGCAGCTGATGTGCCTTTGGTGTTCACAGGACACAGTTTTTGTCACTGAGACCCTGTGCCAGTCTCATTCACGCAGGTCTAGCAGAAAGGTTGCTGTGTCCTCGCTTGTCACTGAAGTCCTTATGGACACCCTCTTGCCCTGTGCATGCTCCTTCCATGTACTGTCCTCCATCCTTGCCTCTCCCACCCTGCACACAGCCCCTTTCCCTGCACATGCTTTGCTGCCTGAGCAATCCTGGTTGTGGGGAAATACTGATGGCTGCAGTTCTCAGTCCCAGCAATCCCGAACCTTTAAAAAACCCCTATCTATCACCATAAGATTCATGGTGTATTCCTGAGGAGTGACATCATGCTCCTTGTCCATGGCTCCCAAACTGAGGGATGAACAAAGGAAGAGGCAGCAGCAGTGGAGAGGCAGGATGAGCTGACAGATGCAAACAGCTGGTAAGGCAATACCTCATGTGAACTTAGCATTACTTCTACATACTTTCTGGCAGATTCTGACTCTCTTATTATGCTGAGTTTTGGATAGACATAACTGGGTTCATCATCCTAGAGAAATGCCAGGTTCCTGCTTCCATGCCTCTTCCCATATGACACTTATCCATCTCCTAGGCATCTTAGCATTTTCCAAATACAAGGAGAAATGTCCATACTTAACCATGGCTCAGGACAACTTGTCCCAAATACTCACATTTACCAGGCACTGCACATGTTACTACTCCATCCTTTTATCCTTGCTGCTCCATTTACGTATGAGAAATGCTTCACCTTGTTTTTGCAGAGAAGCTCCCCAGTTTCAGTCTCACAGTACCCAAATTTTATCCAGACCAATTCCAGCCCACATCACAAAAACCAATACGTTCAAGATCATATGCAAATTGTTCGAAAACATGCAACTCAAATTGCTATTAAGACATTCAATTTCATATAAAGCTGCACAGTTCGTAACAGAACTGTTATTCATCTGAGAGAATTAGATTGGGTAGTATGGTAGAGAGGTATTTATTAGTACAAAAAGAACTAGTAGAGCTCATTTTTAGTTTGCAGTAATACTTTTGTTTCAAACTATATTCTTCAAACTCATAGCATCAATTTTATAGTTTTAAATCCAATTAGGCTACCAGCTCTTTGGGAGTATTTGCTTTATCAACTTCTCTTAGCAGCCTTGATCTTACTTAATTTAGTTTCATTTCCTCTGGTCTATTTTTTTTTCTTTTACTTTATTCTTTCAACATATCACTTTAGCCTAGACAATTTTTAATGTGTTCTCCTTTGACACAAGAATATCACAAGTCCATGAGACAGCTTGATCAATGCCGATGTATGGGGCAGCCCTAAGGTAGATCTTTTTCTCCTTCTTCCTATTTTTAATTCAGCCTTTGACCAGCTAAACTTAGAAAAGAAGCTGACGGTTTAGTCCTTGAAAAAACAATTAAAATAACATAAGGTTCTCAAGATAAGTATGGAAAATCAAGTTTCTTATTTATGTTAGCCTATGGTCTATTACAAAGAAAAATTCCAGACTGGCCACATAGTCCAGAGGACTCCTGTGGAAAACAGGTTTATTAATAAATATACTTTTGAAGACTGAAGCAAAGCAGAATGGTACCTGCTAGATCACATTCAATAAATCAACTTGAAATTATTAAAATAATAGATTCACCATTTTGTAGAATAATATATTACCTTTCAGTCAGGAACATGATAATTTACTAACTATTTCATCATATTTCTAAGGTATTTGTGTAAAAGTCAATCTGATGTAAGTCGTCATTATATACTCTATAAGGGTTATTGAACTGTTGATGTATACAAAATATTATCTTGCATTTGAAGATTAAAAGGAGTTGTAAGAAGATAAACCAGTTTGAGTTTATATTCAGTTTGGATGCCAATTGTCATGTACCATGAAATGAAGTTCACTAGTGACCTGTTTCCTTATTCTGCTCACAACATAAACAGCAGCACAATGGAAAAATCCATGAAATGTGTTCTTTTATCTAATGAAGTCATACGGCCTCTGATCCCTGACTATTAGATGTGATTGACATATTTTAAAAACCAGTAAAGCAAAAGAAGAGGGAAAAAATATGTGATCTTTCAAATACGAATTAAAAAATGATATTTAAAGGACAAGTTTTGTTATGGTCAAGTTATATCATCTTTGCTCCAATTAAATAACAGTTTTCTTTGCAAGTCATTAGCCTAATGGGCTGAGTCATGAAACAAAGTATTACTCAGTTTAAGTAAGGGCATCAGATGCAAACCTTTAATATAAAGAAAGAAAATTTATCCAAAATATGCGAACAGTAGCTTCAGTGATGTGACCATAACTTGGAGACAAAATAATTGTCCTAGATGTGCTGACTTAGATTGAAGTTTCCAACATGAGACATGCAAATCTGATAATCTTGGGGGTAGTATGCTTCATACATAATTTGTTATTGTTATTAATATTTATTTATTTAGCCTTTGATAGAATAAAGTTAGGCTGTGAGGAGATGTAACCCTATTTATTTTTCTTCATGTTTGATGATATGAAGGCAGGATAGCAAAGGAGGAATGAAGAGAGAAGAATGATGTGCTCAAAACAAGGAAGTAGTGAAACAATCTTGGTAGAAGGGTGGGGAAAGTAAGACTGAACTGGTCAAGGATGCTGTAGTGCTTGAAAATGTATAAGCTGAGAACATGGACAAGAGCCATCTGTGTCTGTTGATGGACACCAGTTGTAACTGATGTGCAGAACAAACTCAAGGTAAAAGGAGAAGTGAAAGATGTAGCTGTCAGGAAACCAAATCTAAATTAAAGGGTTGAATAAAAGAGAAAACCCTGAGATACCCAGGAAGTGCTTTGGATGCACAATGTCAGTCTGCAAGGAAAGGCAGCTACTTGAGTAGTACCAATTTTAAAGACATAATTCCTTGAGACAACTAAGAGCTGAAGAAAAGGTCTAGAGGCTCTAGATACATACTAGCTTTTATAAATGGAGTGGTCTCTCCAGAGGTGGTAAGAGAACAGAGGGAAATAGAAATAAAGAAATGTAATTGTTCTGATCCTGCACATATAGATTCCACTTTTTTGCTAAAATGCTGATTACTACCTTTCAGTATTTCCTTTAGAGATTTTCCTACTATGAAATCCAAATATCAGAGAGACTTACAGGAAGTAAAGAAATCATGATATTGTGCCAAGATTCTCCTGAGCTACCTAGGACAAGAAGGAATACTTTCAATTTTATATTAATATTTATATTAGTATTTTCTATTAGTATTCCAATTTTAGTTTCATTCTGGGATAGTGATTTTTGGTAAAGTTTAGATGGATTTTTGGATTTGAGCTATGGTTTGAGTATATAAGTGTTCCTAGCCCTGGCATCTGGGTGCCAGCTCCCCTTGGGACAGAGAAAGCTGGCAGCTTTCCTACCATCCTCCTTTTCCTAAATCTTCCCTCCTCTTCCTCTTGAAAATGAAGATGGAGAAGAGAAATAGCTAGTAATTTTGTATTCCTTACAATTAAAGGAGAACAGTCATACTATGGGAAAGCTTTTCCTAGACAGGATGCCCTAGAGACCATTTTTAACCACTTGGAATTAGTTGAATCTCTTTTACATGTACTCCATACCATGCCTGACTTCTCTACTTCTCAATTATCTCCCTCTGGCCTGAGTGAGCTGACTTATCCCTCATGAACACAGCTGGAGCATCATTTGCATCTGCTGTAGCTGGAGCCAGAAAAACAATTGCTTTTGAAAAATCAGGCATCTAGATTTGGGCCGGCTGGGGAAGTGGCACATGGAGAAGCAAACAAACAAAAATGCTTCAGAACAGCTTGTCCTGGTTAAAGGCACACTACCACAGAGACCCTGATACTCAATTTTGTGGAACCCAATCCAGCATACACATGGTCTTTACAGCCTACTGTGACTGTGTGCTGTTCTGCAGCCTTTGAAGGAACAGATTTATTCAAAGCATAGATTTAGTATTTGTCTTCATTTCTACATTAGTGACAGCTGTAGCAATGCAGTCTGGAGGCAATGAAATGAAAGGCACTCTGTCCAGATCCATTTGCAAAAGGAAGACTTGAATTTGCTTTTAAGGCAGAGAGTACTGGAGGCTCTTTGGCACTGCACTCTTTCATCGTTCGGACTGAGTGATGAGCTGGCTGAATTTTGAGATTTCACAGCACTGGATAAATGAAGATCAGTATCTTTGACAGAAAGAAGGGTCATAATTTTGGTGATCCTTGTATAACAAGCCTTGTAAGGGGAACAGTTATTCTGCTGTGTAATTCTGAATTTTAATAAAATGAGGAGATATATTTGCTGCCTATCTTGACAAATACCTTATATTGATACTGAAGAAACAAAACGAGATAGTTTATTGCTTCTGAGCTCTGAGCTCTAAGGGAAAAGAATAAGTGTGCAGCACTGTAGGTAGAAAGGATGCAGAAACTACTGATCTTGCTTTTTTCCTCCCTGATCTGAATTTGTAGGTGGACGCATTTTTATGGAATTTATATTATGAACAATATTTTGAAGCTGTATTTAGTATTGTTCCTTCTCTATGTCTTGACTAAGGCTTAATTTTGAAGTCTTCTTGGTGCACATTGTTAGAACTAATCTGAAGCAATTTTTCACCCTTGTTCAGTTTTTCTGTAAATTAGCAGAAGAAAGGCCTAATAATTTAGTATGACATATTTTGATGAATGTAAAATGTCAGCTGGAAAGCTTTTCATATCTTCAGACTGGAGTTAACTGTTCAAAAATACTCTCCAGAAACAGAAAATCTATTTGAGTGTCTATAGAAACAAGCAAGAACTCAGACTTATTCACAGCACCTTGGGAAATGGAAAAACTTTGGATCACTGAACTGTCGCCTCTTAATTGTATACTCCTATTCCAGAACTCCCTGTTAAAAAATTAATAAATAACTCCTCATTAGAAAAAATTATTTCGGACATATTGATTTTTTTTTTCATACAAGTGAAATATAAGATGATATGGGAATGGAAAAGGATTTTGACAGCAGTCCATTCTGTTAAGCAGTTATTCAGAAGTGTATTGTGGTATGGAAAAGTAGGTAATTTAAATTGTCTGACCTCCATATTTTTTTCTGCCTTCCATTAAATTTAGTCATGAGTGGAGTTTTGCTCTATAAGAAATAAGAAGAGAGAGCAATCTAAAAAAATTTATTATATGGTGAAGATAACCGCTAAAGCATTTTTTTTGTCTAATTGCAGAAATGAAAATAGGTTCAAACTCTCAAATCAAACTAAAAGGTAGTGATACTTAAGACATGCAAAGGAAGCACAGTTGGGAAAAACACTTACAAGGCTGCTATCAGAACCCCTCCAGGTGCAAATTAAGAAAAAAGTCTCTTAATGAACATTTCAGTTGTACGCAATGAATTTATCTTCCATTCTTAAGAGGCAAAATATAGACTCCGTCATTATTGCAACATTTCCAATTTACTATTTAGCTGGAATAATTGTTAACCTTATATGCAAAGGATGCTTGAAAGCAAGACAAACATTTTATTTATGATTATTTGTTTATAGATGGGCCTGTACAATAAATTTTATGTATGCTTTGCACATTTCTTGATTCAGACCCAGGTGAATTTTGAAACAAATATTGCAAGTTAAATAAGAAACAGGATCTGAATTTTAAATCTACTGCAAGTGTACAAGCAAGGGGTAAAATAACCTGTGAAGATTAGGACTTTAAATTGTATTATTTTATTAAAGGGCTTTTTAGAAAAGAGCAGACATATTTCCTTTGACAATATTCAGTATCTGAACTGATAAATTGTATCCCATAATCACCATAAATAATTAGCTTCACAATTCCTGTTTCCATTTATGCTTGCAGCAAATGCAGTGAGAATAATGTTACTTTCTTGCATTTATTCTATTGAAAATATATCTTAATAATTTCCTACTGGCCTTTTATTCTGTTGTGAATTGACTCTGAACAGCTCACTATGAGTAATCAGCTGAAATTCAAGCTGTGCCTGCTGATTGTCCATATCAGTGAAGTCAGGAAGCATTGATTTCCTACCTTAACTGAAGGATTTCCATAAGGTACCAGGACATCAAATCACTCAGAAAGCAGAAACGTCTTTATTGGATTAGGTGAGTTTAGAAGATCACAAACCTCTCCCAGCCACATGAGCCTTGTGTGCAGCATCTTTCCTGGAAAGAAACAAATTAAAGATTTATTGGTTGGATGAAGAGTTTAGGTTTAATTTTCTCCTGCTCCTTCCACACAAAGTAAAGGAATTCCCATAGCAGTGCCTGGGCTGCTCTGGGAGCAGATGCTTTCCATTCTGAGCTTTTCAGCTTCCACAACACCTTAAACTCAATGGGTCTATTCAGTGCCTTCAGTGACAGAGGCATGCAGGGCTGGGATAAATGCAATGCAATTACATTATGCAGTGCTTTGGGGTTACAAAACTGTCCTAAGAAGTGTTTCTTCTCATAGTCACGGATCTCGTCTCTTGTGACCAATTTCAGGACCTGAGGGAATGGCCTGAAATTGTGTTAGGGGAGGTTTAGGTTGGATATTAGAAAAAGGTTCTTCACCCAGAGGGTGGTTGGATGCTGAAACAGCCTCCTCAGAGAAGTGGTCACAGTACCAAGTCTGGCAGATTTCAGGAAGAATTTGGACAATGCTCTCAGGCATGTGGTATGATTCTGGGGCTGTCCTGTGCAGGGCCAAGAGCTGGATTTTGATGATCCCTGTGGGTCCCTTCCAACTCAGGATATTCTATGATTCTTTGATTCTATAACATACCAGTTGTGTTCTTTCTTATGGGAAAGGTTGGACATATGACTTGGTTTCCACAAATATTTGTGTCGAAAAACACGGATGTTTTCAGATAGCAAAAATAAAAAGGATCAAGAATATCCAGTGTAAGATAATTTTAAAAGTGAGCAAATACGAGCTTTCAGAAGTATTTTTTCATCTTCTAGTAGCTAGATGTTAACCCTGAAATAAATAAATTCTCAACGAAAGCTTTATTTTCATGGAGTTTTTATTTGTGAACAACTATATGTCTTCACCTGCTATACACCTGCTTCACCTGCAAGTAAAAAAACCCCTTAAATTGCATTAAAAAAGCTAGATTAGGATCAAGTATTAATTCAGCATACACATTGTTGTAATGGTAGTGGTATTATTGCAGACAAGACATAAAGTGACTGTATTGTATGCAAAAATCTAAATAACAATCACTAAAAGACATGCAAAAACAAAAGAGACAAAGTTATTTATTTTTTCCATTTTATGAGCGACTGGAGAACTAGTGAGCATTTAGTCTGTGGAAGACTGAAGGTTGAGCAAAGCGAGTCTTTTCACTAGAGAATTTAAAACTGTTTGATTTTATTCAAGTTTGGGCAATGTCTATACTTGATCTTTTAACTTTTGGGCCTTGTGAACACACCAAATGAAGGGCATTAATATTAAGTAGAAGCAGAGGGTTTTGTCTAATTCTTAGAAAAGGAAGAAATATATTTAAGGAATTTTAACATTAGTACGTGCAACAGCCACAATTGAATTGAAGAGCCAAATGACTAATTCTGAGGAATTATGTAAATAGTCTTCCTCACATAAACGGTCTGATTTAATATTGTGGTTATATTTAGAGTAGTGGAATTATATCTCAATGCATAGCTAAAATGTATGAGTGCATGATTCAAGCAATTTGTTTTTAAACTCTTTTTATAAGGTTTAAGCCATAATGCATTTAGGAACACGTTAGCTAAATTGACCTGTGCAGTGGTGCTGTTAGTGCACAGCTCCTGTAATTGAAACACACTGCGTAACAGTGTTTTAAAGATGGAACATTTCTTGGCTTAAACATGTCCTGATTGTAAGATCCAAATCAAAGCAGTTTCCGTCAGGGCCTTTAGTCTCAAATGGATCACTGTTTTAAAACAAACCTCTTGTCTTCCCCCAAAACCATGTGAATTTAACATACCTTTTTGTAACTTGCAAATTCATTAAAGACAGTAGTAGGCATGTTGCCATGCTTTATTTATCAACTAATGTGCAAGTATGACTGAGGTTGAAATAAACATTTGAAAACAAGCAGTGGAAAGTTGAAGTGAACAAAGAGGTAGAGCCATGGGAGCATGTCTTAGCCTCTGGTGTGGTCATGCAAAATTACAGCAAGCTAATTGAAAAAGTAACTTGTTTTTTTGTTTTTGTAGAAAGTGATTATGAAGGGAAGTTTGAAACTGGATGTAATCATACCCAATATTTTCTTATCACTCTGTATCTGCAGAGTCTGAAACAGCTGCTCCAACCAAACCAAGAATAAGACATTTCCAAAAGTCTTTGGTGTGTAGAGCAGAAAAGGAGAGGAAGAAAGAGGCCAGAAAACCCAAATCTCCTCTGCTGGTGTTTCCAACCCGGGGAAGCCAGCCCTGCTCTAATGCTGCAGACGCCACGTGGGGGTTCAGGTGGTAACTTCCCTGCTGCCCTAGTCCATGTTTAAATGTCTTCATCTGCATACACACTTTCATTTCTTACTGGTTTCACCTCAACAAGGCCAAGTGACTCACAATATTACTTATTTCACTACCAGCAGAAGAGTGTTTAAGCAGCACCTGCTCAGTGGTTGTCTTGGTGTGGCAGGAAAGGCGAGTGTGTAAACAGGAGTGACTGCTTGAATGTAAGGGGGTGGAAACAGAGGCGAAAAAAAGGGCGCTCGTTACATTTTGAATGATTTCTCTGGCCCACTTCAAGATAAGAAATCTGAACCTGTGCCATCTGGTAACATGTCAGATACTACGAACTCAGTCCTGGATAATTTTCTGGAGTTTTTCCTGTGGCTGTATTTTGATGGGAGGAATTCTGAGCCATAGCAGCTCTTAATTGTAGTCCAAATATTAGTGGCCAAGCAACCTGTGATGAGGAAAGATCTCATTATTTTTTGTCAGGATTCCACATTAAGTAGGAGCTGTAGCAAATGAATTATAAAGGGCCGGTCAAAGAATGGTAAAAGAGCACATCATCATCATCCTGACATGCAGTTCAGATATTGCTTATGTTAAAATGCCATTACTTCTCAAAGGGGTTTTACTTGGCAGACAGATTTTGGAGGTTTTCAGAAGGGATGACACACAGTCTCACTGATGCCTGAAGCTTTCAGACTTCAGATATTTCTGAAACCAGACCTCCTTGAACTTCTGGTTTATGTGGTGGAGCACTGCTACCCTCAGAATTGAAGTGGCTACAATTCATAAGACCGTTAACTCAAGAAAGCAAAAGGTCGAAAGAAACAGGGATTTGGGTACTTCTCAGAAACAGGAAAAAAATCTATTTAAGGGATTTTAGAGGATTCAGGACTTTTTATCTTCTTTTTTGTTTAAGGTGGTAAAACATTAAAAATGACACAGGTGTAGTTCACGGCAGGGCCAAAGGGAGGTTAAATCAATCTCCTAACTCACAACAGGGATGTTTGTGAACTGTGAAAGTGACAGTTTTCATTAATTCCTAGAACTTTACAAATAGATGAGAACAAAGGGAGAAAGGAAGACTCATTTGTTGGGGTTTCCTTGAGATGTAAAAATTAATGTTCATCAACTCACTTTCTCTAATGACTCATTGAGAAAGCAAGCAAGTAAAAGCATCTCATTTGCTTTGCACATCTTGACATAAATGTTCTATCTCCATGCCACTGTAATAAAGACTAAAAAAGCACATCCCTTTTTTGGAGTTGCCTGGCTGTTTTACTGTGTATAAGCATAATAACTGTTATTTTCTGTCATTTTTGGCATTTTTATGTTCTCTTAAACACAGACATGCAGGCAGCTGAGGTCCTTCATCTCTACTGAAAGTACAAACCCAGAAATAGTCACTGAAGTCAGTGATTGATGTAAACCGAGTGAATACAGAACACATATAACAGGATGCTACACAATGGCAATAAAGCACGTGTATGATGATTATGGAAAAATTGTCTTGCCTGTGAGTTTTGTAGCACTGCTGGATGCAAGAAATATTCCAGCACCCAAGAGAGCTGGAATTCAGGTGGGGTGAGAGGCAGAAACAAGTGTATGAGAAGAGGATTAGATGTAATGACCTTGGCCTTGGCTCTTTTGCAGCTGCAGAGGGATAGCTGAGGGCTGGTCTAGTCTCTGTCTGCAGAGCAAGTTTACAGGGACTGAAAATGGGAGGTGTAAATTGTCACATCTTTCCCCCACTGACCAGCAGCAGTACTCCTATCAGACAAGAAACCTCTCAACAGCTCTTTACCTACTGGCCTCATGTTGATGATGAAGTGTAGGATGCCCTGTGGCAGGCTATGCCATTTGAAAGGTGGGAGATGCAACTGAGCACATACCAAGGTCTGAATGCAGTCCTGGGCATGGCACAAGGGTGGTATTTTTGGTTTAATGTGTGTTAGACAAGCACTGTGATTTTTCAGATGTGCGCTACCCATGGTGGCAATCGCTTAATGTGCCATTAGATTTTGCAGTAATTGGCTGGTACGAGCTCCTTCACAAGAGCAGAAGTGATTTTCCTGACATCACATTTTGTGTAAGTGTGCTATTAGTCATATGCCATTGCTGGTATATTTGACTTGTTCGTTGTCTGATGTTTGAGGCGAATACTATATAAGATTTATTTTGTAATTTCCACTATGCCAATGTAAAATATGAAGTTTGTTGCCATCAGGTTGGAAAAAAAATTAGCTCTTGATGCAAAAAGGGTGTCAAGATTTGAAACTCCTTGATGACAAATGACAGAGGCACCAAATATACCTTGTTTCTGTATATCACTTCCTTGATGATGATGTACTTTTTATATAACATTGTGGGTTTCATTCTTGTCCCCAGAATACCCTTGGAACTAAGGAGTGTTGTCCCAGCAATGTTATTATGCTGACAAAAAGATTTTAATTTCTAGACAGTTATAAAATATGTGAATGCAGGCATAATGTTTTCATTGCATAATGTAATGCCAGGAATAGCTCACCAGTCATCTTAATCAGACCATCATTCACTCAAAATCCCAATAATTTGCAGTATACCTTGCCTAAATGGAGGTCAGAGAAGACACTGATGAAGTCAGCAATCAGTGCTGATACTGAAACTGGCACTTGGTAGATGGGACAGTAACTATAAAATGTATGTAATTTGAAATATTTTACTTCAGAGGCTGCTACAAGCTCAGGATCTTTTTTTGATTTGTAGGAATTCTCATCTGTTTACAGTCATTAATGTATTCTTATTTGAACAGATCCACAAATTAAAGGAAGAGCTGCCTTCAAATCATTAGCTTGCCAGCCTTTTGGAGTTAATACAGCTGATATAAAATCACCATTTTCCAATCTTCTAAAATATGATAAAAGCTCCAAAATGACATCGCACCACATTTTTCCCATTCAGTTATGCCCATTTAAAATAATTACAATAGAAATTCCTCCTTGCTGAGAAAACTCTGGACAGCTGGATTCTTCCCTTTAACCCGCATAAAACTAACAGTCACCACATCTTTCTTGTTAGCAATTCTGCTTAGCATTTCTCCTACCAGCCAGTGCAATTTAAAACACCAGGTTGCCTGAAGTAAGGCCAGGGAGATTGAAAAGACGAACAATTACACCGAGTGTTTTTTAACAACATGAATGTATTAGATAAAGGAAAACATCTGTTATTCATGCCAAGAATAGTTACAGAACTAGCTTGGAAATTCGCTATATTCCTGAATAACAATAATCTAAATTATTCCCATCACTAGAAAGATGCTTTCAAAGGTTGTAAACATCAAGAAAAATTTTAGACTAAAGACCTAAGAAAACAACTGTAGCTGAAAACTTAGCTCACCAATAATTCAATGTAGTTCTGGGGAATGGCATCTATTTATTGATGATGCTTCATCTAAAGTTGTGGCTCTGTGGGTTTGATTGCTCAACTGTGCCACAAGGTGTCATCGTTTTACCATGATCAGATTTTAAAATCCACACTATAGGAAAATCTGCAAAAATTCCTTCATCTGGGATTTTAAGAACTTGGAAACACACACAGATAATTATCTAGGTTTTAGTTGCCTGAGAAATGTAGAAAATAGCAGCCTGTCAAAGACTAAATCAGAAAGATCTCTTTGACACCTACTAATGTACCAGCAAGCTTTCAAGGTCTTCAAGCTCGTTTCTTTTTCCCTTCCTTGTGTAGAGGCGTGCTGAGTGGCCATTTGATCCCCTTACCTCGGTATGTGGTAAGGAATGTTGGTTCTATTTTGATGGCTTGGAGGATGACACGTGCCATTTTGGCAGCCCCATGTTTCTCTGTCCCTCAGGTGAAGGTCAGGTTCAATGCTCCTGCACCCCCGCCCCCAGCTGCTTACCCTGGGAAGGCTGCCAGATCATAGAATGATTTGAGTTGGAAGGAACTTGTAAAGGACATCTAGTCCAACCCCACTGTCACAGGCAGGGATACCTTCCACTAGATCAGGTTGCTTAGATTCCTGACCAACCTGGCCTTGAATGTTTCCAGGGATGGAGCAACTACCACCTTTCAGGGCAACCCTTTCCAGTGCCTCATTACCATTGTTTGAAAAAGTTTCTTCCTAATATGTAATCTAAATCTGTTCTCTTTCAGTCGAAAGCCATTCCCTCTTGTCCTATCACTACATGTCCTTGTAAAAGGTCTCTCTCCAACTGTCCTGTAGTGTCCTTTAGGTACTAGAAGGTCTAGTACCTAAAGGACAGTACTAGTACTAGAAGGATATAAGGTCTCTCCAAGTACATATAGGAAAAACTTGGGCTCAAGCATTAGTACTAATAAACCCCAGGAATATTTATGCTTTCAGGAGATTTTCCAGGTAGAAATGCCAAAGTGTGACTAAATTTCTCAGAGAAAGCCTGGAGAGGAGCGAGTATCCATCATTTTTATAGGGCTTGTCTGGTGCAGTGCTGGAATTGGCTGCTCAGCCAGGATTTCTCCTCTGTTCTGAATGGGAACCATGTAGGGAGCTGCTCAGCCATTGAGCTGTGTGCTCTGTATTCAGGGCAGCCAGAAATACTATTTCAAATGAAGTCATGATGCAAAAACCTTGAGAAAAGCTAAGTGGCGAGAGAGAGAGGGAAAAAGGAGGTAGTAAGATGAGTTGGCTCACAGATACAGGAGAGATTTGGCATCTAGTTGCAAGGCTGGAAGAAGTACTGGGAAAGAGGATGTAGCAAGAGAGTTGTAAATGAAGGCTGTACAGTGGATGAGGAGATATTGCTTGGGCTTTTCTGCCCAGGTATTTCTGACCTTGGAGAAGAGATTTGAGTTTCCTAACGTGGGATGGTATAATAGGAAACTTTGATATGTTAATAGGAAAGTGTTGATATATTACATAGGCATTAAATGTTGACACCAAAGATGATGAGCTGTGAGTTAAGCAGGCCAGTATATCTATAGATTATAAATCTAGCAACCTACTGCTGAAGTAAAATAAATTAAAATAAAATAAAACAAAACAAATACGATCATTCGATCGTATTACTGTCAGCTGAAAATAGATGTTAAAGATGATGAGTAGATCTTTCATTTTGTCATCAGTCTTGGAAGTCTCAGTGGACCTTCCAATATTTCAAAGTCATTGGAAATGTTTCTTCATTCTGGGATGAAGATTACTGGCAGAACAGCATGTGAAAAGTTTACTGTCTAAATCATTACCTTTTCTGTACACAAATAATGAAATAATGAAGAGTGCTCAAGTGTAGAAAAGAGGAAATTAATCCCCAGGAATTTGCTGGATTTTAGAAAGACATTAGGCTATGTAATTGCCTCAGTCAGTCTGCCAGAGGGAGGGAAAATATGGCTCTGTAATATCAAATTTTCTACTCAATTTTAGCACTGGTTGGTTAGAGATATATTTTTTGAGCAGCCAGAGAGCTGTAATTCAGTAGTGATATTAAAAAAAATCTTAGTAAAAAAGCACACAAATTCTTCTTGCTGGGACTTTTCAGAGAATGTATCAAACATATCTTTTTGTCTTTGGTTTCATACACAAAACAAGCCAAGCTTTTTCATGCAATATGTCTTACCATGAGCTTCTGCAGGTATCATCACGCAGTGCTTATTGGCAGCAGAGCAGTGTGGCATCCAGCACACCGTGTACTGGTGTCTCACCTGACACTGCTTTCAGCTCTCACCACTGCACACCTTCTCAGGCAGGTTTCCCTGTGCTTATACTGCACCCTGCTTTCATTAGGCCTCCACATATGCAAGCTTTTAAGTATTTAAACTGAAAATCAGTCTTCACAGAAACCAGCATTTACATTAGTGAGAATTAAAACTTGTACTGGCAGCATGACTCGAGCCACTGGGACAGAAGGTCTTTATGATCTTTATGAGGAAGGTCTTTAGGATCTTTGTGCACTGCGTAAAACCTTTCTTCAGTCTGTCAAGGGTACCTATCACCTTTGCTAATGATTCCCCAAATGTCACTGTGTTAATGATCTCTTTTCAGCTCAAACCATAAGCCATGGATGTCTATTTCTCATGAGAGAGATAACTTGCATTGTGTATAAACTGCACCTCAAACCAAATGGAAAACAATAAATACCAATAACATTTCTGATGGAAACTCCTTTCCACAGAAAGGCTCAAAATGTCACGTAAGAGTTATAAAGGTAATGTTTCATCTATTATAAAAACCCCACCAAATCAGGAGCTTTTACTGAGCACTTTATTTGTTCAGCCTAGAAAGAGGTGAAACTTCAGTCTTCTTGTTTGCCTCCCCATGTGCCAGTGCTTTGGCCTCCACTTGCTGTTGTGGCTGTGCTGGCATGTTGGGAATTTGTGGAGTACAACCTCAGATTGTTGCTGCCCTAAGGTCACAGCATGGCCCTTCTTCCTCTATAAACCTGGGAAGAACAACTCAGGTGCCTGAGTGCTGCTTCAGCCTCACTGGAAACATTTCTCTGGCCTTCAGAATAGCAAAGCAAAAAAAAATCACTATTCCTTTCAGGGCTTGACAATCCTAATTTCATAAAGGATTTTTGCATTTGCCAGATTTACAGCAGCTGATCTAGAGCTGTTTATGAACACATCTTGGTCCCTGAACACCTTCCAGGCAGTGTGTTACCATGCACTCAGTTTGTACAGCCTGCTTGTTACACTGTGGGTATAGGGTAGATTCACTGAGTACAGTCAAGCTGTCACATGCCAAAGAAAAGGACAAAAGGAATCAATTTGCCTTTTCAGACTCCTTCCAGGATAAACAGGCTGCCCCCAGTAACACATAACAACAACACTCAGTGCCTCAGTCAGATCTTGCCTTAGAAATAGGTATCCACATACATTCACCACTGACTGTGGCCAGGGCTCGCGTGTCAGTGTGAGACAGTGGCAGTGGTGTGATGGCAGGAGTACTGGGGCAGTCAGGCTGCCCAGTTTTGCTATTCCCTTTATCACATTGTGCAGAACATTAGAACAGAGCTATGTGGATGCTGAATGCAGAAGCAGGTAAGATAAAAGTTATCTTTGACATGGGGAAGGGAAAATTAGTGAGATTAGATATTGTCCTAATAGCCAAATTTTGCACTCACCAGGTTTCACCTGAATTTTCAACTCTAACCAGACTGTTTTGATTAACTGGACAGGTAGGCTAAGTGCATGATTTTATTCTGTGGAAAAAATAGAGAGAAAATGAGGTGGCATCTTAGAATAACTCATCACAGTATAAAGAGGATGGTACTGAAGTCTTCATAAGAAACCGATTTCTATTTACCAAATTATTTTTCATTCTTTTCCACTGACATTATGTTAATCAAGAGATAGAGATGGTCATCTACCAGCTTCTTATTAATGTTCAAAGGCACTTAACTCCTATTTTTGCCTTTGAAATTCTCTCCTCTTGATACCTAATATATTTCCAGCAGTCCATCATGCTTAGCATTTGTCACATATCCAGTAAGCCCTATCTTCTCCAGCTTCTGTGCTCACAAACATCAGCCCTGTATTTCAAAAAATTAATAACTACATATTTCAACTTAACAGAAGCTCAGGATTGTCTTGGTTTCCCACAGCAACCATCGGGAATACCAGAAGAAAATAGGTCAAATTAAAACATTATATGACAAAATTTTAGGCAGAGTTATCATAGTGCTATTTCTGAAAGATGGTTGTATAATTGTTAATATCAAATGTTCTTTACACACCAGTTCCTCTAAATTATTCTAATTACAAAAAAAAAAAGATTATACTGTAGGAACATTTGACCCATTTTGAATAGAGAGCAAAAATTAATAGATCCAAGGAAAGCAGCAGCTACTTTCACTTTTGAGTGGCATTTCAGTGATACATTGTCTTGAAACTTATGCAAGGAAATAATTCTGGTTTTCCTGTTTGGGACATTGTTGTAATGATCATAATTTTGACAACTAAAACAATCTATGGTGCAGATAACAGCAAAATATTGATCTAGGACAAACAGGAATTTAATTTTAGGCTACCTTTCTTTAACAGTTTCCTTGGTTAGTAAATGTGAATACCTCACAGTTTTCTATTGCTTTTCTTGCTGCTATTTATTATTTCATCACAGAAGCATTTGGGAGATTCTGTAGTGCTCTAGAGAACTACTCTATAGAACACAGAGAGCAGAGAAGACTTTTTTAGATCCTTAAGATCCTTCCACAAAGACAATCTGTTCTTTGCAAAGGATAAGCTAAATATGTTAGTGAAAGATGTTAACCTTTGAGAAAGTGTGAAGCAATACAAAGAGATTTTAAATAGATCATGTACTTGGACAGAAAATAGAGTAGGACTAAATTTAGAGTTGCTTTGGTTAATAAATGGAGAGAAAAATCCAAATTTCCAGTCAAGTGGCTCAAGTTTGAGAAAATATACATGTTTAACATTGTCACCTTAGTTTTAGTGGGAATTGATTGCAATGAGGAGAGTAAATGTTCCTCTTGATAAGCAGACAAATTGAATTTCAGAACCTAGATGCTATCTTTATAAGCAAGGACAACAAAACTCTTCTCTCCATATAATATATTGCTTTGATTTTTCCCAAAACACTTTCTATGGGAGAACAGAATTCTGCCTTCACTGTACTGAATAGTGTGAAACACTGTCAAAGAATGGTTGTTTTGTTTTGTTTTGCTTTGTTTTTGGTCTGGAAGGCATCATAGTACCCACATTTTTTACTTCCTTTTACATTCATTATGAAACAAAAAGATCACCTCTTTGTTCTGCTAGTTCTGTTCAAAATTGCTGCAGGATGAAATGTGGCATTGAATTTTCAATTTGTTCATTTTGGTTTTCCTAAATGCTTCCTCCATTCTTCCTACACTTTTCTGTCCTTGGATGACAAATGTTAATCACTGTCTGCAGAGTTATTCTTCTTCCTCTTTGGCCAGATCCTGGCTTAAAATCTCTTTCCCACTAGGGAGGAATCTGGACTGAGTGGTCCTGTTTTATGACACTGAGTAACTTGTAACACAAAGCACGTCCCCCTCCATCACTGGGACCTGCTCAACCTCCATCCCAACTTCACAGAAACCCTGAGGTGAGCGAAATCTCTTGCTCCTCACACTCTCATCCAGACTGTCATATCCTTTATCACAAACAGTAGTCTTTATGCTGATCCATGGCTTACAGGCATATGATTTTGAGATTGTTTTCCATGCAAAAAAAGAGCATGGTATTCTGCTTTTACAAATAAACAGGAAAGAAACTGAGCATTTGATCTTACTGTCAGGTATTTTTGGAGCAAACTGTGACTAAAACTATGTGACAGGGAGACTTGCATAATGACATTTACATTATTCTGCATGATAATGTGAATCTCTATGACATATGACTCTAGACACAATATTTTATATCAATGGTTGTTTTGATGCAAACTGGATTCACTCCTGCTCCTGTGACCTTGATCTCTGACCTTTCTTCCATTCATTTCGGGAAAACCCCCACAATTTCCTTCCAAATGTCTCCCCAAAAGCTTTCAAGAGATAAACATTTTCCCACTGCTTTATTCTAATGTAAACTTGGACCCATAAAGTTTCATTAAAAGAGTGTAAATCTTTCCCCTCCGGAAGTTATCTGCCATGTTTCTTCTTATCCTTTGGATGACTGCAGTAATTTTTATGCTGTGCTGTCGGGAGTGTAATGTTAAGTGCTTCATTAATGATGATTTGTGCCATTGAAAAGTTTAAAATGGGCAGATCCTGGCAAGGACCTGACATTATTTATTTTCGCTCTTTGTATTAAACTCTGCAAAGAACATTTTAAGAGCAGTTTTGCTTCTACTTGGGGATGCTATAAGCAGTATTTCATATGCCATTGCCTCAGAGACAGAGTTAACCAGAACAACAATAATAATGTCTGCACACATTGCTAATAAATATTTGCATTTATTTGAAATAAAAAGGGATACATTTCACTGTGTGAAAGGAAGGAGATAAGTAGAGAGACGCTTGTCTGCATTTAGAATAAATGATGATTCCAGAAATTTGCTGCTTGAAGGGTTAGGAACTAATAATTGTATCTCAAGGACCCAGGCCCTGCAGAGCATGATACAGCAGTGCAGCTGAGAGCAAACATAACTGGGAGCTGGGAATTGCCCAGGGAGACTGGCTGGGGCTCCCTGGGTACCTCACTTTTAATGAAATCGAGGTGATCACACTTTACTTTGGAGGTGAGAAAAGACAGGAAGGAGCAGGAGGTGAGAGGGAATGTCTCAATGCTCTGATGTGCTCATGAATTTAAGTCCTGACCTGGCTCTTGGTCATTTACTGAGCAAAATTATTTTTGACTAAGACCAACACAGGGTGTTATAGAATGGTTTCTTTGCTTAGCTATAATTTTTACAAGATTTTGAAAAAACATGAAGTTTATTAGAAGCAAATTTGGAAGAAATGTAATTTCTTGTCTATTTGTTAAATAGACATTTTACTACAGCTTAAAGTTCACATGATCTCATTTAAACACCAGACAGAGGGAATGCCAAATAGTAGGCAATTTCATTTGTGTATTTTAGTTCACTAAGACTATACTTCTCTAGGTAGACTGGGGCTTAAGTATGTACGTGAGGAAACTGAAAAGAATTACTTCTGAAGATTTGAGGCTTTTGTCTGTGGACTCCAAGCTCTCCAAGAAAAAACGAGAATAAGCTGCCTTTCACAGTCTGAAAAAAAAACAAAGAAAAAGTACAGAGTCCCAAAAATCAGTTTTAGGAGCAGTATTAAATAACTTTGCAGGAAAGGAAAGGAAAGGTCAAACACAGTATTAAGGGGCTCTGAATTACATACCCTAGAGAAATTAAATTGTTAATAAAGACTCTTACAGCCCCTTTACTATTAGTGTTTCTGGAACTTCGAAGAGACCAGATTGCCTGTGCAATGTAAAATGTCACTGGAAAAATATTCATTTAATCAGCATGGATTAAAATATATGAATCTTTGACTGGCTCAATTTAGCTGCAATAATTTACCAGCACACATCTGCAGCAATCAAACACCAGCTTAGCTGGGTCTGTGGCTCATAGTTCAGTCATTCTTTGGTTTCCCTGTATTAGAAAAATCCAGAAATCAGTTTCATAGAGTGAAATTCTACAGAAATTACAGTTCCTACAATAAAAATAATAATAATGTAAAACTAAAAGTGATGGCTTCTCACCAATTTCAGTGGCCAGACTGCTACTTATTTCAATTATGTCTGGGAAAAAAACCCCATACAAATGGGTTCATGACATAGGAATTATTTGGTATAGATTGTATTCAATTTTACACTTGATCAACAATCATAATTTAATTTATTGGTAGAGAAACAGAGCGAACAAGGAGGTATTTGCCACATGGGGAGGAAGCAACTCCATGAGTAGAGGAGTCATCAGGAGGGAAGAGGAAGGAGGGAAGTCCATCTGGAAGAGTATGCCAGTGCTGGTGCCTGCTGGGATCCCTCACATCTACCACACTTCTCCTGACAAGAAATAGACCAACTTCTCACTCTCTGAGGGATCCAGCAACCTCGACGTGCTACTAGTTCGTGCAATGATATGAAAGACAATAAAAGAAAGGAATGTTTTCACTCTAATTGGCAGGTGGGGGGGAAAAAACAAAGAGGAAGCAAAGAAATTTTTTGTGAACTAAAGCTTGTTAGGGTACAGACCCACCTTAAGATTTGTCCAGGTGGTGCTGTTCCCAACAAATCAAATTAATCCTAAGTACTGATGTTTATATCCAGGATTATGTTGATCTAGTGTCAACAATAGTTTTCTGGCAATGTTAACAGTGGAAGCACTCATACTCAGAAATTCCCAAAACAACTGAACACACAGATGTCTTATGTCTACTCCCAGTTAGCACTACAAAACATTAGCAAGCTTAATGATAATTTAAAAAAGTTTTGTAAACCCTATATGCATCCATTTGCCTTCTGACTGATGAAACCCCTTTGGGTTCACTTTCCCCTCCCATTTTCTCCACCTAAAAGCAGCAGTTTGAGAGGCTTATTTCTGTTACAGATGCTGTTGGTGCATAAAATGAAAGTGCCTGTGGAGAAAGCTGTGGATAAGATGTGCTCCCTGTGGAGTGTGTTTTTTATCAAAACCCATTTCTGATAAAGTGTGCTATTTGTTATTTTTCGTTTGTAAAGAATCTCATGCAAAACTGCTGCACTTGGGTCACAGTAATACAAAGTCTGCCCAAGACTTGGTGTATGAAGAAAAGCTACAGCAGTGCTGTGTAAAGGTACAGTCAGGACACTGCACAATCACAAATACAGCTGTGTGGAATTTTTCAAATTAATGCATTACTTTCTTGAAATGTATCTATAGACAAATCAAAATAATTTGTCAATGTGTGCTGTTTCATAAGTATTTCAGCCATTCCACACCTTCTCTCTCCCACAACTAATACGCCAGATGGAAATTTTTTTAGATCTATTTTTCCCTCGTTTTTCGACCATGAACCTGTATCTGTTTGCAGATTTCAGATCAACCATCCTGTGGAAATCCCAATTGTTATATTCTAACACATACAGACCCACTTTGAAAAAAAAAGAAATTAAATGTCCAGTTTGTTTAAAGTATCTGAGGCTCCATACACAGAAAAAAGTGTATGCATGTCCTAAAGGAAACATTTCAGAGGGAGTCAATGCCTCATCACCTTAGTCATCAGAAACTCAACTGTAAACAATTAATCCTGTGGAAACCAGAATTTATTAGTTCTGGTCCTCATGACACTAAAATCTCAATAAAACTTTCTGACTTTTATGTCAAATGATCATAGAATCATAGAATTATAGAATCATTTGGGTTGGAGAGGACCTTAAAGATATTCTAGTTCTAACCCCTCTGCCTTGAGTAGGGACACCTTCCTTCCACTAGGTCAGGTTTCTCAAAGCTCTATCCAACCTGATATTGAACACTTCCAGGGATGGGGCATCCACAATTTCCCTGGGCAACCTGTTACAGTGTCTCACCACCCCCACAGTAAAGGATTTCTTCTTAGACAAATCTGATATGAATCTGCCCTCCTTCAGTTTAAGACCATCTTTCCTTGTCCTATCACTACACACCCTTGTAAAAAGTCCAGTATTGTTGTATGTTCCCTTCAGGTGCTGCAAGGTACTCTAAAGTCTCCCCAGAGCCCTTTCTTCTCCAGACTGAAAACCCCCAACTCTCATAGCCTGTCCTCATAGGAGAGGTGCTCCAGCTCTCTTATCATCTTCATGGACTTTCTTTGGACCTGCTCCAAGAGGTCCCTGTTTTTTCTGTGCTGGGGACCCCAGGGCTGGATGCAGCACTCTAGCTGGGGGGAGAGGCAGAATCACCTCCCTCAGTCCACTGCCCACTCCTGATCTAGTGCAGCCCAGGGTGTGTTTGCCTTTCTGGGCTGTGAGCACACTGCTGGTCATGTTGAGGTTCCTGTCAACCAATGTGCCCTTCATCATCTTCATGCAGCACCAATTATCAGTCTTAAAAATAATGAGGGATTCTTGTCCGTATCAATAATGGAAATGTTACTCCAGTGTCTCACCACTCTGGAAAAGTGGGAGGAAAGGAAGGAGCAAACAAGTAAAGCAGAAAAAAATGGGAAGTAATCATGAAAATAAAGGGGCGGTGGGAATGGAGGGAGGAAATGTCATCCTCATCTGAAGGGAAGAACTTGAAGAAACTGAGAAAGGTGCTAAAGTAGGACACAGCACTAATGGTCAGCAGATGTAAGTGTGTTTCTTCTATAAAAGGAGAAACTTTGGGAGCTGATCTTTATCTTACAGAGTTGTTAGAGGGGTCAAGGCAATAAAGGATTGAAAAGCAGTGTGCTGTGATGTGGCCTAAACTGAGTAACTTTTTAATTTTTTTAATTAAGAAAAAGGGTGTTTTGGAATTTTTATTTCCTAATAAGGGAATGTCATGGTTCCCTGGAAAATCTGTGAAGCCTGAGTTTGTTAAGATCCATGATGATTTTGACTGATTTTCAGCCATACATTAATATTAAAGGAATTTTTATCCCAGCTTTTCTTTTTAGTCAACTTAAATTCAGTGCTTTGTGGCAGTTTGAATAAAAAAGCAATATACTATATAAATCAACTCATCTTTCCAAACACTGAGAATTTTTCTTATGAAAAGTATCTGTATTTGTGAAGCCTGAATATTCTTCTGTACTTCGACTACAGAAAATGCAGAAAGTCATACAGGTGCACTATGTCAATATGCCACACTCATGAAATGACCATGTGTTTAGTATTTTAGTTTGAACCAGGATTACATTTTTGTCTCCACTTACTGCATCTCACATAAGGGATTGGTGTTGGAGGATGCAAACCAGATTCCCTGATGAAAACGAACTGGCAGATACTGTCCTGGTGTCTACATAGGGCTCTTCAGCTGCTAATGAGCAATTAATCCATAAAGTCAGAGCAAAGCTATTCTGGCATAACCCCCTCCGAAACGTTTACAGTACATATGGCAGGAACTGGGCATTGACAGCTTCAATCAGCAGATCCCCATTAACAGTCTTGCTAATGTGGACATGGCTTAGAAGTGCCAGCACTTGGTGCTTGGGGGAACATCCAACCCAGGGGGCTAAAGCACCTTTCCCATTTCCTGTCTCTGGATGCCCAGCCTGGTCCTGTTTGGTCTGTGTTCCACAGGGGGACTGCAGTGAGAACCTTGTGGCGACAGACATCTGGGCCCATGGCCAGGTAAGATGCGCCCCAACAGCTACCTGGGGTGGACAATCCGGGGGTCAGGATGGTTGCATGTACCTGTCCAGAAGTGTAGCCACAGCTGATGAGAAATAACTGCTCCTGTGCTGGGTTGGATACTCAGAGGATGAGTCATTTGGGGCCAGGTTGTCTTTTATAGCTCCCCAGAGTTTGATGTGTCAGCCTGCATAGTGTCTGCCTGACAAACATGAAGCGCCGCTCCTGCTGCTTTTCAGAAAACACAGCTTCCTTAGAAAAAAAATGGGATATCTGTCCTGAATGTACGTTAATCATTTCTATAAACTCTGCTTTAAATTCAGATTAAACAGATAATGCATGAGAAGCCATAAATTACTGGTAATGTGTGCGAGAATGCTGCACTTTCAAGGCAATCACAAAATTCAGGAATAACATAACAAGGAATTCAGGGAAGGCCTCAATTTATTAAAATAATCTTTTCTTTTTTTTTTTTTTTTTTTGCTACAAAAAATGTCTGCCTTCTCAGGTGTAAGAGGTCATTCTGAGGGCTTTGTTTTTAATGAAAAGAAACCACCTTGAAAAAGCACACAGTAGTACATAATCCTACTGACAGTCAGCTTTGTTGAATGATTTTTACCTTCATAGATTTCTCAGGTTTCTTAGACCATATGTGTGAGCAGTATAGCACATACAGGCAACAATTTCATTCTGGACTTAGAAGAGGTACTCACTAACAAATGTACATGTATACTCACATGCACAGCCAAATAATCTTAAACTTCTGTCTTTTGTCATTCTGCTGTGCATACAGCTATAGAAATATCAGTATCTATATAATTTTGCCCATCTATATTTCTTTCTATGAATGATAAATAATTAGTGGTGTAGCTATAAAGCTTATGTATTTCTAGCCGATGACACCTTCAAGGTCCCTCTGCTGCCTACTGCTTGACCTTGGTTTAAAAGCACACAGAATGGAAACCTTGAAACCAAGATCAGCAGGATTCATTCTGACAGAAAACAGATGTAGCACAATGGAGAAAAATACACATTTAATTTTAATCCTTTTTTTTTTTTTTTTTAAACAGTCTGACTATTACCAGTTCTTAAAAAAAATCCTAAGGTACAGACTGTCCTTCACACAAGTATCATACATTTTAATACTGCAATTAAATTTTGATTGGATAACATTGTAACTACAATAACTCTAGCAATGTCTACATTATTCTTCCCTTTAGACACGGTAGCAGTAGAATACTGTGGAAGTAACATAACAAAGGGCTGTGGCCTTAAGATGAGCCTTCTTAATGGAAGATTCCTGACTTCATAAAAGTACAATACGAAGCATTTTATTTCATAATATTTAGACAGGAAGGTTATGAGATTGCAATATAGATAGATGATACACAGTGATGTGACCTTAAAGATACTGCTTTTGACTTACATTACTTTTCAATTTTCTGTTCTGTCTAAAGCCAGCTAATCTTAGGCAGGGCTTAATAGGCTTCTTGTTTTCTGAAAAGGAAAGAAAACAATATTTTTACAAAATAAGGAGAAGAGTTTGAGATCATGTCACACGTCACTTGTGCAGGTCCATATGAAATAGGCAAAATCATGCCTGACTCTCCAGCTGCACTTGACTGGGAAACTTCAATACAAGTCTGTCTGAAGTCTTCTTACAAGGATGGCTGCTTACTACTGCATTATTCAATGCTTTCATGGAGAAAAAATTATAAACTTTACTGATATTGATTGTCAATTTGGTGGTTTTATTGGGAAGAAAAAAACTTTTGCTGATATTTTATGGCGATGTCACAAAAATGAAAGTGTGCTTAAATAATGGAGAGAGGCAGATCACACATACGAAGCTGCCTGGATTGCTCAAGCTGTGGGTTACCAAAGAGGGAATGTCTTCATACTGCTAGAGCATGGGAAAAAAGGATATAGGACAATGTTCATGAGGTTGTTCTGGAAAGTGGCAATACTTGAAAGAATTAACTTAGAATAATGGTAAAAAGTACTGGCATTATATTTGAATGGAAAAAGGAGGACATTCTAAAAGAGCAGAAAAAGATATTTACTATGGTATCTGTAGGAACAACACTGGAAGACTGTATGTATCCAAAGACTGTTCTTCATAAGAGTATAGGGTTATGGTTTGCAAAAACAGGAAGATCTTGAAGACCCATCTGGTGATGTGTGTAATTTAAAGAATCGCAATGTGAACATCTGATTTTTGGTGGCACATGAAAATTAACTACATTCCACAAATGCTTGAAGACTTGATAGAACAGTAACTATTGAGCCTACTTTGACAAAGTAAAAGACAGTTAACAAATTGGAAAAGTGGGAGGACTGGATTATTGTGACAATTTTTCTTTTCTGTCCTACCACAAGACATTTCTTCAGCAGAAAGGACTATTCCTTTCTTTTACATGACCATTATAGAATCTAATAATCCGTGAAACAGACTTTCTCAATTCGTGAACATGGAACCATTTTTCAGTGCACATATCCAGATTTTTATTGCACATACACACATTCACATAAGCAGATGGTTAAAGAATTTCTGAAATTATCCCATCCTGCGAATTACAAGCAGCAAACAGGCTTCCAGAGATTTCTTCATGACGCATTAAGTATCACACCATTCTCTTTTCTGTAATGAACATCTTTATCGACCTCAAATCACTGATGTGGTCTCTTCCCAAACCCTTTTTCAATTTTTCTATTTATCCAACTCTATTCTAGTCTGATGATGGTCTTAGCCCACTAATTAAGCCCTGTAAATGCAGGAGTTGACTGATGTTTCAAGCTTCCTTCTGGTGTTTTCAGGTATCACCATATCATGGCTGGTCTCCCAGTTCAGCACAGAATAAACTTCTCTTTTTGCCTGAAACAGAAACTTTAATTCTCCATTTTGTTAGGGATCACTGTCCTCAGGTATAGACAGAGAGTCTTTGTCTTACTGATTTTAGTAGTCTGATTTTCATTTTTGTTTCCATTTCTTTGTGCACACATACTCAACACACATACATTCGTATCCATACCTGGATACTTCTGAAACTCAAAAAAGTTTGATTGTAAAACTAAGTAAAATATATGAAATGTATTTATTCTGGGAATACAATTATGTGTAGTTGAGGAGAAGACTTGTCTGCTGTACTATTACAGACAGCATTTTTTTTTTCCCTTTCTATTTTCTTCTCTATAAAATGAACTTTTCTTGGGGAAAAATTGAAGATAATAATGAGAGCATTAAGCACAAAATATCTGATAATGACAAGAACAATGAGAAGAGAAGCAAGATGGATAGGAGAATAAAGACACTGAAAGAAAGGCATAAAAAAATCCTGGAAATCTGCACACAGGCCTGGGAGCATATTATTGAACCTGAACCATAAACTGTATTTATGTAATTTTATCAATTGCACCTAATTACGAGGGTGAATGCTGGCAGAGATAGAAAATACTTCAATGAATTGTTGCTTGCCATTTCTCTCTTTTGATTTCTTTTTATTGTTAAATGCTTTAAATTAACTTTTAGTTAAGATCATTTATTCTATAAAACTATAAATGCCCTATAGCATATTTTTGAAAACAAAATAGTCTCCTAACCTGAGAGATGAGTAAGAGGAGCCTGATGAATTTTTTATCAAAGCAGCCTAAGAAATGATACACTGTAGACTTCAGGTAAGATAGTGCTATTAAAGGGAAAGTCAACTGATCACAAGAAGGGGACAAATATCAACAGTTTTTTGTCAATTAGACTTCTAAATTATCGTGTGGGATTCATAATTTTGGAAAAAGATTTAAGCAAGAAACTTGGTAATGCAAGAATAAATACCTCTTGGGGAATTCCCTGCTGATCCTCTGATCAGTTTTCCACCATTATGTTGCTGGAACAAAGCCTAGGACTTGTCTCCTCAGTGGCAATTGTCATCTGGGGAGGATATGTCATTGCTTTTGACTGTACTAAAACACTGTTAATTAGCTAGCATGGGATGTATTTCACTCTTTAAAACATTGAAATCAGTTAGAGATGTTTTGGGTTTTGTTTTTTTTTTTTTTTCAATGGGAACTGACCTTCACAAGTTTTGCACTTGGCAAAACCTTTGCTTTATACTTTAGTTGTAGAATGCTTCTTTAAGCTGTTTGATCACAAGTAGAAATTTTTCCTTGGAAGTTGCTTACATTTTTTTTTAAGAACTATTCATGAATGAGGCAGGTGGCATCTTCTTATCTTTTGAAGTGGTGTGTCTTAAGGTTCAGATTTGAATTAACCTAAAGTTCTTGTAGGAAAACACAAAGCACTGACAATTCTATAAATAAAGACAACTCTATAAATAAAGAGAGTCCAACTGTCCATACCTTCCAGAATCTATATTCATCACTATATACTGAGAAATAAGAAATGGACTTCATGATGTTGGAATACATCGGAAACACTGTCTTAATTAGATTTCTGTATCAATTTGGAGCTTAGAGGAAAGAAAAGCTTGATTCAGAAAGAAAAAACAATGTCTGATTTTCTTAGTAACAGCTGACAGTTTAATTTTGCTGACATCATCTAGAGCATAATTTGTTAACAGGTTGTTTTTTTCTGTTTTAAATGAGGTTCTGTAGTAAGTCCTACATTACAGTGAAATAAATAAGGCTTTGGCTTTGTTCAAGATCATAGGCCAGACATTGATTTTTTAATAATATTTATGACTTATCTTGAAAATAATACATCCAAGCTACTGTTTAAACACTCCAAAAAAACACTATTCATGTAATATGTGAAAATGTGGAGCAAAGCATGAGTCTCCTGCTTATCAGCTGAGTTAAACAGTTCAGTGAGTTAGATTTCAAGCATTTAAGAAATTAACAACTCTATACTTCCCAGTCAATATGTATATATGGACCTGGCCATACTTCTTTACTGACAATGCAACTGTGTTGGGGCTCTAATGGTGGCTGAGTTAGAAGCCATGTGGAGTCTGGATGAAAGCTACCGAGTGGGCTTGTTGCAGAGCACAGGGTCCCCATCCCTCCTTCTCTCTGCCTGGCTGGTGCTGACACCTCTGCTGGCCCTCTGCCAGCAGCTCCTGGGGCTCCTGTGTGTGGGTCACACTGAGGAGCTCCTACACTGCTGGAGAACTGCATTGGTTGTGTCTCCAGGAGGCTCTGTTATGGTGTAAGACATGCCTCTGGACATGCCTAGCCATGGAATTCAGTTCCAAAGCTGTTGTGTATAATAATGTCCTGAGACAGACCCAGCATTGCAGAGCTTCAGAGACCTCAGGCAGCTGCCTCTCTCATCAGTGCTTACCTCCAATCAGGTAATATAATGACCTGAGATCTGAGAATCCATAGTTATCCGTAGTATTACATGTGTTCTATATTTATCCAATAATTGTAAGTCACTTTGGGCAGTACATTTTCAGGTGATGACTGCCTTGCTCTTCAGACTGAAATCTCTATTCCCTCAGTCTTGTGACTCATAATGCACCTTTAGTCATATTTTAACCTTCAGCATTGTACTCTCTGTCACATCTTATTACTTAATACATGCTGTTGAGCACAGGAACATAGTACCACCAGATAAACCTCAGTGACTTCTATAAGGAAAAACAAATTCACTTGCTGGTTTTTTAATAAGAGTTCCCTTTAATGTGAATGCTTAATACGTTCCCCTTTGATATGAATGTTGTGTGCATGCCCTTGACATGCTTGCTAGATAATAATAATGTCTGTATACAAAAGGGTAAAAGGGTGTTTTTTGCCATATTATAAAATCGTGTTGGTTCACTGAGTTTCATCTCATTAGATTTAATAATTCTTTTTTTTCAAAGTCAATTGAGCTATAAAACACAATAGATTTGTAGATGTTTTGGGAATGACTTTAATCTCTTTACATTCAAAGGCACCTTCCTTACCTTTTACGTATTTTATATGGAATCTAGTGAAATAATGGTAGTTGTGGAGAGGTAAAGGAGCCCTGAAATGCAGTTGGTATTTCAGATGTGTCAATAATTTATTCTGTGGCTTTACAAGGCACATGGATTTACAAAACTGTATTTTATGCCAAAAAGAAACTCCTATGCTTTTCCAAAAAAGGGAAGCTATTGAGGAATATAATATTAAGTTGAAATATCTCATCAGTCAAACGTGACATTAATAAAAAGATAATGGAAATTCACCTTATATGATCTTTAAAGGCAATTTTTTTTTTCCTATTTGTCTTTTGGTTGTTTTCACCCTTTGTTTAGTGTACACCTCAACAGTAATTCTGCTCATATTTCAGAACCTGCTTATAAGGATTTAGGGAAATGGAAAACCTTCTCCTTGAGAGTTTATGGAATTGAAGACCTCACTGAGGTGATAAGCTTTACTGATACCCTAGAGAGAGGCAATGAGAGACTGAATGGAATATTAGCAAGCACAGACTCATCTCTGCAACTGTGGCCAAGGAAAAGCATTGTTAAATTTACTGGACTTTGCTTCATTAGTAGTTAATACTTGCTATAGCCTTATTTCACACCACAATAACCAGGACTAGGAGCTGGGCCAAACCTCTGTAAATTGGGCTGTGGTGTGGCAGCATGGATCACATTGCTGCTCCTTGGGACACCAGGCAGATGGAGCTCCCTTAGCTACTTTTGTTTTCACTGGTGTTTTCTGCAACTCCATATGAGAGGATCTTGAGGAGAACGGTGATGGAGAGGAAGAATTTATTTCCTGCCAACTCATTCAAGTTGTATCTTGGCTTATAGCACAGTCCCCAGCCATCAAAGTGAAACCCAGGTGGCTGGCAGACCCTGCTCCTGCCCTGGCAGCAAGGGCTACAGCACTATTACATGTGCCTAAACTGAGTTACTTATAATGCTCTTAGTAGCCCTTCAATTAACCAGAAGATTTCAAGTAGCTTTCTAAGCTTTAATCTGCTTGCTTTTATCCTTTTCCTGCTGCTTTGATGGATTGCCCAGACAGGTTAAGCAAGTGACAAGACAAATACTTTCAGAGGTGGGAAAGTATCAAGTTTGCAGTGCAGAAAATTCATGTCCTCTTGTGCTGCGGTCTAAATTCTCATTTAGCAACTAAATCTTAGGACAAAGAAAAAAACTCATTTCTCTGACTGCTAAAGCCAAGAGTAGTGTCTATCTTCCCATTAATTATAGGAGACTCCTGTGTGAAAACTGAGCTAATTCTGGGCTTTTAAAATTTTTTTTCTTTCTTTTTTTGTTTTTTTAATCTTGGGCCAAAATAATGTAAAGAAATTCAGAGCAGAAACTACAAAATCTCAGCTTCCTCTGAATAATGGGCAAATGGCTACTCCATGCAAGAATTTTATTTACATGCTTCCTGAGAAGACGGTAAGAAGGTCAGTCATCAAGGAAGGGACTGTGCAAATTAAGTCCATTTCCCCTTTAGATCCACAAGGCATAAGATTGCTCAGCAGCTTTCTGAATTCCAGAGGGGATGACACAATGAGCAGCAGACTTCTGGTGACTAAATGGAAATCTGTAAAGTTACTCTAAAATGCTTTCCAAAATCTACTTTTACGAGCTTAATATTCAATACTTTTTTTTTAATCTGAAATTCATTAAGATATTAAATAACAAAACAAACATTAAACATTTAACGAGGACATAGTAAATGTTCTTTTATTCAAAATTTCACATTGGAAAAAACCAACAATCTCCTCAAATCACACAGGACTTTCAAGTATTGGAGAATCTAATAAGAGAGAACTTGTGAAAATCATGCAGGTACACTGTTTTACCACATGCCTTCTAACTAGAAAAAAGGAGGTAAAAAGGAAATGTCCTGTTTTCTCTGCTAGTGTTAAACATAGACAGATGACAAATATTATTGAACTGGATAATAAATAATACTCTCTGTAATCTTAAAAATATCTACTATAGTGTCATAAGACATTGTATCTCTATTAAAGAGTTATTTGGAATAAAGTGCTTCTTTTCTTTTAATTCTATGGGATTTTTTAAAAGGTGAAAATACTTTGATACTATTTAATACAGTTTAGTGAAAAATTATTCTTTCTTAATAGACATTTCAGGGGATTAAAAGCTATGCAAACATTAATTTTTCATATCATGCATCATTAGCAGAACTAAAAATTTTCATATTTTACAAGCACAGCTGTAAAATACCAGAGCAAACCTTCCAGTAGCAGAAAGTAGCTGGTTGCATGGTTTCAGATAGATCTCAGCACTATTATTCAAAAAGTTGCTTACTAGAACAGAAATTTCACCCTTTCTGTTTCAGACACCAGCAGGTGAGTTGATAACACTCTAAAGCCATACTTACATTGTCTGTTGGATCAGGACCATCACTTGGGTTCTTGATTTTCAGCAGAGGATCATTTCTCAGAGGCACATGGAGATTCAGACAGTGGTGTCAGTAAATTACTATTGGTTTTGTAGCAGCCATATACATTAAAAAACTAAAGGGTGCTAAATTATTTTGTGCTCTTTGAAAACAAATGATCAAGAAACTGCCCCCAAGTGCCTTTTTCTCAGTAGCCTCAAGTGCTGTGATTTGAGATAAGGCTTCAGTAATTTACTCAGCACAGAAAATTCTCAGTATTCCACTGGACATTAATAAAAATACTAAAAGGTTCCCGTTAAGCAATGAGATTTTAAAGATATGAAGAGCATTCAGCACTCAATCATCCTTGTGGGTACCTTCCAACCCAGTATAGTCTGTGATTCTGTGAAATATATAGGAATGTATTATAGGAATATGAAGGAAAATGCTTACTATACTTACTGTGAAACTGAGTTTTTTATAGGTTGGAATAATCTCCTGACCCTTAGATAATTGTTTGCACATCAGTGTACCCTGCTTACGACAGAAGAGAACTTAAGAAGAGGGAACTGGCTGACCCCCTCCTATCTTTCTCTAGAACTGTCTCACTGCACAATCCTAAAATAAACGAAGATGCAAGGGACCTCTGGAGGCCACCTGGCCCAGACTTCTGCTTAAAGCAGCCTGATTTTGGTGTTAGATCAAGTTGCCCAAGCCTTATCTACTCCACCAAGTCCTGGGGCACCTGCCTACCAGCAGCACCAGAGATGGGGGTGACCACTCAGTCTCTCCTAACCATAGCCCCAGGCTTCTGAAGAACCCTCTCAGAAAATGAATGTCCCCCTTGCCTCAAAGGATCAAAGAAAGTCAAGTCCACTTCTCCATCCCTGATAGCTCCATATAGGTTATTTCCTCTGCCTCGTCTGGCCATGTGAAACAGAGATTTGGAGCTTCCCACTTGCACTCAGACACATCCTAGTGAGTTACACTCACATTGCCAAAAGGCATTTTAAAAATACAGCTTGCTTTCCTCAGAATTCATGGCCTTAGTCTGCTGGCTTTTCTAATAGAAACAAGCCACAGATTCATCAGTATAACTGCAACTGTTTTCTGCTGGGGAAAGCAGATCCTAGAATAGCTTTCCTAAGATAAACAAGGCTATTTCTTCAAAGAAAATAAGGCATACACCAAAAATTACATTGATGAAATTGTACAGATAAAGCATTAAGTTTCCTCAAGACTGATTCTTCACTGCACTTTCATGTCCGGTTGCCTGATGTTAGACCTCTCAATCTATTTTCTGGCACATAGACAAGTGATCTGATTTTCATGAGTGCTCAGTACTCATCAGAGTCCCAGGAAACAGTTTACATTTTAGTCACTAATGCCACTTTCAGAAACACTGCAAGACAGTAAAATCTGGGTTGAAAGGTTTCATGCAACTATTTACATATTGTAGGGATTTTTTTTTCTGCTCATCTTGCCTAAAAATAGAACAGATACTACCAATTAAAAAAAAATCTCATGCTTAAACAGCATTTCACATTAAGGCTCATCTCTAGACTCTGGTAAGTGGTACAGGCAAAATGAGATTCCTATCCAATATGACATATGATTCCTCCAAGCAAAGAAAGTTGAGACCACAAATAATACATTCTCCCTTTCTAGTTACTATAGACATTATTTAGCCCAGCATACAACTTTTTGTTAAATCATTTATAAATGTCTTTATAATTGAATTGTACTTATAATTAAAGTATTTATGAATCAACTTTAAGTCAGAATGCTTTAAAATGAAAGATAAAATTACTATGGTTAGGTAATGAAGAAAAAATTGACAGTCACAGATGAAGAAAAGCATGTTTTATGGTTTTTTTGTTGTTAACTAGCTAGTACACGTGTGCACACTCTCCTGGGAAGCAGAGACAGGAGGTGCAGTGGTGTGGGGTATGCTGTCTTCTGGCTTCTTTCCTGCTGTGGGGCACAAGTAAGATCAGGGTAACTGCTGTGGAGAGGGAAGTATTTGGGAAATTATATAGGAATGTATAGAGGAGCAGATATTGTTGGGATCACCAATTTGCTCTTCAGTTGCTAACGTGACAGTGTTAATACATGTTGCCCTTCATTTAGAATTTCTGGCACTGTCACAGCCTAGTCCTAATAAAATGTGAAACAGTGCATTGTAGATTGTTACTGCACAGAGATTTTTGGAATGGCACATTCATATCTTTTTATATAGTTTTACTTCCTGCTGTTTGAACACAGTGAATAAGTCTGCCTGCCTGCTCTAGTTAGCATTTGTTGAAAGGGTTTTTTTAAGTAATTTCTGACCTTGTTAATGTTGTTTAGTGTCCTTGAGCTTAGCTTTAATCTTAAAAGAGAGCACAAGAAATGCTGCGTTTTCAAAAACACAGCTGAAAAGCCATTGACAACAAATATTGTAATATTTTTATTCCACTTTACTAAACTCCTCTACTTGTTAGGAGCTCTGATTCAACCAAGTTAACAAGGTTATCAGATTATATGTCTATTGTCTTGTCATGACTTCCTTGGCTGAGTTCCTGCAGTAAACAATGCTGAAGTGATGCTTTGTTCAAGGAGCAGAACTGGAGGGAGCCGGCGGGAGGGAGGGGTGTGGGGATGAGGGTCACAGGGCTGTCAAGGCCTTTGCAGCAGTGGCTGTTACCTGTGGCCAATATTAATCAGCTTCTTGTTACATGTGCTTGGAGTAGTCACTGATGGTCCGTGACAGCTGAGGAGACGGGTCTGGGAATCTGTGAAACATCTTCTCACGCTAACAGGGACGCAAGCAAGCAGGACATTGCAGACATTAATTTACCCAAGCTGACACATGCCAAAGACCTTGAAAGGGAGGTAATTAAAAACATTTAAAGCGATTAGACCTATACACTAACTTAAAAATATGTTTCTATTCGCCTCATCATATGCCAGAGTGCCCAAGTTACAAGAATAAATTACCCATAAAAAGGAAACATCATTGCATGCTCCTTTTTCTGCTCTCCTGTGTAAATGCCAGGTGCATTCAGCTTTCCTCTAAGCACTGTCATAAACTTGCTGTCTCCCTGCTGGCATAATTAATATATGCAACTGTTGCTATCTAAAAAACAGAGGATGCCAGGGCAGCAGCTGCACAGTTGGAGAACTCTCATTAGCATCGAGCCAGTTGGCCAGCCACTCTGATCACTGTTTGTATTCTCATGACACTTTGAGAAACAGAAAAAATGTTAGCTCTTTATACAGTATCAATTGGTAATATGGAAGTAACAGGACTACATCATGGAACTACTGCAGGACTTACAGCAAAATTCAGTACTCAATTTTTTTTCTGGAATGGTGTATGTGAAAGTACATAAGACATCATGGAAACCCTTGATGCTCTTTTCCCTTCTCCTTCCTGCTCCCAGCAAATTTCAAGCAGCTGATGTTACTGTTTATACTCTTGCCAGTAAATACTGATTAGTTGAAAACACCACTGGCTCCCTTTGCAGGTACCAGATAGAAATGGGACACCTTGAAAAATTTTAGACATTTTATTCAACACCTGTAAGTGCTAAAATTTAGGATGTTTCAAGGTCTCCTATTTCTAATTGGGGTGATACCTGCCCATCCTCCCCACCTCCCTCAGGCAGGACCCGTTTCCTGTCCACCCCCTTCTCTCCCTGCACCTGAGAAAGAGTCAGCTGTGCTGAAACAGTCCATGTCCTCACCCAGGTGTGCCCCTTGTTAGACAAAAGCTTCTCCAGTTAGTATTTAAAAAAACCCTATTGTAAAATGCTAATGAGGGCACTTCCAGACTGCTTTTTTTTGCTCTTCCATGCGCAAGAACAGCTTTAAAAATTAAAAAAAACCCTCTGCTGCCAGACAAAGCCTTCCTGGGTCACATCCATTTCAGTAAGATGTTTAACTCTGAGGCTGTTTGATGTGTCTTGCTTCCTAACACTTCAAAATCTATTTTACTTTCAGGTCAAATACAAACAGGGCACTTATTGTTCATTACAACTAAGCATATGTTACTAGAATTAATAGAGAGTCAAATGTGATTCTTTCAAAGGGAAATGTCGGAGGATCCAGAAGGTTTTGTGTATGCATTTTTCTTCTAAATGCTGGTTTTCATCAGAACTTCACCCTTGGTAATTTTCTTTGTGCCAGTAGAATTTCAGTGAATAGAGCTGAAAGCAACTCACATGGGGACTTCCCCAAAATCTATTATCCCTATAGAAGCAGATAACTGAGTCCAGAATTTGTGATCCAGGAAACAGTGATCTACACAAAGGGCACCAAATGCTTCAGTAGAGACTTTGAGACTCCAGACCCTTTGAAGATTTTATTTTCAAAACACTATTGTGAGAGAGACATTGCAGTTACAGAGACCCAGGTGAGCAATTCACCACTGTGGAGTACGGTGACAACTTAGTCTTCTGGGTTCTTGAAATCCCTCTTGGAGAACCTCACCTCTAACTTTTCAAATCAAACACTGAAGCATTCCTTACAAATTACCAAAGAGACCCCATCCCTACTCTCCCCCCAAACCCCCAATAAACAAAAAAAGCCCAACAAAAAACAAACCCAAACTCTACAAAATAGAGAGAAAGAGAGAGAGAATGAGAGAAGAGACCTTGTTTCACATGGGCAACTCCTGGCTACTACCAGACCGTGAAAAAGGATCTGGAGAGTGCAATGGGTGAAAAATTCAGTGTGAGGTCGGTAATATCCTGTTGTGAAAAAGGAATACTACAAATTAGGATGCATAAAAAAGACTATTATTTTTAAGTGTTGTCAAAGACTATTTCCTCTTAGCTCAGCATAGTGGGGACTTGGCAATATCAGACTTTGGACACTATGCTCAAACTATAGAGAGTGTGCACAGAAGAATAATGGGATGATCAAAGCGATTCTTAAATTTCTGTTAAGGAAAAAACACAACAAGTGGGTGCTTTCTTCTCCATTCTGGAATGAGAAGAAGTCATGAGCTTAAATGGTCATAAAAAAAAAGTGAAAAGACAAGGTGGAGAACTGTGTAGCAATAAAACAAATTGCCTTGGGAAGTTGAGGGAATTCTGTCCATTTAGTCTTTTAAGAATAGACTAGACACATCTCTGGCAGAAGTGAAATAAACAACTTTGATTTCCTCAGGCAGAAGAAATCTGTGTAATTCCCATTTTGCATGAGAGTTTTACTCACCAAACTTCCACGGGAAAGGGAACAAGCCCTGTTCTGTAAAGTCTGTTTCACATGCTCAACAGAGTCTGGAAAGGAAGACACTTGGAACATTGTTGAAATGAGATTTGAGTTTTCATCTAGACACTGTTCAATCTAGAGTTTTTTCCAACACATCCTGAAGTAGCTTCTATGTTATCTGAATAAGTATTTGTAAAAGCTGGTAGCTTTGGGTGTTCTCAGAGATTAGAAGAAAATAAGCAGGAATTTTGGAGACACGAACTTTGGATATGATTATATAGCAGCTTTTTGGTCTCCATGCATCCTTTAGAGCAAAGTCTTTCTTGGAAAGATGGTGGGCAAGATGGAAGATCCAGGGACTTACAGGCTGCTCATCTTGACCTCAATGCCTGGGGAAACAATATTTTTGGAAGTCACTTCCAACCACATGAACAAGAAGGTGAACTTACTAAGGGCAGATTATGCCTGATCAACCTGATTTCTCTGAGAGGTGGCCAACAGTGTGGATGAGGAGTGGTTGTTTACCTTGCCTTTAGCAGGACCTTTGACAGGATCTCCTATAGTATCCTTAAATTGGTGAGTTATAGACTGGATGTAAATTGCCTGGGCTGTTGGGCTAAAAAGATGATCAGCAGTACAAAATCTAACCAATAGCAGGTTAGTAGCTGTGAACCTTGGGGTTCATAATGTAGCCAAAAGGGTTGTTCCATTTGGCCACCAGTGGTCCCTTCTGGCCCACAGGGTCCTTTGAAAAACAGTGGACTAGAGTTTCCTTAACACTTAACACAGTGGGTTGCTTTGTAGATCAGAATGAGTAAAGGACAGCCATATCTATGTAAACCTTCTGTTTGAAAGTAGTATTTGAATGAAAACTAAATGGTCAGGTGATTCAGGATTAAGATGTTTTTCCAGTGTTGAGACTGCAATCTTGTGCAAGTGAGCAGAGAATCTACAGTAAACTCTAGTGGTGCATTGATCTCAATGACAGCTCACCCCCCTGTCTGCTCCCCAGCTGTTCTCCTGAGAGGTATAAGGAGAGAGAAAAGATCTCTTTGACACTCAGTGTTTTCCTTTAATGTTTGATTAGGCATGCTTGGATTTTGTAGCCTTTTCTATCCTGTGAGCATGTTGGTGTGCATCCTGTTTTGCAGGAGGTGGTTTTTGCCTGCTAAATATGTATCTGTTCCCCTGCCTTTCTTCCATTAGGGAACCAGGAATACACAGCTTGAGTCTATAATTTATTTAATATTATTACATATGTTTCACAACAAAGTCTGTCTGGCTTATCATGGCTAAACTACTGTTCTTCAGGATTCAGCAATGATAAAGTGTATCTTCTACTTGAAACGAGTTCTAATTTGAATCACAAATTGTTTCATGTCTGATTTATCAGCACAGTGTAGTACAGCAAGGGTATCCAGGAGTGAATCACTTTCCAATTCAAGCTCTGCAATACTACTGGCTTATTGAAATTATGTATATCATACCCTTTAGGCATTTCAAGTGTGCTGCTAAAATTTCAGTGGACAATTCCAAACCATGCAATATTATCAAGACGAGCTGGTGCTGTATTTGAAGTTCATGCTTATCAGCTATAAGGAACATGGCTCTGAATGCAAAAAAGATTTAAAGATAATAATTTTTTATGGTTTTTGAAGGATGACTACCAGACTGAGTCATTTGTGGCTGGAGATAGATGATTTGCCATAACCTGATCAGTGAAAGTAGCTTTTTCATATACTATAGAGCCCAACGTAATCTCAACTGAGATAATCAAACCTTTAGGACTCATCACATGCAGGACTTATAAACTGATTAGGACTAATCTAACAGACTCAGGTGAGAGCTCAGCTCCTGACACATCTTAATTCAAAATTTAAACCAAAGGGAATAATAACCATTCTTCATGACACTAGAGTTTGGTACATTTTTTAAATTCTCTAGCATAGCTTCCTAGCAAAATGTAGCTTTTGTGAGTTTGCCATCTGTTAGTCCCCCATTTTCTAACTGTTGGACAATTTCAAAAGCATTGATAGAGATTTAATGGTCACAGAGATATTGTAGTTTTGTCTATGGCACACGTATGTTATTATTCCAAGCTTTTATTTCTTATTAGTCTCATGCAGGATGTGCTTCCTGGGCCAAGAAATGAGAAAGCAGAAATTCTGTAAGACATGGCATTACAAAACCCCCCCAAGTCCCACATGTATGCTATTCTGTGAGACTCTCAGCATGATTTTGTATTTTTCAGACCTTAATACAAAAAACCACAAACAAAAACAAATTTTAGTTGTTGTCAATGTTCAGTGAAATCTAAAATATAAGATGTAGTCATTAGAGTTTCTGTTTTTAGATCAGAGCTACTGTTGGGATTAGATACTAATAAATACAATAATTAAATACTATAAAAATTCTACAAAATTCTGGGTAATAAGTCTTTATTGGCAGACTTCCCCTTCCCATTTCTATCTTGTCTACTTAAATCGTAAGCTTTACAAGGAAGGCACTTTCTCAAAAGACATTTTTGTAAAACCCTTACCATCTTGAGCTTGGTCCTCTGGGCATGAAAATGATAATAAAAACTCCAGTAATAATATTTTTTTCAGACTATTATGTGGGAAAAAACACAAATCCCTTATACATGCAGGATTAATGTTCTGTCAGGGTGGTAGACTCAGGTCTATCTCATGTGTGGTTAACTCTCTTGAATAATGGGTTTACTCTACTGAACATAAATAGGCTTTTGTAAAATGAACAAAACAGAACCCCTAATTTAAACCTCAGAAAAAAAAAAGCTCTTATTCCACCCATTACTCTCTCATCGTATTACAATTCAAGTCCTTAGGAAAGCCAAGATATTTCCAGGCTGTCCAAATTAATTTGCTTAGTGTTATTACAAAACATAAAAGTGTAGAAAATAAGAAAATAAAGAAAAATAATTTAATGAGAATTAGATCTAAGAAATCAAAGTGTTTTAATGAATATGTTTAAACTCTTTAAGTAATTTCCTCTAAGAGAGGTGTGCCTTTGTGAGAATTATGAATTTTAGTTATAGTGATGTGACGCATATAGGCTTGACTCAATCATGTTGTGATTTTTTTCTTTTTTTTTTTTAAGAAATGACTTGTTCTTAGCCTCCAAATGCTTAGGGATGAGAACACTTTTGGAGTCTAATGTTTTCAAAGCCCAGCAATAAGTGGTACAAATAATAATAATTTAGCTTAATGTATGGAGTTATAAATAAGAGTGATAGTTGGGTCATCCTGTCCCAGAAACATTTTTCTTAGCAGTGTTGATTTGAAGCATTTTTGGCATTTCATTATTACTTTGTTTCTGGTTGTTTTGGAAGTCATTTGCCTGGGAAAGATTTCTTGAGAGAATTTGGCAACAGGCTTGACTGCTGAGCTTTAGAAATGACTTCTCTTTCTCACCAGGGTTATAAAGGAATGGGACAATATGATTTCAGATCATGTCAGTTTTGTGAGACAAGGGTTTAGAAGTGCAATATTCAGGTGACCTTCCATGGCAAGTTATGAAATAGTATTGTGTTCTTTCACTCTCCCAAGTGGTTAAGAAATTATTAAGGTTCTCTAACTTAGTGTAAGGCATTTTATCTTTGGCAGTTGTGATGAGTTTAGTATGGTGCCCATGCATGCCTTCTGACTTTCTGATTTTGGCACTTTTTCTCTGGAATTTTACAAGCTGAACCAACTTAAACTTGTTTTACTTCAGCCCTTTTGCCTCACTGAGAAATCTTTAACATGCTTCAATGTAAAGACTATTTTAGATCTGAAGATCTTTCCTGCAGCCTTCTGGAAAAGTCTGTGAGATGATTCCCTGACTTCGAGGTGTGTGCAACAGAAACAAGGAGCAAAAATAACCCAAGCACCCGAGGAAGCAGCACATTTTTGTATCTGTCTCCTTCCTTGCAGCACACAAAGGCAAAGGGTGGAGGATCTGTGTACATTTTAAAAGGTGTTGAAGATGCCTGTGATGTCACTGTGCAAGTGGGATGCATTTTCAGAGATAACATGCTGTGCGTGTTATTCCCTCACAGACGTGTGTTCTCTTTGTGATACAAGGTGTAATTCCCTATCTTGTCCTTTGTCACCCTGATTACCGTGGAGCCAATGGAGGCAGGTGGGAGGATAAGTGTATAGTTAGATAGTAACAAAGTGTACTTTCTAATTTTTCAGTGTGTCCAGCCTTTCTCTGGTGATAGAAATATGGTGATGAATGAAAGTTGGTTTCTTTTTCCTGTTTAACTTATGTCTTTTTACTAATAGTTACAGTCAGAGATGAAACTGAAACTCCTACTCTTTTTCCAGGTCCAACACTCCTGAATTTTGTGCATGCTTAAAATCAAATCTGTACCTATGAATGACAAACAATCCAAATTGTCCAAATGATCAAATAACGTCCTTAGCCTGGAACTGTGCACGTTACTGATATTGGAAAGAATGGAGCTGGGGCGAGAAAAGCTGCCTTATACTATCTGAGGGCCTTGATCTCATGCTGAAATCTGTCAGATTGTGATGTGAAATCCAGATTCAGATTTAGTTGCTTATATTTATCTTGTGTTTTCCATGAGTAGAAGTTTCAGACAACGGAAAGATACTACTTGATTATTAACACCACAAGTTTCTTTAGTTTGCCATCTATTATTAAACCAAAGACCAACAGGGATTTTGTGAGCTGCAAAGAAATCCTAGGTCTTACAATTCATTCCTCAGAGAAGCTGAAAAGAAACACATGCAGACTGTTGGTGTTCTTCATGTCAAAATATACACAGATTTATGTAGCTGCCCAACCTTCTGGCAGGTTAACCAAAGTTTCTGAGTGTCTCAGTACTGGACAAAAAATGACATTGATGTTAGATTACCTTTCTTTTCCTTTTTAAAAAAATGATATTTATTTATTTACCTTGAAATTATTTCAGAATAACATTTGCTTTGGGTTTAAACTGTGAGTAAAATTTAAAAGGTTAATGCATTATTAGCCTATTCTCCTACTTATGCTAAGCTTTTCAGTTTTCATTATCTTCCATTTCTTACAAGATTAACCAGAAAAGAATTAATAGAAATACCACAGCTGAATAGATAATAGCATTAATATACCGACTTCTTGTTTGCTGTGTTTCACAGTTTTTATTCATCTGAAGAGAGGATGAAAAATCATATATATACAAATGTTTAAGGCACTAGGCTAGTCTATGTGTTGGAGACTCATTCAGTTGCTTGCTCTCAAACACATTCCTATGAACTTAGGCTCTTATAAAATGAAATAATAGTGTTATGTAGCTCACAGAAGGTTGTGAGAATTAATGCATTAAATATTCTGAGGTGCTTCAAATGGATGTAGGTTACATGGGTAATGTAGGTAAACCAATAGGTGAATTTATATCTCTTTTCTTAAGGAGGAAACTTTAAAAGCACTGAAAGGATTACTTAATAAATCAGGAAACCTCAGTTTCACAGTTTTAAGTTCTTGTCAAGAAATTGGGAGCACAAATTACATAAAAATACAACAGCTAAGTTTTTAAACCTATGGAAAAATATACCCTTTTTTCCCTCCTTGTGTAAAAATATACCCTTTTTTTCCCTCTTTGTTCCTATAAAATGTGAAAGAGGGCTTTATTGCAATGTAAAAATTTTGGAGGAGGTTAAGACAATTTCAGATTTCTCAAGCAAATTTTTCTGTAACATCACAAATAATTTGAAATGTTTTAGGACTTGTGTCCAGATAAACTCTGGGTGGGATGAATGCAAAGAATGGAAAACAAAGGCAGCAGATTACATAAAACTGAGAGCTCAATGCAGAAGCATAAAACAAATGACACAATATACTGAAGAATCACAATTTGTTTTGGAAATGATTTCATTTGAAGGAGTCCTGTTAGTAGTTGGAATTGATTCAGTGTAGCCTCAGCATATATGTCAGGGGAAAAAAATAATAAGCTTGTTTTCATGGTATCTACGTGAACAAGGTCAAACTGAAGCATGAAATAAGATAAAAGCAATCCTAGTGTAAATATGAGAACAGTATAGAGGCTAGTTAAAATACTGTAATGACTTTTCCAAAATATGTCTCTCTTTGAAGGTTTGAATATTTCTCTGCTGTTTAAGAGTATGTTATCCACAATAAATCCCAGAAATTGTCCATAATAAAATGAAGACATTGCAGTTCTAAGAATAATCAATATTTATTGTTTAAGCACTCAAACCTTGCATTTCTATCTTGCAAAGAAGTGTTGTTTATTTCAAGCCCTTTGAATTCTTTACTAAGCAATGCAGCTGATGATACAGGTGCAGGATGTGCCTACTGCTACTAGCAAGGAAAATAAGAAAGGAGATGGTGTTTGCTAAAATTTATATCAAGTACAGCTGTCTCTCAGGATGGCAGGTGAACTAAAACTGCAAAGTGTGGCAGGGCACATCTCTCCCTGTCCTTACCAATGTCCTGGCTCACTCCACAGAGTGCTTCAGGTGAAGGTCCAGTGCTTTGTTCTGTAACATGTCTAATATTAGCTTATAATACATCATAGTGAAAAGATTGACTTTTTGGATCATGGCAATTAGTTTCTTCTCCAAATTATTAAGATGAATAGATACTGTAATTGCCATCTCAACTATGGCAGTTGCAGATGCTGTGCTTTTTGTGTTGGAACCTTTTAAAATTCTAAGTCATTTGCTTCAAGCACATTCTATTTTCCATTTGTTACCTTGTGTTTTCATAAACTGCCCTCTTGTCCTTCAAAACAGGAAGGCTCGGTTGGCCCTCTCTATTTTCCTCATTCTCTGGTATAACTGGAGCTTTTTTTTTTTGTGCTTTCTTTTTTCCAAATGGAATAATTAATATTTTTAATCTTGTTTTAAGTGGGAAAACATGCTCCTTCGTTTCTGTTCATCATTCCATTGTCTCATCTTTTTTTCTCTTTGTTTTAGTTTGTTTTCTCAAGGCTTTCATGTGAACTCACTGTAGATGTTTGTATACCCTTATATGTCAATTTATAGTGGCATTCAATTCACCGATCAATTTTATCAAAATTTGTCAAGGGACAGGCATCTCAAAGACAATGTTTCCTATAAATAACTTTTAAAGAAGTGTTAAAGAAAAGGTAGCAATGTGACCTCACTTTAGCAGACATCAGAGAATTCACACCTGACAGGACCTGAGAGTGCTCCTGGGGAAAGTCTCATTCAGAGGAGCTCTGATGCCCACTAGGAGACAGTCACCAGCACATCATGGAAGGACCTGTTTTTAGTGAGGGGTCTAATTGAGAAAGGAGGAGAAATCGAGGAGCTGCCAGCATGTACTGGAAAAATTCTTGCATTTTCCCTCTTCATCACTTTAAATAACATTTGAAATTTTGTCTTTTAGCTCTCTGCTGTGCTGTAAGGGGCTAAGCCCACCCATCGTCCAGTTCCTTATGAATTCCTTTATTCTAACAAGAGGACCCAGCTGTACCAGCCCCACAGGGCCAAACCCCTTTCCTGCAGCAGAAAGTGGGAGCAGAGCAGCTCTCAGGGGCACTAGATGGCTCTGCAGCCTGGCATAGCAATGCTGAGAGTTGTGAGGAATTCAGCCTTGTTGTTCCTGCTGCTGAGTGCTCCCTGTTAGTGCTGGAATCAGGAACCTGCTCATAGTCATAAAAACCTTGCATGTGCAGTGGGGACAGTGTCAGTGAGCAAAGCACTGTGCTATGAAATGTGTGTGTGTTTAATGTGTGTTTCTAACCCTAGAAATGAGCACTACCTCATAGGCATATATTTATTTTAGATCAAAAGGGGTCACATTTTCATTTTGATACTCAATCTATTCTATTCTGTTAATTCTGTAATAATAATAGTAATTCTAGTTTCTATTTTATGTGTTCAGGAGAGTAAAAAGTGTCTGAATTGAGCCATTTATATTGTTCAACCGCAGCCAAATGAGAAATAGTAGAGGAGGTCAGAGAGGATGATAATGATCTGTGTTGCCTATATGCATCATTAAGGAATATTTTGCACTTTTTTTGTTTCATTCTTTCCACCTTTTTCTTCATTATCATCACTATAAAATTTCAGCTTAGGGAATGTGCTTGGTCATTCCTGGTACTCCAAATGCTTCTTTGTGTTCTCCTACAAGAGATGTCTCTAGTAAAAAATAACACAAGGACAGGGCCAGTGAAATTGAATAATCTTTACTCATGTGAGCAGTGTCAGTGAAGACTGACTGATGGCTGACTATTCAAGTACTATTTGCTTTGTATAAAAAGAAATTATTTCTTTTGCTTAATCTTCATACAAAACTGGTTCTAACTGCATATGCTGGTTGACAAGTAACTCGGTGCTTATTGAGAGAGGCTGATCCCCACAACACAAGCTGATCAGAAGAAAGAAGAAGCCATTTTCATAAAATTGGAAAAAAAAATGTGTCTATTTCCCATTGAAACAGGCGCTAACACTCATAAGGTAATGTTATCAGTTACTAAGGTAGCATGGATCAAGAAACATATTTGTTTATCTTTCAAGGCCAAAAGTTTTTATTGTGGTTAGGAGACAATGTTACACTAACCTAAAGTTTCTGCTGTGACAGAAAACAATCTGAATCATATTTTGAATATTTCATATTAATTATATATAACAATACAACTCTTGTTCTAATGGCATCAGCTATGATAAGGACTTGTAGTATAGTGTGTGTTTAAAATTATTCCACCCATTTGTATGTATATTTAGAGTTGATTGCTGTTTAACATTAAATGGCTTTTAAAAACACATAGTTCTCATGTTTATTCAATTCCTATGGTGCAAAATTTGCCAGGTGGGCCTCTCCTCAAATGCCAAGGGTGGTTTAGGACTGGTCTAGTAGAGCTGTCAGGCACAGCACTAAATTTACCGTTTGTGCAGATGATCTGCTGTCTGCAGAGGCTCTGCTGAATCCTCAAAGTCAGTCTTACCAGCCTGCTTCAGTAGGTAAGACTGGCCCTGCTAGAAAAAAAGAAGTCAGGTTTGACTTCTCTAGCAGCAGAATTGAAACGATTTTCAGCGCATTTTTTATTTTGACAATTCCAATAGATGTCTTACCTTGCTCAAAGAGCAATATAGAGGAAAACAAAGAGGAAGCAGTTTCTCATTTTGCAGTGCTTGACTTTGATTTTTACCAACAGCAAAATCTGACATTTAAAGTAAGGAAAGGCTTACATTTATGAAAACATAACCTGGCACAATTCTTTCTTTTTGTCCTTTGCCAGAAAATGCTAGGAAAGTGCTTCTTGGTTGACGATATTGCTCATCAATCGCTATTGAAAATCTGATCAGGTGGTGAAGATACCCTTCAGCCTGCAAGAAGGATTACAGTGACAATGACTGCTTTTGGGACACAAAGTAAAATTAACTTCTAGGTTATCCCCGTCAAGGACCATTAAGTCCTGAACTATGAGGGACACTGTGAACAAGTCATATTTTAACCTCCCGTGAGCACAAAAGCAGGCAGGTTCTTTCCTCCCCCAACAAATCTGACCTTCACCAAAATTTATGTGAAAATGAAAAAATAAAAGAAAGCTGTAGCCCTGCCAAACTTTAATGATGTGACTCATTTTAATTACTGGTATGTGGAAATTAAATGGCCTGAGTTTCATTCTGTAGTTTGTTGCAAGAAGAATGATTTAAGCAAGCTCAGAGTTGCAGCACTTTTTACAGCAGGTGTGAAACAAGGCATTCATTTTTCTTTTAACAGTGTCCTTGTAAGCATAATAACAATTAGGAAGCCTGGGCTTCACATCAGAACCTCCTGTGCTCTGACATTACCTCCTTGGGCTACTCCATCACTTCTAATTTTCTTTGCAAGTTCCTCAAATATGAGCTTTGATAAAATGACATTGAACAACATTAGATGTAGACAATTTCCCTAAATGCAAAACATGCAAGAGACAGAGCCAGTCAGAATACATGCACTGCTAAACTAAGCTTCTTAATTGACTGAACCTTTGAATGCTTTCCCCTTATCAGCTTCATTAAGCCAGAATATCCACTACACCCAAGTAGTAATTCTTCATTCTATGTGTAGAATTCTTGAGGAAACAAGAGCTGTCTTATGACAGCCATGGTGGGTTTCCTTGCTATTGCTATTTTTTTACATGGTATTGACCTAACAGAAAAAGAGAAGGTATCAGAGAACCATATAATAGCAATAGTAACACTACCAACTATTTCTTATAAAAGTCACAATACATTTGTTCATTTTACATCTTGCTGTATTTTAGCAGAGTATTTTTTCATACACTTAGTCCATCATTAAAAAGCATGAATCGGCTTCAAAATATACATGAGCTTGCAGTGCTGTCTCAAAAAGAGATGATGGACTCTCTTGTAGAGAACCTTTCAGTACTGTTCAGTGTTTCTGATAAGTCTTTTTGCAGAAATATAAACTCACAATTTTGAGAATAAGTAAATGAGGCACAGAGTTCAGATTTAGGGCAGGGAGGTGGCATAAAATGTGAATTAATTTATGATTCTTAAGTTTACTCAGAATTCTGGAATAATTTTACTATTTTTGAATTTGTTTTGACTATAATTTACACTGATATTTTCAAATATGACAGTAATTATTTCTACTATTTTATTAATGAGGAAAATGCACCAATTCAGACTATTAAGCACATCTTGCCAGCTTTTGAAACCATATTCTATACATCATCCAACAACAGTAGGGCAAAATTAAGGTATTTCTAACAGTTTGTTTTGGAAACTAGGTTTTAAAAATGAAAGGAGAAGTGATGTGGCTGCTTTTTATTAAAGGTCATGTTTTCCTCATTGTGTATGACAAAGGACAAGACTGAAGGACTGACATACATTGTTAGATTGTTCATAAAATTAACTTCTTAAGAAGAATGAAATGACAAATCAGATTTATAAATGCAAGCCATGATGTAATACTGAGGATTTCTTGATATGAGACAGAAGCGGATATATACATCTGATATCTGTTGTTTTTTCGTTTTGGGAATCAGCTCTTGTACAAGCACCAGTATACACCACAAACCCAAGCAATGTGTATTTTGATATAGCCCATCTCAGGTGTGCACTGTAGGTACTGGTTTTGCAAAGTATACTAATTTCCTCATCTTTGTCATTTATTGTATCTTCATTTCCATGGAAACAGGAGATGGAAAAAAGCCCTTAAAATTGAAAAAGAAGGAAAGATTTAAATCTGAACCTTACAAAGAGAGGTAATGAAATAATTTCAGGACGACAGAGTGTATTAGTCTATATGCTCTTAAATTTATATTTTGAGTACCAGTTAGAAATTATTTATTAAATGAAAAAATTATGGAAAATCAGACACTTTTTTTTTTAACTGAAAACCCCCCCCATTTATTTTACTGAAAATGTATTTTACTGAAAATATATAACTATCTCATAATATAGAAGAATCTTTCATCCTCAGTTCCATACAGATTAAAACTTTTTTTCTTTAAACGTTCTTCAACACTCTTGAGCCATTTCAAGTTAAATTCTAAATAAAATCTTGTGAGGGTCATACTAGCTCCAGTAGAAGCCATGGAAAAATAAGCATTGCATATGACTCCAGCAGACTGCAGAATACTGAAGAATCTCCTTTTAAGGTAATTTTTGTCCACACATTGTAAAGATATAATATCTGGCTGAGATATGTACTCCCTTCCCTGGTGATTCTTCATCATTATGTTTGAGAAACTGGAGTTGTAGTTTTGAGAAACAGCAGATCAAGACAGGATTTTAAGTGGAAATACATGTCTAACTATAGATCAGGAGGACATTAACACACACCTACTGTTCTTTTGGGTAGGCAAAATTTCTACCTTTTTGTTTCTTTGGGAAACCCTCCCCATAATACATCTCTTTGAAGGGTGATGCCACATGGTTACATTTAAAATGTTAATGCTATAGTTCCAATAGTTATGCTACAGAAAGCGTAGGAAATGAAGTATATATAGTGAATACATATCTCAGTTACAAAGCTACCCAGTAAGTCCAGAACTATTGATGTTCTAGTTAATTATAGCAATGAATGTCTGAAAAAACAAATTGCACAGGGAGGATATGCAATATGTACAGATTAAGGAAAGGTGCTAACAGCTGTGCTCTGGAATGAGCAAAGTACATGGTACACTTACAAAAGGGGATCAATATTGTATGGTTAGCAATATATAACCTACCATATTTCATGGAAGTATTTCTGTCCACTAACATAAAAAATAATGGAAAAGAAGAATATAATAAGAAAAGGTGGGAAAGAGATGGATATTGCAGAAGTGTTTGTAACTAGTGTTGAATTTAAATGATACTAAATAATTATCTTATTTTCAGTGACATGAAAGCTAGGAAATGGAGAACCAAAAATATATTGGAATAGTTTTTAAAGGAGAAAATATCTCTGCTTCTCCGTAGAGTGGTTTTTTTGCACTGTTATAACTATATTTATATTTCCATTCCTGCATTTCTGGGGGGCTTTTCCCGGTGCACAACTTGATTTTTTTGGAAGGTTAGCAGATAAGCACAAAGGAATGCACCAACAAAATGAGGCAAGCCTGTTATACAGTAGATCTTATCTTGGGTTAATGGCTCCCTACTCTCAGTGAGCACCTGGTCTGCTCCCTGTCACTACTGGACTTTGGGGAATAAAATCAGAGGGCATTATTTCCGAATCCCTTGGGATGGAGATAGATTAAGTAGTAGCTTAATTTCCTTTATACAAAGGGCAGCTTAATCATTGTTCTGATGAATGTACTTTGACAACTACATGGTCCATTGATTCATAATTGACTTGTATTCTTTGGCAGAAAGAATTTGATACTCAGTTTTGAGTTGAGTCTATAGTTTGGAAAGAGGGTACTGAGCTAATTCTGATGATTTTGTAGAGCTCAAGATTCATTAGTGTCAGGGGTCTTGTGATGCACAGACCTATCCTCTAAAGCTTTAACTCTGTTCTCAGATTGAATAACCACATAATTCACAAAAAGCCACTAATACAAGAATCAATGAAGATGATTTCTCCTTTGGTGACATACAGATTAAGGTATTTTATTAAAAGTCATGCTACCATGTATCCTAGTGCTGGGAATGTCAAAAGGCTGATAAATGTAGCCTTTTCCACATTTTCTATCGATTTTTAAAAAATACCTAATTTAGCTCTTTTAATGCAAATTGTATCAGGAAGGAAAAGTAAGTTAGAGGACTGGCCTGTGTGTATTGACATAGTGCTATGATGAGATATAGCCTGCCAATGCTAGGTGCATACTTACATGGCCATTCTGATGACATGCACATGAAAAGAACGATTTTTCACATGAGGTAATCACCTTGAATTATTCAAAGTGCAGCTTCTTCCTTCCATATCTATCATATATTACTGCTGGGTCAGATAAGTCAGTGTTAGATGGTGGTGACATATTTCAGTCCAAAGTGGGCTTTTAAAGATGAAT
>WEIV01014433.1:264-15729 GCA_013390005.1 Calyptomena viridis | reverse complement strand
AATCACTAATAATACTTTCATGTGTGTGAGACCGTGAAAGGCAGTGGGTGATACCTGAGATTTGGTTGTGGCAGCAATGTAGGAATGGGCTGGAACTGCAGATGGANCATCCACAAAGCCATAGAGCCCTAACCTGAAAAGAGCTGTTGAGTCTGAAAATGTTGTAATTTACTTCTGTTTTATTTGCAGATTGCCTTCTCACAGCACAATACTATTATGGATCTGGTGCAGTTCTTTGTCACCTTCTTCAGGTAAATTGCTTTTTCTGTCTTCTGACTGAAACTGTGCTGATTCTTTAGCATCAAATCAGTGTCTTAACCAGGTTCTAAATCTTGAGAAATGCCTAAAAGGAAGCCCCTGTGTCCCTAATTNCCCAGTAACCACAAAGTGTAGACAAAATGTTAGCAGTGACAGACCAGTACATTCATCAGACTTTCTGTATTTCTAGAGCTTCCATGCCTTTGTTTAAAGTTCACAGTACACCTTTCCCGTTCACTTTAATCACTGTGCTCTGAGGAGCTGTACCTGAAGAATCAGACTCCTAAATGCCGTGAACAGACCAAATTCTGTTTGTTGTTGTCACCAGAAAGGGCACAGAAATGAGCAGAGCCTGAGGTTTTCTGTACCCAATGCATTGGCTGATAGAGAGGGGTTTAATAGCTGATGCAAAATACCCCATTTGTCCTTATTCACCACAAACAATAAAATGCCGATTGCCTGAAGGTCAGTCTAGGAATGTTTTGGCATTTTGGTGTTTGGTTGTTGTTTTGTGTGTGTGTATGTTCCCCCCTTCCCACCCCTCTCTTTTTTTCTGTGGGAAGCCAGCAAGGTCTGAGAAATATTGATGCTTACACAAACCTTAAGATAACAAACGCATATAGAAGAAAGCAAAGTCTGTCCAAGTATGACAGAACAGAGGGACCCCTCTATAACAAATAGCAGAGGGAGACTAAAATCAATTTGTTTGCTCTCTGTGCCCTAATACAGCCTTAGAAAAGGTAAACTATAGGCTCTTTGATGGTGAAACCATCTCTATGGATACATTGCATTAGCTCTCCTGTGTGATTGTCTATCTCATGTGGCTTGTTCTGAGTAAATGCAAACTCAGCATGATCCTGATGAAAGAAGAGATCTGTCTTCCTGAACAGTAAACTAATTGGAAACCAAGGCAAATGTAATCCCTCTCAGAGAGAGAAAGATTGTAGGATAGCTGGCAGCTATCCTACCACTGCCTTTTACTCAGTCCCAGTCCAATTATTTAACCAGGCCTTTCAGCTGGCACTCAGTTCAATGGGGCCTTGCAGCACAACGTTAATAATCCACCTTTGGAACCCAGTTGCAGAAATCTGTAAAGGAATCAGGAAATGCTATCAGTAGTGCATTGCAGTGATCCAAGCAAGGTACAACCCTTAGTGACAGGGCACCCTGCAAAAGCACATATGAGTCAATCTTAGGTTTGATGGTTATAATGAGAAATAGAATGTTTAAGAAAAAAAAAATTTAAAATCATGATGTAAGATTGTATGGTATTCTTCTGTAACTGAACTGGTGTCAAGGTGTCCGTAGTGATAGGTAGGATGTGTAGGAGCTGGAGCTCTCATATATGTGTGTTTCTAAGAAAAACATAGAAGCAAAAAGCATAGCACACTTTGCAAAGCAGAACCTGAAAGGAGAAGGGTAGGGAGAGGAGAACTTCTGTTGTTTTTGAATGAAATGACTGCATGAAAAAGTTATTTAATTGCATTTTGTTCCCAAGCTGATTAACTGCTAGGAAGATAAGCCCAGGCCTATTGCTTTCCAAGACATGAGCCAGGATCTTCTGTGTGTCTCTTTTCAGTCTCATGCCCATGGGCACGGGTTTTCCACACGTGTTAAAGTCCATTGATTTTCTTATCACAGAACCAAACGTGTGTAATGTCCCAATGACACTCCTGACTCATAACAGCTGTGGGCATGGGATCCTCACTAGCAAACCATCAGTCCATGTAGATGATCCAAAGAAGAAACCATCAGTTGATTGTCACTGGGATATTAGTTGTAATGCGTTATAAATAAATGTAGGGAAAGTAGTGGGCCCTTTGCAGAAAACCAGACCGAGAAATTTAGAATGAAAAGTTTCCAGTCTAGACACCACTAAAATTTTCAATAGCTGTTAAATTGGATGTCATTTCTACAGGATCACTATTCTAAACAGCCTGCAGGATATTTATGATCAGGAACTGCTTTATGTTTTTTTCACACTAGTGGACTAAGTTGTACCCAAAGCAGCATCACTAAATCCTCTCCATGGCGATTGATAGTGTTTGAGCCCTTACCTGAAAATTTGGTTTCAAAAATTTGTAGTCTAAAAGAATATTTTGAGAAGGTTTGTTTGTTTGTATGGTTTAGTTTTGTTTGTTGGTTTTTGTTTTGTTTAGTTTACTGAATGGGAATGTGGCATATTATGACTGTGGCAAATAATGTTGGTAGCAGTAATAACCCAGGTCATATTTACTGAGATTATTCATAGTGAAAATAATTGTGTTGAAAGACAGTTTGAATGTGCTTGATAACAAAATGTATTTCAACATGCTTTGATAAATATGCATTTGCATTTGTCCCATTTATTATTATGTTTCTCGTATTTCTGAGGATGTGACATAATTCTGTTCACCCTGGCTGCCTAACCAAACCACAAATAGGTCTAAGTAACAGTAACAGCTTTTCAACAACCATTCAAAAGTATAGTTTAAGACTATTCCTTTGTAGGCTGTGTGTTCCAAACTAAAAGATGAAATGCACATTTTACTGCTTGAATCAGAAACATCAAAGTAACAAGCATTTTTAGAACTGTCCCAATGTATCAAGAAGAACTATTTTAAAAGTATTGTACTGCAAGGACTTTATTTAAAACTATACATAATAAAGCACAAACGCTGTGATTGGCTCTGCAATTCATGCTTGATTTACCAAGATTCTGATATTTTATATCATAGAACAAAAAAGTTACAGAAACAAAATTTATATTGAAAAAATAAACAGAATATTATTGCAACTGTGGTGCTCCAGACCATGATAAGCATAGTCCAAAACCTCCACACTACTTAGTTTAATTCTTTTTCTACTGGAAGGTTTCATTGTATGTACTGATTCAGTGACCTTTTCTCTAAGAGGAAAAATGCAGTTATGTAAGAGTAGTAACAGATTCCTAACTGTCTTATAGAAAGTGTGGTATGTGTGTTACTTTACTCAATGCCTTGAAGACTTTTAGCCATCACACAAACTGAGAAGTGTGTGGCTTTTTTTTTTTCCCCACCTGCTTTGAAGAAGTACAGATCTCATTAGAAAATTTCACAGGCAGCAAATGTGATCTTTCCTCTTACACTGAAGAAATGCAGGACTCACAGTAAAAGAAAGTTTATTCCTGTATTACCCTGACCAGTAAAACATTCAATATACTAAAGTCTGGCCTTTTCTTCTGAACTATAAATGATAAAGAAATCTTCAGTGTTTTCAAGTCTTACCTGAATATATGGATTTAGCTGAGCAGGTGCCAGGACATTTTAGGCATTTCATAATGGTATATGAAGTAGCTTTAGTTTCTGAAAACATTTACTTTTAGTTTAGATCATATTTTATTATGCATAAAAATGGACTGTTCAATAATTGTTAATTTTTACTGCGTATGATTTGGGTAAATCCAGAATTCAGAGCCAAGAAACATTTGATTTCTAAATCTGCTTTAAATAAAAATATAACTGTAACAGAATTTATGGCAATACTCACATATTTCTTGGAAAATTATTTGTATTGAGAAGCTTAAGCAGGAGTTCTGGTAAGAAATGTGTTTTTATCTCATAATCAAAAACCAGGCAAGCATGAAATCAGTGCAGGTGACAAAGGTTAGCTGTTAGTATACTTGCTAGTATTCTAGTATACTCCTTCTCTTTACCAACATCCTTTGGTCTGTATGTCCAGCTTTATGTTTTGTTTTTGTTAAAATGAAGGATGATAACTAAATGCTAGATTTTGGCATGCTTTTCTTTATGATATCAAATATTGATCTCTGTAAGAAAGACAAAACTCAGTGTGTCAGGTTCAGATCACGTCCACTGTGGCTGGGTTCTCAGAAAATGCAGAAGTCTTATAAATCTAAATTAGAATATTTTACGGTAACATGAAAATCAAGTTATCTTAGGAAAATGGATTTTACATTTGGGGCTAGAATAAAATTGATTTTTCCTTAGTGATGCATTAAACAGTTTTCACCTCACTTAGAAGCAGATAGTTGTTTGACTTCCACTGGGACAAGCATGTCTGTTCTGTGGTGGACAATCTGAGTTGGGTTTCCTTCTTTTAAATGTTTGTTTTGAATTGTCGAATGTAGCTTTGTGTCTTCAACTCTCTGAATCACCCAAACTCTTTGTCATCACTGTGGAGTTATTTGGTAAGTTTGTGTTTCCTGAGAAGGCAGACACTTGTTATTGGCCTGCAGGCAAAGGAGATGATTCCCCACTACCACTGGATCAGTTGTTCTTCAAAACAACAGATGAGTCATTTAGTCCGTCACTGAACGGAACAGTTTTCCATTATTTTGTTCTTGTTTTGCTTCTGTCTGTGTTTTTCCTTTGAGTCATTTGGAAGTGTGTGCGAGTGCACTAGAGTTTGCCATATTTTGATTTCAACAGACACGGTTCCTCAAAATACAAAAGAGTTGCTCAGATCTCCGAAGGTGGCCTATGTGCTTCCTTGATATAAAGCAGGTGTGAATGTTCTTCAAGTAGGTGCCTTTAAATTTTTGAATTCTCACTTTATGTATCAACTACAGTAAGAGAGAGAAAGGTTCAATGTGCCTCCTGAAGTGCTTAATCCCAGTTTCTGCTCAGTGCATAAGAACTAGAAATAAGTTGTGGAAGTGCTTAAGTGCAGAGGGGAGTTGGAGAATGAAGGTTTGTGTGTCTGTAAAAGGATTTGAAAGATTTTTTTTCCCCCTACTTCTTTTAGCAAAAAAAAAAAGAGAGAAAATCTTAAATTACACTCTTCATTGTATATGGTGCTGTAGCTTAGCACTCCAAACCCCATTTTGTTACCACTTCTGCTTTTATAAAATCTCAGTGGAACCGAAGCTGCCACTTATGTGGTAGTGTTCACCACAGAGGTCTCTGAAGGTGGCACCTGACACACACTTCTCAAGACCCTGAAGAAAATATGTCTTTTTTTGAAGACTCAATGCTTTGCAGGCCCCCTTCCTCTGAGACAGCTCTGGCATGTTGTCCTTTCAGGCATGCATCTTTTAACAGCTGCATTGTATTTTTTTATCCTAAGAAGCATCATAGATAATTCGTACTGTGTTTGTTTTGATTCCCTACATTTTGTATTGTATTTTCTTAAATCTGATTTAGTCAATTGTTTTCTTAGACTAAAAGAACATTGGCGCTCACAGCTATTTTTCTTCTAGACTGCTTAATCCTGGTCACTTTTTTTATGAAACTCCCATCTACTGTACTTTAAACAAAAAAACTAGAGCAGGTTTTCATCTGTGATAAATGGACTGGAAATCCTGCTTTTGTCATTTTAATTCAAAAGAGAAGGAATTCAGTTTTCTTATGACATGTGCCGGTTGCAAAGTTAACTTCAGAAGGTTGTTTCCATACGTAAGTAAACAGTGAAGGGGGGTGAAAGCTGATGAGGGAAAATAATAACAAAAAAAACCAAAAGGAAGTAAAAAATATTGGTGTTTTCTTCTGGGCAATAATGTCATTGTCCGTTATAACAGGTGACAAGCAGCTTTGTCAAGCACTGTGCCAGCCTGTCTCTGCAGACATGCTTGGTGTGGCATGTTCTGGAGTGAGTGACATCAAAGAAATGAGCAATCTGTTTATGGCTCTACAGAAATATTCAGGGTCCCTGTGTTCTGTTGTAATAAACCACAGAAAGAGAGAAGGGGGAGTGCTAGGCTGTATGTTACATTGTGATTTCTTCTATGGGTTTTGAAATAATAATTCTAATTATTAATTTTGAGAGGTGACATCTAAATTCGAAGGAATTCATCTGATAGGCCTTGTTTGTTTTATTGCAGTAAAAATTCCTGGTACCAAATGAAGTATTTTGTGTGGAAGGTTTCGGTTTTGGGGTTTGGGTTTTGGGTTTTGGGTTTGTTTGTTTGTTTTAATTTATCTATTGGGATTTAGGATGGGGGTATGTCGTGTCAATAAGAAGCAAAATTATGGAAATTCTGCTGTGGACTCCAAAAGCTGCACTAAGAGTTACACAGTAAAAAATGGTTATACAATTTATCTAAATTTTTTAATTTGTGCATGTGGTCCAATTAGTTTCTGTGTCATAGTTGGTTTTCTGTGTTTTCAATAATTTTTGGTGATATCTTTGCAAACACTCAAAAGTTTTGAAATTATGTATCTTTCCTAATATGATTTGAGTCTTTTCAGTTGAAATTCTAAATATGACGTTGAGGGGAATCAGGGTTTTCTATTCTTTATCTGGTACAATAACAGAATATTTAGCTTTCTTCTTGAATGGTGCTTCTTTGGCCTGAAAATCTAAAATTCCTTAGTCTGTCTTCAGGAAAATTTGATGTCAATAGCACTTTTAATAAGTACAGTTATGACTTTTTTACACCTATCTCTTCAGATATATTAGCATCTTTGGAGAAAGTGTTTGACATGTTACATCATGAAGGGAAAAGTTCTTTAGCAATGGGGTAAATCTATTGACTATATCTGAGTCTGTTTTGCTAAACAATGCTGACATGGTGTGTGACTTTCTAAATGTATTTTATGTTTCTGTGATTTACTGTCAAAGAATAAGAACTTCACTAGTGTGTGCAGTGAAATATAAGAATGAGGAGAAAACATAAAAAAAAATCTTGAAATAATGTGAATTTTTTGATTTGAAGGCTGCAGAAATTTGGCATTGGTGACAGTTCTTCTTCATCAAATTCACTAATTGACAGTAATTAGAATAAAAGAGTCTTTCCGTGCCCATAAATTATAAATCCTGAATTAGCATAAATCAGCAAAACCATGGCCAAAAAAGCTGAAGTGAAAGCACAACTATTTTGAAATAGGAACAATATATTCAATTCCTAATTTTTCTGGAAAGCTACTGCAGAAAGTATTAAATTCAGTATTTCATAATTGGTCCACAAATTAAATGGACATAAATTATTTTTTTTGCTTTTTAGACCTGGGTTGTTTTTTTAACATAAGGCATCACTTGTTGACAGAAATATAGGGTATTTCACCCAGGAAGGGCAAACCCATAAAATTATATGAAATATGAAAAGTCTTTTCCGTGAGTAAAAGAAACATAATCACACTGTATGGATGTGATATTCTATTTAATCTTTGGAGATTAATTTCAGTTTACGTGAGATTAAACCCCTTTGATTGTAAATCTCTTTCATTTGCTGCTTTGAAGAAGTGAAAGGAAGAACTACTGAGAGCTAAAGTTCACATCTAGAGCTTTATTGCACAATATATCTCATGGTTATATATATACATGGTTCACTTTAGTCTGATATTGTATTGGCAGAATTAAGTGGGAATGTTGTTCTGGATGGCATCTTGATGTACAGTGTATCCATTTTCCCTTTTTAGTTGTATATAAAGGCTGTTTGTGTAACTGATCATTCATACTTTAGTGGCTTCTGGTATGGCTTGTGGTGTACTTAAGCTGAAAACACAGCTTTATGTATATATACATGAATTATGTATGTAGGAAAATAGAAATATAAAATATGTATGAGTACATTTTTATCGTTACTTTTTAATAATAATTTTATTTAATAAAGTTATTTAACACCCCCTTCATTCTCTCTAAGATTTTGGCACATGTACATAATGAAAAAGAAAATCAATACTTTTTTTCATAACAATTTTCCCCGAAAATTACAAATTCCCAATTCAAACATTTCTTTTTTTTTTACTTTCAAGAAGATTTTTGATGTTTCATTACACAGGAAAGACCAATAAACCCAGCTTTTGCTGAGGCAGTTGTCAGAGATGATTTTAAACTATTATAGGAGTTTATGCCTCAGGAGAGGAAGGATTAAGTTGGCTTTCTGTATTCAATATATATATAATTAAATTATTTTACACAAACATGGTAGCTGTTCTGACTAATAAATAAATATGTATTACATTGACATTTCATTGCTGCTTCTTACTTTAAAATATATTTTATATAAAGTGCAGTTGACACCAGTAATACGTCAATCTCCCTGTTTTCTGTTATTCATTCAGAGCTTAAATTGTCAAGCTTTTTCAATACTATTATTGACGTTTTAGTTGATCATTTTACTTAATTTTGCTCTTCTTCCTCAAAAAATATTTTTTTTTTTTTTTTAGGTTTCTAATAGTAATTATAAATGTTCTGCTCTAGAGGCATAGAGCATGCTTTTGGGAATATACTGGTTTTAAGGCTCATTTCCCTTCCATGTATTTCTCTTAACTGATGTAGAGCAAAAATATAGTGCTGTGCCATGGCAGCCTGCAGTGGTCCTGTGGTCCACCTGTGGTGCCTGCAGTGGTCCTGTGGAACCCAGTCCGAAAGCTCCATGGCACAGAGCTTTAATTCACCCATGACCATCAGTTTGTCTCCTGTGCAATGTTACAGATCCCCACGGCCAAAACCAGTCTCAAAACAGAAAAGCTGCTCCCATCACATTTACCCCTGAATGGCAACAAGCTTTTACTAGAATATCTAAGTAGTAAAACAAACAGGTTCTATAACTCCAATTCTTCTCCCGTAATACCTACATAATTATATTTAATTTTTATATCTATAGGATATATGTTCACATGTATTTCACACAGGGATACTGAAAATTTTTTTGAGTGGAGTCACAGTGTACATACATAAATGATCCAGGCATCTGTGGTGCAAACTTACCAGGTATTTTAGAAAATTGTATAATTGGGATAATTCAGACAGCTTGTGGAATACTGAGCTTGGACCACACGTGTCCTTCCTTATTTTTTTTTATTTTTGTTTGGCTGGGCAGTTACTGATGGCCTGATGGATAGTTAATGAGAATTGCTCAAAAAAGAAAAAGGTACAAACTATGCAACAGAATTCAGCTGCAGTGGATCAACTCACAATCACTGCCAGGTTGAAGTTGTTCAGGAAGTACTAAAAGCTAATGCTACCTTTGTGAAGTTGGAATAAATTGTTTTACTTGGTATTTGAGAAGGTTGAGCATGTAGCCATAATTGAGATGGGGCTTTACTTTGAATATTTTCTAAGATATAGCTGTATCATAGCCTGTGGGTCACAGGCTATAAGAAATGATGTTTGGGTCACATACTGCTAGAGGATATAAAATTCCACACCCACTAGAGTACTACTGTTTCAAAAATTTTATTACAAGTTCTGTTACAATCTATTACAGAGATTTAGGCACTATCTGTCATTTTTAAAAAACATCCCTTACTTTTTGCTCATGTTTGAGTGTGCCTTTCAGTGTCCAGTGTAGTGATGTAGTTATGTAATATCTGTAAAGATCAACTGAGATGTTAGTAGGTTTCTTGACTTTAACATAAGTTAAAACAGCCCTTTGTTTTCCAGGTAATTTTCTTTATAAGACCAAGGAATAAACTACTTTTTGAGGAATTCCTGTTCAGTCTCTCTGCCATAGTCAATAATAGTCCTCCTAGATAGAAGTAAATTTTCATCTTCATATCCATTAGTCTGTGGGAGATGAAATATCTGTTATGGTGCTCTGTCAAACTGCTTTCCTTCACAAAAGCATCTAATCTTTTTGGTTGTAATGCACAGAAACCCAGAGATTTATTACATGGGCATAGGGTTCCCCCTAACCCATTGTCTCTGAAAATATTTAATTTATAAAGCTTGGGATCATCAATGATCAATATCTCATCTGCTGGGGAAAGTGAATGTGTTGACATACTTTCTGAACTGAATTTTTACTCAAGCACTCTGTCCATGGCTCCATCTCAGCCTTTCTTCTTCCTTTTATTTTATTTTGAGAATAAGTACCTGTTACATCTGTTTCCAGACAGAAGTATTTGGTCTGTGTGTTATTCTAACACAGATATTATAAATACAAGAAATGTAGTATTTTCCTACACCAGGAATAGGAAATTCTTTAGATGTGACCTCCCGTTCTCCTCAGTTAAAGGGTCTGTTCTGATTCTGGATGGAAATCTTCACAAATGTTTGTTTCCTTGGGGTTTAGCAGGTTTTCTGTAGTGATGATACTTGATAGGTGTTAGGCTGGCCTTGAAGAGCACTATGTTGAAATGCAGGTATCTAAAGTAATTAAAACCTATTCCTTTGTATTTTCCTTTTATAGATTTTTTTTTTTAAATTAATACAGCCTTTTATCTACTTAGAATAACTATATGTTAGTGTTTCCTCTACCCACAAAGCTGTTCATGGCAATTTCTTTACTGTGTGAACTGCAGAAAAAGTCATGCAGCTCTTTAGGAAGTTTTGCGAATATTAAAGAAAAATGTTTCCAGTTGACTCTCCGTAGATGGATGTATTTTTTAATCCATGAGCCAAGGTATTTTCATTGTACCCTTGTAATGTTTGTAAATATTTCACTTAAAACCTTGGACAGTAACTTTATGAACTGTATCTCTGTGCAAATGCTGTTAATCAACCATGACACAGTAAAACAAATCTAATGTGGATATCCTTTTCCTTGCATTCTTACCATAGTGTTGTGCCTGGGGGGACCAGATTAGTAGAAGGCCATACATATTTCTTTTTAACCGTTAATCTATTTTTTGTAAGGTTGATAGTTGTGGACATATGAGATTTGGATTTTAAGGGCAGTTCTGTGACTTTCATGAGACACCTAATGCAAGAATTATTTATGGGAATATATGGATTTTCAGGACTACATCCAAAAATAATATTTTAATCAGTCATCTGGATAAGAAGAATTATCCATGTAATTAGTTTCAAATGAACTTGAAAGGTGTTGCTTAACTTGTGTGAATTCCATTTAAGACACAAATAAATAAGTGCAAATTTGCATTTAAATGATTTTTTTGTTTTTACTTGAAGTTTTAAATGTCATCGTAGATAATTTACTTCATATTCAGGAATTTCTTTCACTTTGCAGTTTGGAAAGCACCCCGTGTATGGCTTTTGGATTATAAGGTTCACATTTGCATTAAATTTCCCTTGGATTCCTTTACTCCACAAAGAAACTGCAGGGGGAAAGTTGGAACTCTGGAGCTGTTGCTTTGTTAAAACAACAGAGGCAGGAAAAACCTGGCTCAGAATGGAACATAGATTTAGGCTGATGGAAACAGCCCTGCCATATTTAATGATGTGCAACAATGAAATATTTGTAGCTGAAGAGGGAAAGATTGCAGATATTAGCTAATCATTCCAGAAAATGGAGTGTGGGAGCCAGTGCATGGAGCTGCTGATGCTGGTAGTATTTCTCCTGAGTAGCAAGAATAAGAGAAGGACATTCCTGAATCACCTGGAGTGTAATGCTGGCTGAGCTGGCAGTGCCTTCCAGTGGCTGTGCCAGCCAGAGCTCTCTCAGACTGGGAATTCTGCACTATTGCCTGATATGTCTTGGCTCTGCGGCCAAGATTTATTTCCTTGACCCCACGCACTGCATTATCATAAACTGGAAGATACACATCCTACTTCTTTGCTAGCCAAGATTACTTTCCTCTAAGTCTTTACACATTTTAATTTGTAATTGTAATGCTTCTTTCCTATAATCGTTCGGAGTTGCTAATCACTGAAATAGTCCTACTTATAATGATGTTTATAAAACTTTGAGATTCAGAGCTATTTAATTAATGATCAAAAGAATTTAAAAAAAAAATACTGCTGTCATAAATATCAGACTCCTAATATTATGTTTACAGTGTTTTGTGCTTCAGATAATCCTGTTGAAATCTTTGGAGCTGTTTGTCATGTGTACACCAGTTAACACAAGGATGGTTGAACCCAGCACACCATAATCATAAACACAATGTTCTTGTCAAATACAATGAGAGAAATCAATTGCTGTGACAATAATTGCTATTTGAAGTCATGGTGTTAGAAAAATAATTGTTCAATTATTTTTATTTTAGGATTGTGCTTGCTTTGTAACATATCAATTAAAATGTGCTGTATTTGCCAATAAAAAGAGAGCAAATAATGTATCAGGAAAGCAGTTCTTAGAAAAACAGTTAATGTGATCTGTTAGAAAACTTTTGGAGTATTAGTTTAAAAACATTAACTTATCTATGAGACTTGTTTTATTTGCATGGATCTACATTAAAGAGGTTTTTAACATCAGTTTTTACTGAACAAAATTAGTTGTTGTTCATTAAAAATGTCATATGTAGTATGAAGAAGAAACATTAATACGGCATAGGGTCACTGTTTAGATTGCTGATTAGAAAACTGTGTATTTTTGTGCTCTTGTAAAAGAAAATGAGATCAATGGGCAAGAAGTTTGTGGATCTAGAGGGATATTAAACTATTGTCTTACTCAGCACAGCAAGATTCAAGTAATTAAGCAGTAGTTGCCTTGATGGCCCAACTCCTGTGTTCATGAAAAGACTTGGAGCTTTTAAACTATGTGTTAATATTCACATGTGGGCAGTAAATGAGTCTGTTATGCATCTAAATAACGTTTTTGAAAGTAATTTTGGGTGCTGTTAGTGAGCAGTGTGGACAAAGAGAAGATCAGATATTGAACAAAATGGTGCTGAGGACCTGACACACATGCATTGAATGCATGTTATATTTTGTTGTTGTTGTTTGTTTGCTTTGAACTGGCTCTGGTTTAGTTCCACGGACTGTAAGCCCATTTGGGTTTAGGGATGCTGCTCCATGCTCAGCTCTGTGCTGCTGCTGTGCCTCTTCCCCTGTTCTAAGATGAGAAAATGTGATGGGTGCTCAAAGTAGAGTCTCACATAATTTTTTATTTTAAAAGAATTAAAAGTGTACTAGATTTAAGGTAAAGTTTGAAAAAGTCTTTGCTTTCATCCAATATGGAAATTTATACTGAATTATTATGCAAATTAGCGGCTTAAGTAAAATCATAGTAACGACAATTATTCATGCATGAATGTTTACATACCTTTTTTTTACATTTTAGTTTATCTTTGCATGTTAAATAATAAGAATGAGAAAATGAATAGCAAAATATTTTGGGTTTTTTTGCACAAATAAGCAATTTTTTTCACTTTAATACAAATACTATTTTAATACAATATGTAACTTATAGGCATTATTATGTAATGAAAAAAAAAGGAATTCCATAGTATATTTATAATGCATTCATAGAGCTTAAGGCACAAATGTGTCATTAATTCATCTAGTCTAAACATGCTGACCATTATATTTCACAGATTTTCACTCTCTATTTATCCCTGTAATTTGAGTTTCTTTAAAGATGATCTACAGATTTTATTTCAATTTGCACGTATCGAGCAGCAACATATCCACTAATTTCCTTTACAGTTTTCAATTTGCCTCCTGAACACACACACAGAAACTCTGTTATGGAGTTCTCTGTTACAGAAAACATTGTCCTCTTCTCTACCAGGTCTGGAAACTGCATCAAATATGCCTAAATATGACCTCTATAAGTTAAAAATTTACTTTGTAACTTGCAAAAAGAGTTATGCAGGCAGTAATTGTTCCTTGCAGTTTTGTTTTATGTTTTCTATGAAGTCAGTATTTCTCTTTTGGTACTACCCAGAACCCTTCTTGGAAGAGCATGTGCCAAGTCTAGACCTCATTGCCAGGCCTGGTTGTTCTCTTGCATCCCTCCCTTGGCCACTTTCCTTGGCTCTATTGGACATAAACTGTTCAAGGCATCTTCCTTTTCAGTTCATCTTTTCTCTAATTGTTTATTGTCTCCAAATTAATACGAAGGTGATACAGTTCAATCAGCCTGTAATACAGGCCTCTGCTGATGATTTATTTTCAACTATGTTTTTTTAGTGTTTCCTCCCATGTTGTTCCACATGGTTTGAAGGGGGAACTGTGCAAAGCTGTGTCATTGTCTTCTGCAGTTCATTTCTTTGTTCTACAAAAGTCCTCATAATGCTTGGGCTGCTGTGGTTTTAGGTGTGTCTTAGCATGACAATTGTCTTATTGGAACGATTTATATTGGTAAGTGCAGAGAGTCATTCACTCTGTACTCTGGGTCAGCATCTGCATTGCAAAAGCATCTATCTATATATCTGTATATATATATATGTATGTTTTATATATCTGTATATCTATGTATTTGTGTGTCATTCAGAGTCTCAACTAGAGAGTCAGAAATGGTGAACATAATCTGTGACCATGTGGATNTGTTTTAACCCTTTTTATTTCACATCCCAGTGGTAATTCATACTGAGTTGGTCATTCACACTGGTCTCTTAAGTTGTTTTGGGAATTGCTTCATTCTAAGGAGAAAATAAATCATTTGCAATGTAAATGAGGCCTGCATTCCTTGCTCTCATAAATATAACTTATCTGTGATTGTGTATTAAAAAAAAATAAATAAAAAAAATTGACCAATGTACAATCTCTCTATCCTGTGTGCCATTAGCCATTATTAACCATTTTCTTTTCATTCTTTGTGTCATGCACAGATATCTCAGCTATTATGTATTTGTCCTATCAACGCTAAGTGGGTCTGATACTCTGGGAACCTTGCAAACTCATCTAGAAATTTCCTTTTCTGATGTTGGTCCCCTTCTGACAATTTCTATTTTGGCTGTCAGCTGGCCAATTTTTAATTCATTTATTTTGCACTGCACTTGCTTGTTTTATATCTGCATCACAAGAAGGAGCTAACAAGTATACTGGGGAATTAGCGAGCAGCCATCTATACCTGTCCTGTTGATACATTTTTTGCTTGTGATGTTAATGTCTTTATCATGGCTCACTTCAACTCCCTATTGTTTAAAAGCTGAAAAGAACTTATTTCTAGTAGCAAGTACCCCTAGCCAAGCTGACTATTCCTTTATACCTTTTAAGTTCAGCTTAGTTTTTTTGAGATGAGGCAATGGTTGCTTCAAGACACAGACATACTATAGATTTATGCACTGGCATCACAATGCTTTCTGGTTTGTTCTTTATTTCTTTTCTAATCTCTTTTAACATCCTATTTTCTGTTTTGACTGCCACTAAAGACTCAGTTGATGTGTTCAAAGAACTATCTGCAATGACTTCAAGACCATTCTCTTGAGTGGTAATTGCTAATTTAGAACCTATCATTGTGTATTTGCAGCTAGCTGATTTTTTTTCCTGGTGCACATTGCCTTCAGTTCATTGGCACTGAATTTTATTCTCTTATTTTATTGCCAAGTCACTTGATATTGTGAGATCCTTTGCAGTCAGCTTTAATTTTTATTGCCCTAAATAAACTAAAGCTATTATCTCACCACAGCCTCGAACCAGGTTAGTTTGGCAAAATCTATTTCCCAGGTCTTTCTTCTCTTCATTAACGTGAATTTTGATTTTTTTTTCCTTCTG
>WEIV01014431.1:64872-128482 GCA_013390005.1 Calyptomena viridis | reverse complement strand
TTTCTTCAGCAAATTCTTAGTAGATTTTTTTTCTTACTTTATTTCTTCCTTCATAGTCGTTAGACTTACTTATTTGATGTGCACAACAAATAGTGCAGTCCCATTGACTTGTAGAATTTTTCCTTTCCTTACTCTTAGTTTCCTTAGTTTCCTTCCTGAATTTTTCATCTTCAATATTTAAAAAGTGGAATTATTATTTTGTGGCATTGGAATTGAGTATTTTCATTCTCTTTTGGAAGAAAAAGTAATATTTGGTAATATTTGTAGCAAGTGTGGGTAGACCCCTTTCCATATCTTTGTTCATGAAGCTTAGGCATGAAGATGATGATGATTTTCCCAGCAGTAGAATAAGATCTCAAATATGGACAGTTTAGAATGAGTTTATAAACATAGACTGTAGTGGAGTGGATTGGATTAGACAGAACAGGGTGTAGCAGTGAAAACCACACTGTTTTCAGGAGTAATTTTTCAGTTTTTCTGTCTAAAGTACAATCCTTCCAGTATCAGAGTTTCTTAGGTAGAGCCTCATTCTCAGGGTGTCTTATAGAAGCTCAAATTCTAAAAGCTTACTCATATGCTCAAAACAGGAAAAGTCAGAATGTGAAGGGAGTGCAAAGTGGCTGTGATCCTCGTTCAGTAGCTTAAAAACATTTGGGATATAGTAAGTTAGAATTACAAAGCAGGTCTTTCTTGCAGTAATCCAGTGAACTTCCCCAAACACTTGCATAACCTTTCTTACAGGAAGCAGTTATGTGTAAGTAAATAATTTGAGGGAGTTTATTCACCACTACTCATAGGAGAGTAAATTGATGAATCTGACTGATAAATAGGCTACAAAATTCAGACAGTACTATTAGTCCCAGCCAGATTCAGTGTTTCAAAGAAAACTGTGGACTGTCAGTACCGAGGTCCATGTACATGTTGCCCTAAGGTGGCCCATATGAACCTTAAGTAAGTGCATGTGGATTCCTCTGAGAACAAGGAGGGTTTTTTTGTTTTCAAGGCATTTTGAAAGCAACCCCATTATGTGACCATGTTTGGGGTGCTTCCCCTTTCCCTAACACAGGGCAGACTACTGTCTGTCTCAGTTTGGGTGTCCTGCTGATTTCACCACATGTTCTTGAACTCTTGGAAAGGACGCTGAGTGGGATTAGAATGTAACGAATGATTGCAAGGATCCATCCCAGATGTTCCATGATGTTTTTGTACATGTTGCAGGGTAACTAGGCTCACATTCACAGAAGTCCTGTGCACTTTCTAATTCATATATATGAAAATATATATGTGTGTATTAAGCATTTTTTTAATTTTGCATGTGTGTCTATATATAAAATTAATTAATTAGTGTTTTTTTCCCCACCATTAAGCTAGGCTTTTTCTATAGTGATCTTCTCAATTAATTATCCTCTGTGTACAGGTCTTCAGAGTAAAGAGGTTAAAATACAGTATGACTTTTCTGTTTGGGGTTCATCACTACTTAATTGGTGTATTGGAGCTGGCAACATTCAGTGTCCTTAGACCTGTGTCGGATACAGCTGTGCCTCTGATTTGAGAGGTTATTATTGAAGTACCCAAAAGATTAACCTTCTCTTCATCAAATACCATAACCAGCTGAACACATAGCTTTGTAGCTAACTTATCTCCTTGAATCTGAGTGGAACTAGGGGTATCAGTCATGTCTGGACTTCAAGAGTGCTTGCTCACTTTTACTACAGAGAGATGCTTTAGTCACTGGAGTTTCTTTCTTGAATTATGGAAGTTAGCTCTTTGAAACACGTTGTTAAAAATGGACTCACAGAGACAGATTGGTCCAACCTGTCCCTCTCCCCCCTGTGCATACTCAAAGGGCTTAAGGATCAAAGAGCCTGAGCTCGCTCCGTGCTGTGCTTGGGCACAGGCCTTGTGTGCTGGAAAGGGTAGTTATGAGATGCGTTATTTTAAGTCTTTGTGGAATTTGTAATTAGAATTGTAGCGTCACAGAACAGTTTAGTTTTGGAAGGATCTTGAAAGGTGATCTCATCCAAATACCCTGCAATAATCAGAGATGTCTTCATAAGCAAACACTTGCCAGAGATGAGCATGGTCTTACTTGGTGTCAGGTCCTCATTAGACCATTCTTCTGTGTAGGAAAGCCAAGGGTTACTCTTCCTGTACTGGCAGATGGACAGGGATTTGAAAAACAAAATTTATTTCCATTGGTGCTGCCACCAGTAGTTTTCTTTCTCTCCCTTTGGACTCTTTTGTCTGTCCACCTCTTGTCCTTGTAGAATGTAAGATGTCCAGGGCACACACTGCCCATGGCTTAGCACACTTAAGTTCTACTCAAGGATAGTCTTAGTAAAATCCTTAATTCTTAAAAAGAAACCTCACCAATAAACAACAAAACAAACCCACAAAACAAGCAAACAAACAAACCAGCTGAAACCTAGACATGATAATGAACCACACTTGACACTGAACTGGCTGCTGGGCTTGTTTGATGAATGTGTGAGAGTAGAGATCTGAAGAACTGAAAAACTGTCCTGGACCAAATCCTGATTTGAACTCTGCCTTTTCAACAAGACAAAACCTTTCCTCCCCAGGAAAGCATATTTCCCCTTCAAATTATTAAAACCAAAGTTTCACTTGATGCTAAGGTAATTACTTGGTTAATAGATGTAATAATTTGAACATATATTAATCATTGCATTGACTCCAATACCTATGTGCATATGTGTGTGCTTGCATATGTGTACATGTTTTTTTGTGTTTTTCACTTCAGGTGACAATTCCTCTTGAAAGTTCATAAGGAACTAAATTAAACTGTATTTTGCAAGCTGCTGAAATATATGGGACAAATTGAGGGATAAGTGAACAAGTTAAAAAGGAAAACTTGTTTAGAAAGTTCTTACATCTTTTTAGGAAACCCTGAAAAGCTCAACAGTCCTTTTTCAGAGTAAATATTGCCACCATCTTCTTCAGTTCTCTGTTCCTCTGTTCTCTGTGCATGTGGTAGTGTTGAACACATGGGCACCCTACACAGGTAGAGCAGAAGCAGTTGAGCAGCAATACCTGTCTTCCTGTAACAAGAACCCATATGGGAACTCTCAGGGAACATATGTAAATTGTGTCTGCTCAGGTACATTATAGTAGTGATTTCTGTACCAGAAGAAGAAGAGTGCATTTGCCAAAGCAAATTATTTGCTAGATAGTTCATCTCTTTACCACTTGTAGTGTCTGGACAACTTCCATTTAAAAGATAAATTACAGTTATTTCCTTTCTTTGCATTTATTTTTCCCCTCAATACTTGCACATGATCTGTCTGATTTTGCTGGAAAAATATGCTTGGGGAAGAAAACTTGATATATGGGGATAGTGTTCTGCTGTGGGCTGGCAGTTCTGTGTGTGAGAGCAGCAACCCACCTTCCTGTTGCAGGTGGGTGCCAGGCTCTTGTAGCAGCCCCATGATTTGAACTTGGATGTTTGCAAGATTTCATTTAAGCTCAATAACTCTGTGTCAGATACATGTTCCCTGTGAATAACCTAAGTGTTGATGCTTTGTTTTAGCATGGAGCTACAGGATTTTACTTTGCTGTAGGTCTAAGTGCTTTGTTTAATAGAAAAAAATCATAGAATCATTTAAGTTGGAGAAGACCTCTGTGATAGTCAAGTCCAACCATTGACCTAACTAGCAGTCCACTGGGACTAAGCCATGTCCCTAAATGCCACATCTACACATTTTCAAATACCTCCAGAGCTGGTGACTCCACTACTTCCCTGGACAGCCTGTTCCAATGTTTGCAACCTTTTCAATAAAGAAATTTTTCTTAATACCCAATCTAAACCTCCTCTGGCACAACCTGAGGCCGTTTCCTCTTGGCCTATCATTTGTTACTTAGAAGAAGAGACTGACCCCCTCCTGGCTACAACCTTGTTTCAGGTAGTTGTAGAGTGATAAAGTCTCCCCTGAGCCTCCTCTTCTCCAGGCTGAACAACCCCAGCTTCTCCTCGCAAGACCTGTGCTCCAGACCCTTCACCAGCTTTGTTGCCCTTCTCTGGACATGCTCCAGCACCTCATATACTACTATCTCTATTTAGACCAATGTCCGAAATTCTGCTCTTACCTACACTTCGATGATCACCACATAATGCTGCATTTGTTGAGCTAAGTCAGCCATAAGGTCTTCAAAAGCTCATACCACAGACCATATATTAATAAATTATACTGAGTACATCTGAACAATTATATCACTTAAGCACAGATACAAAACTTGTGGGTATGTTCCTTCTTTGTGCTGCGTCACTGGCCTGCAGTCTTGAATGTTTGCATGTGTGTTTATGACTTGGAAGTCAGATAGTGATGGTTGCCTCACTTCTGTCCTTATCTGTGTTTTGATTGTCTGATGGTTTTGCCTAATTCAAGTGCATAAGTTTCTATTATGCCTGTATTTTGGACTATATGATTTTTGTTAGTGAGATAGAATTTGAGAAAATACAGTGGAAAAATGTTAATCCCTGCTTTTCGTAGTCAAGTGTTGTTTCATTGAAATGGATGAAATACAGCAAACGTATTGGAGCTTCTTCATGCTCCTGGATAAAGGAGCTTAGTAACACTACAAGAAACAGGGGCAAAGAACTTCAGAATATAGGGAAATGTTTGTTTCTACCTCAGGGAAGATATATTATTCAGTAACCTCCACTGTGCCTGGCTGAGACCAAACCCGTTACAGTCGGTGCTCAGGTTTCGTTTCTGTTTGAGTGAGCACCGACGGTGTTTGCATAAGCAACAGACACTTAGTGGGTATGGCCACAAGAAGAAGCAGCTAATGGTAGGTCACCAAAATACCTGCTTCACTGGTGTTGTCCAAAAGATTGGTTCCATTTATGTATTTGCCATTGAAGCATTTATGTGAGGCCATCTTTGGCGTTAGAAGTTTGACCACTCCACTGCCAGAAAAGATAAAATTGGATTTTTTTGCTCTTGCCTCCTTAGTGTTTTTTTCTCTTCACAAAACCGGGGAGGTGATTGCTGATATATGCATGGTAATAAAGCTTGTCAGACATAGACAGTCAGAATTCTTCTGAATTCACATTTAATTTATTCACAGCACAGCGTGCGGCAGAGCTGATGGCAAGTTAATGTGCTGCACTTTAATGAGATAACTGTTTGCCTCCCAGGTTTTGAGGTTTATGCTAGTTTTATTTGTCAACCTGGCCAAGGCCAAAGCCATAAGGAATTACAGACCTACACTAAAATATTTTATTTACTTAGCTATTGCTTTTACCAGAGGAGAAATCTGTGAAGTAATTAAATAGTGCTGCTTTTGTTTTAGAACAGAAATGGAATTTTTTTGAGTTTACAGTATGTCCTTGTCAGTGTTCTGGTTCACAAATGCTATCTAGATAAAAATATTCTGTTCTCAATTTCCCAGTTTTGGTGCAATTCAATTTCCACCTGCCTTTGAAAAGTGATCCCCTTTTTTTCATTTCCTTCAGAGGTGTATATTTCTGGGGAGGAATGGTGGGGAGGAAATGCTGTAGCAATGCTGTAGTATCAAGTGCCAATGCAGAAATTTCAGTGTGACAGAGAGCTGCAGTGTCTTCCATTAAACAACAGGTGATATGGCTCCACTCAGGTTTTGAAATCTAGTTCATGCCAATTGAGTTCTTGTGTTACAACTTAGTCTTTTAGCAGTGGCAGTTCCTCCTCATTAACTAATTACTGCATCTATAATGAAAAGAAGATGGCCCTAGTCAAGAAAAATGAGGTTATGATGTATCATTAATGAGCCATTTCTGTCGTGTAGTGAGAACATACGGGAGTTGGAAGGCACCTGGGAGCATCACTGCATGGATGGCTGTGGAATGTCAGCCCTTGCAGGTCTGCTGCCCGAGCCAGTGCCTCCCAAGGTGGGTGGAGAGGAGCACAGTGTGTGGACATGGTGTCATACAGCAGTCTTGCAGTCTGAACCGTGTGTGTCAACGTTAGGTGTCCTCTGAGAGGCTTGCATTAATTTATCTAAAGCTAATTAAAGTGTCATTTTAAGTCTTGCTTGTATTCATGCCACTCTTTGGCAGACTCAGAGTCCAACAGTGTTTGTCGTTGAACTCGATGATCTCAAAGGCCTTTTCCAACCTAAATGATTCTGTGATTCTGTACAGAAACATTGTTTCTGTACACAAAAGAGAGCTTGGAAAAGGGTCTTTGAGATGGTGCTAACATCTTTTGTGTGTGTTAACCTTTAATGTCTAAAACCTGTCAAAGTGAAGGTCAGATTGACCTTTCAATTCACCGTTGTACCTTTGCATTATGTTTTCTGCAAAGCTAAAGCCACATTTTGCAGCAGGAATACAGCCAGATTAAGAACTGTATAGTTATCCGTCGCATTTGTGCACCATTTGTGATAAAAGCTATTGTCTGTTGGGCTATAAATGCATAGATAAATAATTATTGGGGACTAACTGATAAATTTATGGGAAAATGCTGTTACAGGCTTCAGTTGAAGTGTGCCTGATATTGATTATAATATTTTCTTCTCCTGTTTCTTTGCTGCTAACAAAAGGTTGAGAAAGTGGAGAGAAATGGAGAGCGAGTGTATGGGAGAGGATATGCTACTGAGCATAATCAGTTTTGGGAACAAGGACAATCAAATTTTGTCCAGCCCTTTGCTGAGAGACTTCAGGAAAATACATGCAAGGTCTATATTTGGAAATATCAAACTGTGTTTGGCATTTGAGTCAGGTAATGTAACCCATAAAAATCACAAGATTGAGCCGACCTTCAGTGCATTTCTTCAAGGAAATTAAGAAAATGTTAATTTGCAGTGCTGTGCAGGTGGGAAGATGCACAGAAACAAAATATCAGCACATTTGCCTAAATGTAATGCTTTTTATTTATAGACATCTTTCTTTTCTGTTGGACCATGAGCTGCTTTTTAAGCTATGTGTATCCCCCTTGGATGCCAGTGGCATATCAGAAGGAAGTCGAGCATGTGAGCAGGGACAGCTGGTGCAGGTGACTGGGGGAGAGGGGTCTGCCTTCCAGCAAGTGCCACCTCTGTACCAAGACAGTTCACACATATTTTGCAGTTTCTTTCCCATCTGAGCCTTTGATATCGGAGCATTCTTAAGTTTAATGATTTACTTGGCAGAGGAAAAGGTAAACTGCCACAGATTGCCAGGTGGTGTATCATTAAGAGATGGCAGTTGATTTTGTTGATTAATGCGTTAATGGGGTTAGCTTAATAAAGAAACTATGGTCCACAAAAAGTAAGAGTTTAAGAGGTTTTGATTTTTATTAGCATCCTTCTGTTCAAGAAATTAGGGACTTAACTCCAAATTTGTGTCCAAAGGTGTGCAATCTGACATTATCATTTTTCTTGATGCATTTGTAGGATTTCCAGGTTAATTTGATGCTAGCAGTGGGTGTTTTCATTATATGTATGAGATTTTTTTTCCCTTGTTCTGTCTGTTAGCAAATTATTTTAAGGTTTGCTGTGTAGTGTTGATTCTGTTGCATGGATGTTTTTTTAAGTGTTTTGGAGCACTTTTCTTGTTTTGGTTACTTCCTATGGAGTTGAGTTAGCTGAGTGATTTTGCAGTGTTTTAAATTCTCTACCTAGTTGTATATAGAAGTTAAAAATGAGTAATATTTGGAGATTTGAGCATATAGGTCTTCTGGGTATGGTGTGTAAATTTGAGAACTAAATGGTAATGTGGCTTCATTTTTCTTCATTTTGGGCAATCTCCACTCAGACACAAATTCAGTATCTTCCCTTATTGCAGTGGTTTCCTTATGACTGTAATAGTCCCAGGCACATAGAAACGGTAATAACTTTTGACGACCAGCAGCTATAATTGGAAAAAATTGTATAAACTTTTAGGTCTAGAAACCTTTCTCCAGGCCTGAAATGGAAGCAGCAGACTTCAAGCTAAGTACAGAAATACAACCTGACACTAATACTAGTGCCATCTAAGAATGTACACAGTCCAAGTAGCTCATTCTGTGAAACATGAAAGTGTTACTGTCTGGACACTAAGTGGATTCCAGCCTGGGTTGTGCTGAGCGTGTTTCAAAAAATGCTTTCCCTCAGCACACCAAAGACTGACCATTTGGGTACCATTCTCTTGTTACAGTGGGAGAAATACCAAAATGGTTTGTGTGATTTTAGTTTGTCTGACAGAAAGTGTTAGAGGATGATATGCTATTTCTCCCCATAGGATGTAGCTTACAGAGGGCACTTAGGTGGGGTTTGTGATGGTTCTCTCCAGGCTGTGTGAGGCCACGTATGTTCCTCCCTACACACTCATGTACACCAAACATGCAGAGGAAGAGTACATTTCCCTACAGGGGTTCCTGCAAGACCTGTTGCAGCTACTCTGGTCTTGTAGGCTTGTTCTTGATTTTGTCCTTGTCTACACCTCCCTGCCCACAACATCAAACACAGGGTGCTCACAGCTGGTTTCAGAAACCAGTTTGCCTCAGCCCAGCTGGTGGGTGCTGTGGAGTGCTGATTCTTGCCTGAATCCCTGTAGTAATAACCCCTACTCCTGAACCCAAGTCAGCATTTCCCACAGAGCAGGACCATGGTTTCTCATATGCTTTTCTTCTGTATTACTGTGGGGGAGAAACACTGTTTCAGAATGGGAGTCTTATTCCAGTCTGTCATGGTTTAATCCCAGGCAGCCACTAAACCCCATGCAGACATTTGCTCATTCCCTCACCAGCGTGGTCATGGAGAGAATTGGAAGAGTAAAAGCTGGAAAACTCATGGGCTGAGATGAAAACAGTTTAATAGGGAAAGTAAATGCTGCACACACAAACAAAGCAACACAAGGAATTCATCCACCACTTCTCATGGACAAGCTGGTGTTCAGCCATCTACAGGAAAGCAGAGTTCTATCACATGTAATGGTTACTTGGGAAGACAAATGCCATCACTCCAAACATCCCCCTCTTTCTCCTTCATATACTGAACATGATGTTATATGGCATGGAATATCCCTTTGGTAAATTGGGGTCACCTGTTCTGGGTATGTCTCCTCGCAGTTTCCCATGCACCCTCACTCTCCTCACCAGAAAGGAAGCACTGCTCAGCAATAACAAAAACATCCTTGTATTATGTCTCTGTAGAAGTTTCTCTGATTCCTATCGTGAGAAAGGCAGACATGTGTCTTGTTGAGGACTTCTTCAAGCTATCCCATACAGGTGTAGCTGCTATAATTGTACCTCAGTGAGACAGAGAAGAATTAAGACTCTATTCATTGACCTGTCTGCCACAGAGTGGTTTTCAGAGTCACAGGTTTAGACTTTAAACTTGTAAATTCAGTGTAGATGGACTGTAAATTCTTTCAAAGTACAAAACTCGAGCCTCTTGAGACTCTAACTTGCCCTTTAGGAACACAAGGATGATGTTTCCCTTATCTTAAAGATGCATTCATCAATAGCAGATACATGTATGCTGGGATTCATCTCACCTGATTTTAACTGACACCTGTTTTTCCCCATTTAAAGAGTAGGGAAAAAGAATCATCTTCACTAGTGAAGTATCCTAAATTATATTAGTCACAGATATGTGAACAGGATGAATACACACCAGAGGTCTCTCTTCTTTATCTCAGAAGGAATTTAGATGACCAGTACCATTTCAACTAGCCTTAATTTTAGATGACCAGTGCCAGTTCAGACAAGTCTTAATTTTAAAATTTTAATTTTAAAATTAAGACGACTCTTAATTTAATTTAATGAGGCAGCTGGTGTGATAAACATGGACCAGCTAGGTGGGTGTTCTTCTGTGTGGTAAAATTAAATACCCAATGAATTGTTGTTTCTGTAAACAGAAACTATCCAGCTGGGGGCAGTTTTAGTGCTAGAATTTTCTCATGATTTCCCAGTTTCTAATTTTTAATGGTGAGGATTCAAATCCATTCTGAAAATCTGTAGGTTTAAATACCACCATGTAGTTGCAGGGGCAAAATCATAAAAGTGTATCTTTCCTTTGGCTTGATTTCAAAGAGAGTGACATCATTTTTATCAAACTGCCTCTATTACTTCTTTAATTCAGCAAACAGTGATTGCTAAGTAAGGTTTCTTTTCCAACAAAAATGTCAATCTGAACTGTATGCTCTGCAGAGTACTGTACAAATTAACATTTAAACATCGCTATTGTAGTAATTATTTTGAGCATCTTTTTTTTTTTTTATGACATTCCAAAGAAAAGGAATGACTTGTCAGTGAGTTTCCAGACTCTAATTTTCTCCCTATATAAGTGTGCTCTGCCGAGATCTCTTTCCCCTCTGGCTGTGCAGTGTTTCTCTGCTGCTCATACCCAGCTGGGAGCTCCCTGTCTTAGTTATTGAGCTGCCACAATAGAGGCAGAAAGGATCCAAACAGCCTTTGTATATGTGGTTTGAATGTTCAGGGGATCTGATGAATAGACAAACATATGATTTGACTGCTAGGGAGATGATTTGATGGTAAACAAAAGGTCACATACCAGCAAAACTGTTAAATGGTGGCATGAGTGTGGGAGCTGCTGTTCTGCTCACTATTCATTTTCGTCCTACACTGAGGGCCAAATTCAGCTCCTCTGCAGCTGCTCTTCCTGCAGAGGATTAGGGAGCTTTCTGGGTGATGTTCCTATGTGCAGCCACTAAATGCAACATGCAGCAGACGGTGGATTTCAGCACATATCCTGTCCATCCTTATGGGCCATTGATGTGTGGCATCATACACAAACCCATGCCTGGCACCTGCATTCACACTTGCCTCGTCGTCCTTCAACATATTATTAACTGTGTAGAGTGTAGTGTCTTGTGCCTCTGCTCCTGCTTGGCTGGTGAAAATCAGTCAGTGCCATGAAATCTGGCTGTTTGCGTGCAAATAATTGAACTATCTTGTTTATGGAGTTCTTCAAAGGACGCTGACTTGTGGAAGAAGGAAACAATTAGTGTTTCATGTGGATTTGTACTTCACAGATGAGTATACAAGTGAAATGAGGCAAAAGGTGGAATATATCTTCTGCTTTTTTGGATAGCTAAACACCTGGAGCAAGAAGTTCCTGTGATTCAAGTGCACTTCTGCAAATAAAGAAGGCATTGTATTGCTAGTCTCTTCTCAGACAAAGTAACTTGCAGCTCAAAAGGCTTTTCTTCTCAAGGTTTTGTGCTGATTATTTCTTTGGCTGTCACTTACCTGCACCAAATTTGGTTTTTTGTCATTACTGCTTAGGAAAGATTATAGTTCACCTGGAAGATCCAGCAAGTTGATAAAATTCTGCACTTGATAACTGAGCTCCAGTAAATCTGCCTGGAACAATGCTTGGAAATCAACTGTGGATTTTGAAGAACTGTATAGTAATGCGACCTGAACTTAAGTAACACCAACAGCTATGTCACTATTACAAAGGGTAGAAATGTTTGATTTCAGTTTCAAAATCATATTTCTTCAATAGCAGTAATACTGCATGTTCTAGTTAAGCACCACCAGGCTTAAAACTGTCTGTCTCACCTGGAAGAGCCTAGATGTCATTGACTCACAGCAACAGACAGACTCCTGCAAATCAGGGTTTCAAAGGTCTTTGGGAACAGAAAGATAGGATACACTCAAAAGGGTTTTTCAAAAGAGCTGAAGGTTAGCTTCTATGTTCTGTTGAAATGTATTTGAAAAATGTAATAGGCCCTATAGCAAAGGAGTTATTTTTTTCCTTTTTTCTTCATTGTGTTCAATGAACAGAGATTTTAATACTCTTAGCTAGTAGTTTGCAACTGGCTTTCAGGAAACCAGAGTACTTGAAGTAGAAGACAGGTATGTCATAATTCATGATGGGAAAGTATGTCTCTTTTTTTTTTTTTTGCCTTAATGAATTCTGCAGGATTAAAGTGACTGCATGTTGATAAAGATGCACAACTGCTTCATAACAGGTGCATCATAATTTTTCTAGACTGTGATTATAATTTGTGAACTAGAGCTAATTAAAGTATGTCAGTAGTATAATGTAAAAAATGGCTGATTGCTGGTTGCAGGAAAGATTTTGGAGCTTCCTGCAAATTTTAATTTTGTTGAGTATATTTAGATTAAAAAAATGCCCTCTGATAAGAGGTATTTATTCTTTATTTATATGTCAGTGATGTTTTTAATAACAGAAGATTACAGGCTCTGTGTTTTTCATAGGCGAGAAATAATTTGCCATGCAATTATTTTGGTATTTCCTTTTTAAAATATTGAACACTTTAGCCATGTTCAAGGGTGAGTGATTTACAGTCATGAGCACAGTACAGACCTGAACTTCTTAAAAAGGGCCTTTTCTGTTGTATGTGGGATCTGTCTGATTGCTGACGATGCTACCGGGACGGAAGGGGAGGACAGTGTCCTCACAACACCATCTGGAGCACCATGTGCCTCCAAGGACAGAGTACAGGCTCTGCAGCTGCTGTCATGGCTGTTTTCAGCTGGATGAACTGGCAGCAGTGCCAAGGGGTGCCTGGCTCCCGTGGTGTGCAGGTTTCCGGGATGAAGGGCAGCAGTGCAGTGACGTGGCTGTGGTGGCTGAGAGGGACAGTCGTATGGTCCTTGATAGGCATTAACAAGGCTATTGGTAAGCCATTGGTAAGACTGAGTATCTGTTTGCACCAAGCACTGCCCCAGCTGAAAATTCAGCGACACCTAGTTCCTAAAAGGTAATTTTTACTAGAACACTTTCAATGGGGAAGGGTGTATTAATACCTCAGTATTGCAGAAAGGACTATTGAGCAATGAAGAGATTTCCACCAAAGCTATGTGCTGAATTTGTCTTCCACACTACACTCGGGGTCAGAGCTGTGTGTTGGAGGGACGGAGGGTCCTGAGAAGTTTGGCTTCACATGCTCCACTTCAGTGATGTTCCAGCAGGAGGGTGGTTCTGTGTGCAACAGAGAGGTTAAGCTTGTGGAAAAGTTTTTAAACAAAGTTAAATGTGAAGACCTTGGTCTCTAGCCAATTTGGTCCTGTTTTAGGTAACTGCAAGTGGCTTCCTGGATTGGATTTTTCCCAGTAGAGCTTCTTCTAAAAATAGTAACCAGGACTTTATTTATTAAAAATGTTTCAGTTACTCAAAATTTGTCAAATTAGTGAAATGATATATATGTCTATAACTGGAGGAAAGGTAAAGAGGGAAAAAAAACCAAAACTGATGATGGTGCAACTTTGACAGTCTCCTTGGAAAACCATTAGCAGCAGTGTGGAACAGCTGCCATTGTTTGATAAGGGTGTGGGACTGTCAAACAGAGATGTCTGCCAGTGCCATTTTATTAGGGAATGACTTAATGATTTAAAGCAAAAGGTCTCCTTTCAGGCAAGCCACTCACATCCTCTCTCAACAGGGTCAGAAATGGACCCTCTTGAGCAAGGGTCCTTGCAACTGTCTTGAAAATATTCAGGATGGCATAGGGCTAGAGAGTGGAGGGAAAGGGGATGTTAAGGCAGTTTCATCTGTGATATTCCTGACTGAGTAGTAAGGTTAATTTCTATCCAGAAGAAAAAGGGTGACACATAAGTTTTTAGAGAATTCAAAGGAAGCACGAAAGAATCTAGGCTGGCATTATCACAGCATTGTAAATGTCAGCTTTACTAATATCAGCAGCTTTACCAGTATCACCAGCTATGGAATCACTGCAAATAACAATATTTTGACTTTGAAGCTGTGGAAGTGTCACCTTGAAGCCAAAACACTTTCAGTCTAAGTGGACTGTGATCATTACCATGATGTTCAGAGAACATGGCTTTTTGAGGGCATGTTCGAAACTGAAAACATTCCATGTCTGGATGATTCGAAAGGTCCTTAAAATACATTTACTAATTTGTAAGTTTTACTGCATTAAAGTTAACTTTTGAACCAGAGGGGTGAAAACAGCTGAACTCAAAGGATGACAATAGTATCCAATTATATGTTAGAAAAATGCTATGAAATGTTCTATTTATCTAGGGTTAGTGTGAAACAGCTAAAATAATAATTGTTCTTAAAGACACAAGCATATCCATTGTATATTGAATGTATCCTGAGTCTGGACAAAGTACAGATCATCTGTCTGTTCTTTCAGTTAATCAATAGCAACACCTGTGCTTTTTCATTGAGTTCTTAATGCTAAATGGTAAACACTGGCTGCCAGATATGCAGTAGCCTAAATTGGCCTAATGGGTCATTAGAGCTATACTGATAAATGCCAGCTGGGAATCTGGTGTGGACTGTAGGCTGGAAATTGAGGAAATTAAATAGCATAAATACTATTTCATAACTGGTTTTGTTAATTTCTTGTAGTCCTCTGTATTGTGTAGTGGCTTATTTGACTGCTGGATCAAGCAGAGGTAATGTTAGTAGCAACTAATGGAAGAACCGGAGTGAAATTGGATTAGTAGGTGTTACAAGGTGCCTGATGGGACTCAGGTTGAATTATCATGTGAGCCTTTAAATTCCTCAGGGATAGTAGAAGAGGTCTGTAGAAGACAAGTATTGACAGTTTGAGTTCTGTCTCTTCTGTGTGTCTTTACTCTTTTTCATTGTGTTTGCAAAATTAAATTAATAGTGTCTTTATGTTCCTATGCCAGAAAGGATGTGCACCAGGTGTGGCAGATATATACATTTTGCAGTCCTAGCTAAGACTCTTCCAGTGGTACTTGTAATGCTTACCTGTATTACAGTGTGGTAGTTTGGTTTGTTTGTTTGTTTTTATTTGATCTACAAGCTCAAATAGCATCCAGGTGTGTCCCATTTCCTGCTGGTTGATTCAGGTTGATACCTCTGGTGGTTTGCAGTGGTTTATTTTCTGTTGTGATTTTCATGGTTAAAAATGAAATGAGACATTAGGAAGATTATCACAGTTACAATTAAAAGCAAAAAATTTTGGAAGTGGTAGTATTAAACCTCAGATTGTTGGGCTTAACTTTATTCAGAAGCTATGTTGTGAACTTGAGGGACAGAGTGGGTAGTAGATTATCCAGTACCTCTGTCTGGAGGGCTCTTAAACCTCTGATGAGATGTAGCTCCTCACAAAAGGGGGACACTGTCTCATCACAGTGTGGCTGGTCTGACTGCTTACCTGAAACACACTAAGCTTGGATAGGATTTATTTTTAAATCTGTTTGGTTGCAGAGTGGTCTTCTATCAACACTTCGCAGTCAAGGAGTGAAAACACAGCTCACCTTTGCATATATTCCAATTTATCAGTGACCAAATAAATAAATGTGTTCTCTGGGTTCTCCTTTTCCAGCTGGGTGCATCTCTTCACTGTTTCCCCCTACAAAGCCTCTTGGCTCATTGTCTTCCAGTCTTGGTGCCACCTCACAACAAGATGTTATTTTTCTGGCATTGATATAGTGTTTTACAGGTATTGTAGTTGCTTTTCTTCGTTCAGTGTGCAGCAAATCACATTTTTGTCTTCTCTACATGCTCCTGGGAAAGACAGATTACAGTGGCTATATGTAACTTGAGATGTTCCATGAGAACCTGAGCAGCAAAGCATGGTGCAAGAAGAGGGTCAAATACAGGAGAGCAGCACTAGATAAGGAGGACATGTACGCTGACACCTGCCATGCACTCTGGGTGCCAGGAAGCTCAGAATGTGTGATGGATCATGATGCCTTGCAGCTGGTGTCTCATGAGAGCCACAACTGTCTTGAATTCTTATGTCCAAAGGTCTTTGAATTGAGACTGTTTTCGTTGTTAGTCAGTTGGATGTAAAAGTCAAATATTGATTTTGTGGAGATGGCAGTGAGGCCTCCTAGAAAGGTTTTTAATCAGTAGTCACTTTCTGAGACAGTCCTGTGTACATAATAAAGCAGAAGCTGCGCTGTTATTTGCAGATCTGTGGGCTTGAGAAGACCAGTGACACCATGGTGTGGTAACTTGGTGGAGGGGTTATGTTTATGGCCAGCTGAATGAGCTTGTGTGCTTCCTCATGGGGCTCCACTTTCCCATTCTCTTTGAGCAAAGCAAACTGGCTGCAGGGGAACCCCTGGGCTGAAAGGGTACTCCCTTTGTACGTTTATAGCTGTGAATTCCTAAAGTTCAGGCTTCAAATGCTTAGGGATGTTTTTCTGGACTTTGGCAGGAAAAAAATGCTTTGGCAAAGACGACAGTGTTTTCCATTTGCATCTCAGGGTTTGAGGGATATTGCTTCACTATTTTCCTCTAGTGCACATGAAGTCAAACTTTACAATGTCTTTGCTTATAGACGAGGAGACTGTGTGAGAGAGGCTTCTTTTAGAGCACCTGGTCTTGGGAGACAAGTCTTGCATTCAGCAGACTGGCTAAGGGAGTTATTTTGTTTGTAACTCTTTGTCAAGCCTGCCAGGCAATGCACAAAAGTGGAACAATGTTTAATGTGAAGGTCTGAGGCAAACAATGGATAAGGAAAGGTACATAGCAAAGGGAATGGTCAAAGTGTAAAACACCTGACATGTTTCCCTCTTCCTTCTCTTCCTTTGCAGCATTTTACATACTTTTGTTATCTCTCAGGCTTGGCGTGGTCAGTCAGCTAAGTCTATATGGACAGCTTATTCAAAGTTACATTTTAAGAGGGTTTCTGTCTGAAAGCCTTTGCAAACTAACTCAGAAAAGAGTATTTCTCCCATCTGCTTTTCCAGCTTTTTCCCCTCAAGAATCAGGTGAACTGCTCAGATCTGCCTCAGCCTTTCAAACTCGGTGGCTGAGAAAATGAAAAGGAAGCTTGTATGGATTTCTTGTATGGTAATAGAAAACTATCAATATTGTCCCTAGGACATCCCATTCTAGGGTGCTGGTAAACTGACTACCAGTGCACTCATTACAGTGCTGAGTCCCTATTCTCTGCATTGCAGCTGTTCTTGCAGCAGAGTTTGATACTTGTACAATTGAAAAATCTTGCATTTAAATTTTTTGTGGTGATCCATCTCAGATGGCAGTGGCTTTCTTGTAGAATCTTAGAAGTAACAAAAAAACTAATTTAAGGGATCTTTCTTCCACTGACTTTGCAATGCAGTTTCATTTTATCCGGACACACTTCTTGGTTTTCCTTTTCTTGGACTTAAAATTGAGTAAAGATGCAGAAACTACATATGCCTTGCAAGTAATTTCTCTCAGCTGCAAGATCACTAGAACTGTTCAGTAGTGATGCTGAGATTTAGTAGAAAATACTGTGCTATTTTTTGGTTTGAGGTTTGTATTTTGGTTTTAATTATTACTGGGTTTTAAGTAGAAGGGAGAACACAATGAAATAAGGACTATACTTAGGGTAACATGCAGTTGTGAGTTAGGAAAGGGCTATACTGTATATGCTAGAGGAAAAAAATGTAGATCAAAGAAGAGGGGATAGGCAAGAGAGGAGGGAAAGGTAAAATTTGGTTTCAAAAAAATTCTGTGTTGCTGAAAAGATGCAATAAGTGGCTAGTGAGATATCAGGGTAATCAGAAGCAATTATTTGAAGGGAAATTTCTGTTGATACCAAGAGTATTAAAGCATGTTTTCTATGAAAGTGAATAAAAGCTCAAGAAGCAGAAGTTGTCTGACTTGATGCTATTTTAGAGTGTGAATATTGAATTACTTGTGCTCTATGTGTGCATGGAGAGGAACACTTTTTTAGGAGCTTTCTCAGGTGAATGCTGTCCTGTCACTAGAGTTATGAATAAGAATTATGGCCAAAAGGTGCTTACTGTGGGGAAATGCCATTTCTCATACTCAGGAGAGCTGCCTGGGATCATCACAGCCTCTCACTAGCCCCAGAGCTATTGGCTCACAATTCTAGTGCTGCTGATTGCCCCAGGAGGTATGACTTCTATGCTGATGACTTACTCAGCCAGACTGAGCTGGTGCTGGAACAAAATACACCCCAAACTATTCCTGGCACATTAATTTTATGCTTAGAATCAAATATACCTCTTGCTATTTTTTCCTCCCTTTTTCCTTGCTTCACATTCTTGTCTGCCAGTCTCTAAATTAAGAAGAAAAATAGCTATTATGGTACTTCTGAGACTAGTGTTTAACTAAAATGTGAGATCTGATAGAGATCTCTCATGCATCTGAACATGCAGCAGTGAGCTTGCAGAGCAAAAAAGAAAAGATAGAATAGTAGATTTGGTTGCAGTTTTTACAAGAAAGCAAAGACTTGAAAGAATTGTCATGTGTGGAGTTTGGATAATTGACAGTAGCTACAGCTCTGTCCCCATGAATTTTATTTCCAAATGATTAGATAGCTAATTTGGCTTCAAATTATAGTTTTCCATTCAAAACAAGGTTGTATATGATACTTATTAGTGTGATAGAGAATATTCTATTAAATCTTCATAAAAAAGTTCAATGTACAAACAAGAAGGCCATGGTAGTCTGTGAGCTACAGCATTATGGGTTATGCAAGCTGTACTGATGTATCCAGTCTGCTGTTGAAGTTATGAATTCTGATGATCTTAAACCACATGTTTTAGGTGCTTGGTCAATCCTGATGTAAAGATTCTTTTTAAAAATTGCTAGTTACTCTTGCTGTGTCAAAAATTAAGAGGTGATTTACTAACTTTTGTGAGTTTGATTTGAAGTTCTTCTTTGAGTTCTGTTGAGTTTTAGCCTAACAGGTGAAGGGAACTTTCTTCTATTACAGAATAGAAGTGCTGTGTGTCTCCTCACAAACTATTGTGAAATCATGTTTAGAGTTTCACTTGACTGAACAAATAAAAATAATTTTTCTAGTGGCTTATTGTGGGCAGCTCTTAAAAGTTTTATAGGCTTTTGCACCTTTTAAAATTTTCAATACCATGAACAAATGTTTAACAGGGAGGTTTTTTGCATGTGGTATATGCACAAGCAGTGTAACTGCCTTCTTCCTTCATCTTTTCTACTGTGTACAGATAAGAGGTTTAGATTACATGTGGAAAAAGTGGTAGAAAAGGCACATGAACTGATTTTCTCAGTCTCCATCATGATCATTTCCACTTTTGCATCTGTAATAAAAAAAAGTGTTCCACACGCTATTTGGGTGTCTGCAGAAGTTCTGGTGGCCTGGCTTGGGCTTGGTGAGTAGTGGGATGTGGCCCTGGGGGTGGTGGACATGGGAAGAGGTGGGGAGCAGTGCTGCTGCCCTGAGCCTGCCCCACTGCAAAGTTGTGCAAGGACTCTGCTGAGCTGAGCAAACATGAGAGTGAGCCTACTCTGCTCTGCATTATGTCCTGACCTTGCCACAGTTTTTCTGGTCTCCAGCAGTGTTAATCTTACAGTTTTCTATGTAAAATTTGACTTGTTTATAACCTACGTTTGGTTAACTAGTAATTCACTTAATGGTGAACTTTTAGAATACAGTAATCTGTGGCTCTTGGAAAGCTCCTGCCATCCACGTGCTGCTGCACCTACTGCCTTCTGAGTGCTGCCTGCATGAAGTCTGCAAGGAAATCTATCTGGAGGTGGTTTGACTGGGAAGAGGTGGGAGGCTATCTACACTTAGTAGTGCCTCAGAAAAAATTATTTCACCTTGCCCTACACAAACAATTACAGGACAGTAAGGAAGTTATAAGCAGGAGAGGAAACATGCTCTCAGGAGGGCAGCGTGTGCTAAACTTCTGTTTCAAAGAACAGTTTCTTTAGCAAAATTGATCTTGTGATGGCCATAGTTGTGAATGAGCTTGCACTGTTTGGAGAGCTAGAAATATAATTACAGCTTGCTTTTCTTATTTCTTTACTTTTCAACAGAATGTTAAGTGTTTGAAATCTGAAATTAACTGGTGTAATGTTCTGAAAGGAACAGGAGCTGGTCTTTGTGTTTGTAGGAGGGAACTGTAAGAGATTGCATGTGGGTACTTTTCTATACAACAAACGTATTAGTATGAATTGAATAATGAGTAACCTAATCAGATTTATAGCCAAGCTTGACTGTCATACTGTGATAATTACCAGCTACTTTGGGCCTTAATACCAAGTAGATCCTTCCCCACCTTCCAAGTCATTTGATTTTTTAGTTCTTTATAGAAAAGAAGCAATTCTTAGGCAAGGCATTTGTCTTGGCTCAATCCAGAGACCAGAAACACTTCCCAGTGCAGGCACCGCCATATTCCACAAGCTGTTTTTTGAGGAATAGCTTAAATGGTAACAGCTTTGGCCTGAGTCAAGAACAGTTCTTCATGGTCATGGAAGTTACTGGAAACGTCAGTGATTGTAGGTTCCCCTTGGAGACAATTGTAGCTATGTTCGAAAGTACAAAAAAAAAATCCTCAAGAGTATTTCATAGATGATAAGGAGATGTAAGAGGAGCAAGAGTAAGTAATTGCTTAAAATCCTTTCCTGTTGCATGAAAATTTTATGTGTTCATAGGGAGGACAAAAACATAGTCATTCCAGGTCTGAAAATTTGTCACTAGATATGGAATGCTATCTCCGGCCTGATGGACTACCAGTTCTGCTTCCTAGCTAAGAAGCTGGCTCAGAGAGGTGGTTTTGAGCAGTCTTCATTGATTTGTCATCTGTATATACATATTTTTTTCTTTTCTTTCACTTACTTGGGAGAAGTGAGTTTGGACTAGATGATCTCCAGAGAACTCTTCCAAACTCAGCTATTCTGTGAATCTCTGAAGGATAAAGTTTCTGTTCTATATTACATTGATCAAAGAGCAGTTGCTTTGTGTTGGCTTCTGAGTGTTTTGTAGTTTACCATGTGCAACTCTAGGCCGTGTCCATCAATCCAGTAGCTGGTGAGTCTGTTGTAGTTGTATGGTGAAATTTGATGTGAACTAAGGGGCTCCAGCTGAGATGTTTTGGCAGGAAAATACAGAGTTCCACCTGTGGCAAAAGTAGCATTAGAAACTCTGGCAGAATTTGACAAAATATAGCTTTGAAGTGGTTGTTAGTACAGAGTAGTTCTGCTCATCTTGCAAACAAACCATATTAAAAATGTTTGCGTGGTAGTTACTGTGCACCTGTTTGCTTTCTGAGATTGTCCCTTTGACACACAACTTTGTCTCCAATTACAGTCCCAGTAAGGCAGCACAGTGTAGTCTCCTGATGCAGTGTTCCTAGGCACAGCACCGAGGTCTCAGTTATGGTTATGTGCAATTGTGATGACTGGTCCAGAACTCCCCTGGTAGTGGAGAGAAAATGCAACTTTATCTCCTGGAGAGGGTGGAGGGGAAGGCTGCCATAGAAAAGTTCAGCTAGGCTTGCTGACTTAGTGAATAATATATTTAAGCTTAGTCACCAAAAATAGTAGTTTTGCCATGCTTCCATGTAAATCTCTAAGATACTGAAGAAACAATTCTGAACTAAAATGTGTTTTCTCTAAGGGACTTTTTTCAGCACTGAGCCAAATTATATTTTGAATGGGGGGTTTAGCCCTCCAGAGAAACCATAAACATGTCCATAGCTGAGCTGCAGTGGGTTAAATATTCCCAGTTGTTCTATTACAAGAATTCAGTAAAGAAAACAGGAGACAGTTCTCACTTGTAAAAGCACTAGAGCTGTTTTCTAGCATTCTAAGTGATACTGCCTCATTTAGTCTTGAATATCTAAATAGTGTTTGGCCACATCTAAGTTTATGAAAATTTAATGTCTCATTATTTGAACTGGCCACTTTTTTTTTTTTTGAATCATGACTGGTGCAGATATTTTAAGTGTTTCTTGATGATTACTTCTAGAATAATAGAATGGTTTGCATTGAAAGGGATCTTAGAGATCATCTACTTTCAACCCTCCTGCTGTGGGCAGGGACACCTTCAACTTGATCAGGTTACAAAACCCCATCCAACCTGTCCTTGAACACTTCAGAGATGGGGCATCCACAACTTCCTTGGACAGCCTGTTCCAGTGCCTCGCTGCCCTCTCCGTAAAGAATTTCTTCCTGACATCTTATCTAAATCTCTCCTCTTTTAGTTTAAAACTGTTCCTGCTTGTCCTGTGACTGTCCATGTGAAAAGCTGCTCTCTTACTTATATGTCCCCTTTTGGTACTGGAAGGCTTCTGCTGTTCAGCTACCTTCTCTTCTCAAGCTTAGCAACGTCAACTCTCTCAGCCTGTCCTCAAAGGAGAGGTGCTCCAGCCCTCAGATCCTCTTCATGGACTTCCTTTACACTTGCTCCAGTAGATCAATATCCTTCTTGTGCTGGGGACCCCAGAGCTGTTTGCAGAGCTCCAGGTGGGGTCTCATCAAAACAGAGCAGAGGGGCAGAATCCTCTCCCTGACCTAGTGCCCACACTGGTTTGGATGCAGTCCAGGACATGTTTGGCTTTCTGGGCTGAGTTGTGTCCAGCCTCTCATCTGCCAGCACCCACAAGTCCTTCTCACCAAGGCTGCTCTTGATCTGTTCATCCCCCAGCCTGTGCTGATACTAAGTGTTGTCATGACCCATGTGCAGCACCTTGCACTTGGTCTTGTAAAAGTACTAGAGGTTCCAATGAGCCAACTCCTTGAGCTCGTCCAGGTCCCCCTGGATAGCATCCCATTTTCAGGAGGTCTCCTGCCCCGGTCTGTAGTGGGCCAGCATTCTCCTTTCTTCCTTTTTGCTGCTGATATATCTGCAGGAGCTCTCTGTTGCTTTCCCATCCTTTGCAGGTTTCCCTTCCCAGCTGTGCCCTTTGTAACTCCATCCCTGCCTTTCTCCTCTGTTTCTTCCAAGTAGCCTGTCCCTGCTTACGCCTTCTGTAATGGCTTTTCGAAGTTTGATGTCACTCAGGAGTCACCCATTCAGCCAGACTTGCCTCCTGCCTTACCTCCTTTTTTCCTTGCACTCTGTTCATATGCTTTAGAGAGGTTGCCTTTCTCCTGAGTCTCTTGGCATTTAAGTTAATTTAGCTTTTACAGGCTATCACTTACCAATTTCCTGAACAAGTCAAGACTGCTGGCCTGAAATTCAGGATATTTATTCTGCTTTTTGCCTTCATTGCTTTCCTGAGTATTTTAGATTCTTATTGCACTTTGTAGTCACTCAGTCTAAGGATGTCATCAGCCTTCATGTCCCTAGCCATTCCTTCTGTAATTCATACAACATCTAGCACTGTGCCTTCACTGCTTAAAGGAGTGCCTGCAGGAAAAGAAGTCTTTGATACTCTCCAGATTGCCTGTGCTCTGCTGTTCTGCTCTTCCAGCAAATGTCTTAAAGTTTCCCCATGAAAGCATGTAATTTTGAAGCTTATTTCAATTGTTTAAAGGCTTTGTCTGCTATCTCTTCTTGACTGGGCAGTCTGTATGCACAGACGCATGCAAACCCTTGTTTGCCGCCGCTGTGATCCTGATCCACAAGCTTCCATCTACTCCTTGGAGCAGTAATATGTTGGGTTGTTGAAATAGTGGGAAAACAGTGTGCAATATTCCAAGAAAGTGTTAGACACTAAATAAACTGGTAAGACAATATGTTTTCACACAAGAGGAATATCATCCTTTGCTCCCTGCATGACTTGAGATGAGTAATTTCGCCTCTGCTTCTCCAGGTCTCAGACTGTCTTTGGTAGAGACCTGCCATAACAAAGATAACTGATGAGCGAGCACCGCTTCCTGCCAAAGGTGGCAGTCATCATTGCATTAGCATTCCAAAGTGTAACTCTCTTGGAAGCTGAGATTTGGTGATACGGAGAATCTGCAAGACAACTTCACAGTAAAAAAAGTAGGATGAGAATGTTCCCATGCACAAAAGTAAGGTTTGGAAGGAAACATTGCTGCTAAAAACGAGTGTATGTTTATGCAGGATTTTCTCATTACCAAGAAGACAGTGATTTTGGGCATGGCAGTGAAAAAGGTCATGCTCTAATTTGCTCTGTATAAGGATTTTGAATTTCTGTGAATTACATGACTAAGCTGGCTAGGACAACAGGGCAAGATTGAGGCAACAGGTGAGTGAATGGCCGAAATAAATATTTAAACAACTTGTTCCAATTACTTATACGTGTGGAAAGATAAAATATTTGCTGTATTTTTCAGTCAGGAGGGATATTTACATACTCCTGAACAGCTTACATCTGCTTCATTCAATGTCAACCAAGTTAAATCAAGCCTTGTTTCCTTTTCGTATTATGCTGTAGGGCTTCCTTGTTTGGGTTACAAAATATGGAGATTCTCAGTGCACTGTGCACTTTTCTCTATACCCTCCACATAGGAATTCCCTTTTTCAGGCTCACATATGTGCACAAAGACCTTCATTAAGAAAATATATTTTTCCGAACTACCCTCCTTGTAATGTTCAGGTGTTTCTAACTGAGGTGTTTCCCCACACACACTTTCTTCTCTGTGTTTTGCATTATCAGTAGCTGCCTGCTGATAAGTTTTCCCCCTTAGTTTTCTGCTGTAAGAATTGTGCTACCTCTCTTGACTTAAATAGTTTTAGCAATATTTTAAGCCAATATGTGCATATCAGCAGTGCTGGTCAAGTTTAGCTACTACATCTTCTGCAACTTCAGGTTGCCAGTGTCTGTACAGCAGAAAATAAAGGACAAGTGGTTCAGTTAATACCATTTTGAGCCTACTGCTCTAAACAGTTGATCATATTTGAACTTAGTCTAACATAAAACCCTACAAAAATAAAAGGGACTTCAATGGACAAAGAGAGGGTTTGCCAAATCCATCCCTTGATAATATCAGTAGCTATGCTTTGTTTTAAACAACACTGAATTTACTTTGATTTCTACATTAGTGCAGGTTACATTGAGCAGAACATTTAATGTATCTCATTGATTTTCCCTGTAATACTGTTGATACACAAGTCACTGCTCTAATCATTTGTTTTGCCATTAGAATTCTGTATACAGATCTAGTCCCCAAGGATATCAGTGTGTAACCAGATCCTGCATGATCTAATCAGGTTCTGCAAGAAATATGTTATCACTTCAACACTTAGCAATAGAAAGCTTCATCAAAATGGAAAATTTATCTAATATTTAAACCAAAATGCAATTCAAAGAGACAACCACAAAAAGCAGGGGTGTACAAAATTTAAGGACATTTCTCAGATTAAACAAAGCCAAATCCAAGCCAGAGTCTAAGATGATTTGTCATGACTTCATTTATTGTTAAAGAAGAAAATGTTATAGCTGTCACTTCAGTTTATGGAGTTTATTTCAGTTCAGGTAAAATAGCATTGCTCTCAGAAATGACTGACTAGCAGGATTGCATTAATGTAATACTTATTTGCTACAACATGTGTGCTTTGGAAAGTAATTTTGAAAAGCACCTACAGAGGCATTGGTAAAAGTCATGACTAGTGCTCTGAACTCATTTCGATGTAGGATTTTTGATCCCTGAGGGCCTAGTGCTGCAGTCCATTTCAGGAATACAAGTCCTGCTGACCTTGAAGGAGATTTGCAAGAAATGTGTCTGAGGTTGAGGAGCAGACCTGCTTACTGCTACAGATCTGACCAGAAGCATCTTCTTTGGCTGGAATAGTGGGTGTGTGGCTCTGCCAGCAGGTGGATGGTGTTTCTGTATAAACTGACAGATCTCACCACCAGGCATTCAGCAGGCTAATGGTAGACAAAGGTGATAAACATCTGCTAGAGTCAGCTCATCTCTCCATAAAGTAAGATGAAGTCCCTCAAAGAGGAATGATCATGCAAATGATTTGCATCTGTCCTTAGCTTTATCGGGTGCTTTCATGTAGATGTTTAATGCTGAGCAAAATTAATTGCTACTTTTGAGGGGGGCTGTTGTTTTTTGGTTTTTTTTAATGGACGTACCTTAAGACAGAGAATTTTGCATAGTGAAGTACCGTACATACTTATATTCAACTTTATGTTGTAGAAAATGATAACTCCTAGGCATGTTAAGTAGTATGTCTCATTCTTGTCAAGAGATGCAGTGGAGTTTCGGAATTTTATCAGTGGAATGCAATGGTGTCCTTGGCTCTATCTGTTATACTTACTTAGGAAAGGAAAGAATTTTAGAGGTAAATTTGAGAAAGAAAACAACATCTGGATGAGCAGATAAGACTTGAAAGAAAGATCACAAAGGTTACGTGTCCTTGTCATTTTTTCAACTCCTGTTTTAGCTGGCTCTAAAGGTGTATGTGGAATGATGTTGGCTCGTTTTGTTTTTCTCCTTTGGTTCTGCAAACTAGACAGTGCTCAATTCAGTGTGCGTGGACAGACTCTCCTCTTGTTGGCTCGAGGGAGTTATTATGTGACTAGCTTTGTTACCAGAACTACTTCGATGTTCAGAGCCCACTGGCTTCATTGAGCTTAAAGGCATAAGTAAGACCTGGAAGAGAGTGACTGAGCATCCAGACAAGCAGTGAAACAGGCATTACCTTACTTTAGAATTCCTGGAAGGTTCTGCTAGGGTAAATGCTGCCATTATTGAGGGAGAGGGCAGGAGAGGTGGTTGGTGAGTGTTGGTACAGATCAGAAAATTATGTTTATTAAGAAAAAAATCACTAATTACTTTTAATATATGACTACAATGCTGATACTTTTCCTCTGTTGTGTTTTTAGGGTCTCATGACTCTTTTAGCTTCTACATCGATGAAGCCTCTCCAGTTGGGCCTGAACAGCCGGAGACAGTCCAGAATTTTGTGTCAGTTTTTGGGACTGTGGCTAAAAAGCTGATGAGGAAGTGGTTGGCTACACAGACCATGAACTTCACAAGCCAGCTGGGGGCAGGTATACGGTATTTCGATCTTAGAATTTCCACCAAGCCCAGAGACCCAGACAATGAACTCTACTTTGCTCATGGCTTATTCAGTGCCAAAGTCAAGGAGGGTCTGGAGGAGATCAATGCATTTCTTGCTGAGCACCCAAAGGAAGTAGTCTTTTTGGACTTCAATCACTTCTACGGGATGCAGAAATACCATCATGAAAAGCTTGTCCAGATGCTCAAAGACACATACGGAAACAAAATGTGTCCTGCTATCTTTGCCCACGAAGTCAGCCTTCAGTACCTGTGGGAAAAGGAACACCAAGTGCTGGTGTTCTACCACAGTCCAGTGGCTGTCGAGGTAGCGTTTCTTTGGCCAGGCCAGATGATGCCAGCTCCTTGGGCAAACACAACGGATCCGGAAAAACTGATTCAATTCCTCCAGGCATCAATCACTGAAAGAAGAAAGAAGGGCTCCTTTTTTATATCTCAAGTAGTGCTGACACCAAAGGCTAGTACAGTGGTGAAAGGGGTTGCTAGTGGTCTCAGAGAAACGATCACAGAAAGGTAAGTTGATGGCGGGTAAGATGTGCTGACTTTGCCAAGTGTTTGTGTTGGTAGTTCTGTTTTTCTAATTCCTTGTAAAGAAACTCCAGCGGATGCATTTCTTCCATTCTACTGTGGGCTAGTCAGAACTTGGACATAATCCTAAAATCCTAAAAAGAAACACATTGAAGGGCAAGCTTTTGTATGTTGAAAGAAAATCTGCTGCTAAAGCCTAATGCAATATTATGGGATTGGCTTAACTTTTTTTTTTTTCCTGAATGCAGATTTTGCTAATTTGTTTTGTTTTTCAAATGTGCCTTGGATTTCCTTACTGGATGTGGACAAATCTCTCTATATGATCTAGATAATTTAAGGTTTTACTTATGCATCGGGCTTCAGGTATTGGATAAATAGTTTGTTCATCCTGGCTCATCAGCAAAGCCTGATGCTGCAGAATTTGCATCCTTAACTATGTTTACTCACCTTAAACATGCATGGTTTCTCTGTCTCCATACCACCAAACATTATATCAAAGAGATCAGGACACCATTAGGGTGAATTTAACTCCTAACAGTCTTTCATTTATCATACAGGAAAGAGACTGCAGACCATTGTATTGGTTTTGTACATGGAATAGTGTGTTGACAGGCTATTAGTCGTTACGTTACAAAAAAAGCTGCCTGTGCAAGACATGCATTATTTATACCATTCTGACTTTGATAAATCACAGCCAATTTTCAGCTTAAAGGCATATATGTGTCACTATGCTCTTGACAACTTGGTAGGAAAGCTGAAATTTAATGCCAAGATACAAGAGCTATTTTTTTTCTCCTTAAAAATAAAGAAGGGTTGCAGAGTGTAAAAAAAAATTACAGTGGGGGTCACTGACCTGCTAATGTGATGCTCTCTGCATCAAAGTGCTTGTGCCAGTAAGGTCTGTTGGGAACACTATCTTCTTCTGTGAGATGAATGACACAGTGCCTGCAAAGAAAACATGCCTCTTCTTAGAGAAATATTGAGCCGTTTTTCTGGCAGATCACCAAGCAACTCCTCACTTCAAAAATTAGGTGAAAACTTTACCTGAAATGGTAAAACACTGACATAAAAGGTTTTATGAGCAGTGGAATGTGATTCAGAAGTGCTTGTGTGATCACACTTGCAGCTGTAGGTGCATCCTTCATCTGTGTTTTATAGTCTTCATCGGACTGGTGAATCTCCCTTTCTGCTGAGTTTGAAGAGCACTTCTCTGATCTGAAATACTACTTCATTGTTTTACCAATAAATACTTTGTTGTTCAGGAATTTGTTTTCTGTGATAAACAGTTTTCTGAGTGTTCTTTAGAACATGAAGTAGCACAATCAGGAAACTAACAGGTTGTTCTTAAAGCTAGCTGCATCAATAAAATAGCCATTAAGACCCATTTTCTTCTTCTCTGGCTCATAATGTACTTTCTTGAAGCTGTTTGGAAAAATAAAGACATCAAAAAGATGCTGCGTATGATTGACTCAGCTCTGAATGTCCTGAGCCTTTGAACTCTTAGTATGCCTTTCTCTAAAGCACATTTTGAGATTGTAGCTAACTTGAAATATTAGTAAACAATTGGGCTGAAAAACCTGGAAATGTTGTTTTTCCAAATTTTGGCTGAGATTTTTCACAAGAGCAACAAATGTGTAATCATGTCTTCCACATGGATACGTGTTTCTTTGTTTGCTTAACTCTTTTAGCCATTAGGAAAGAAACAAACCCTTAAAATGATCTCCAAGCCTAGTATTTAGTTTTCTAAGTGTGGTATCTCATTTTGAATTTTTATATTTATTTTTAATACAAAAATACGCTGTAGGAAGATAGGCTTGGAATGTGTGGTAATGTAGATAGAAACTGAGTTTGTATGTTGAGTGAACTGCTCGAAAAGTAAACATTAAGTATATTCAGAACCGCCACTCATTTTATGATGATCTTGTTGAGGACTAAATAGGCGAGCAACTAAAATTGAAGTACCGTTAGTAGAACTTGCACAATTCTCTTCAATCTCACTGCCTTAAAAGTAAGTTTTTGGTAATGTAAAGTGTGTAATCTGTACTAAAGGAGCGAAGACATGTTCCAGCCATTCTGCTTGCTATTTGAACCATCCCTTAATTAGCTTTAAAAATATTGTTCTGCCCTTTTCAGAATAAATACACAGATCAAATCTCATCATTGTGTCCAGGTAGATAACATATGTACTTTTGTAGCCAGTTACTGAATAGATTTGTACATATTATACCGTTTTCTCCTTATTAAGAAATGCTGGTGAGCTTTACATTAAGAATGCAGTATCTTGCTTTTGGCAGCAGTTTTGTAACCATACTTAGATAGGGTTTTTCCCTCACAATGAATTTTAAATGTGGAATAAGGTTGAATTTTTCAAATAATCCTGATGTGGGGGTTTGTTTGGAGGTTTTTTCCCCTAAATTAGGTATTACATTTAAGAAATATTTCTTGGGTATTTTTGAATACAACCTGTAATAATTTTTTTTTGTTTTTTCCTTCATCTGTATGGTGACCTTTTACATATTGACTTAGTTTTGAAAATAGAGCAAAGTTTGGATCCTTTCAGATTCAATAAAACATACCAGGTTTTGAGCTCTGCAGTTGCTTTTAGTCACAAGATTATTTATGATTTGAAAGGCAGTGGCTACCTTAGAGGGAGAACCTGATTTCCCTCAGTCACAGCATCTGTTGGACTGGGAAAACTGAACAGACATCATGCAGCAATCTATGCTTCTTTCTGCTGTTTTGTAGCTTATGTTGTAAAAGAGCACAGTGAGATATTCCTCTGTAGCCAAGATGGTTGTTTTAGTGGTTTTTCATCATGACTGCCAGTGGTGGTGGAAGTCCACATGCTCACATTTCAGTAGAAGGGATGTTGTTTCTTAACCTGTTCCTCACAGCACAGATATGCAAGATGGGAGGCCCACAGAAACCTTGGTTTGAGAAACCCCCCCAAAATGTTCCATGCTCCTAAGACTGTATTCAGTGAAGATGTACCAGGACTGTTTTCTGCTGATATTTGCTCACAGGATTCGTCATCATCACAGGTAGTGTTCTGTAATTACAGAATTACAGTACAGTAATTAGAAAGAATAAGATATTGTAAAGTCATGGAGCTTTCTGTCCTTCACAAAAACGACAGGGAAAACCCATTTCTAGTAGGGTCCTCCTAGGACTACAATTCAGTGTGACAAAACTTGATAACACAGATTTCATCTTCATTACTTGAATGAGAAGCATCACTTGCGTGTGTGCACATTATGTTTCTCAGATTTGATGAAAAACTTTGAGGACTATCAATATGTTTTCAAGCTTAACATTCTGTCACACACACAGTTTAGATGCCAAGAAATATTCTTTGATTAGCAAACAGAATGTGCCAAATGAATTACGTTCTCTGTGCTCATTGAATTAACTTCACAGTGAGGCAGCTGCCTTTAGTACATCTGAAAGGTGATTGTGAGACATCTTTTGATTAGTATAGAGCTATTCTTCCTAATAATCTAGTTTGTTTTCTGATTTGCAGTGAAATTGCTAATTTTATCTCTGACACTTGAGACAAGCATGATATTCTCTTTGTTGTCTCTGAGTTTTGATAATATAGAAGAAGAATAGATCTCCTTCAGAGGATGCAAAAATCCTGTGATACTTTTAAAGCTTTCAAAAAATAGAAAATAAGCACACGCCCCGCCCATTGTCACTTGATTTCCAAATTAATCTCTAAGGATAATGTTCGCTGTGGCTCACACATGACTAAATCTTTGCCTACCATGCTAAAGCTTCCTCCTTAGCAACCAAACCAAATTTAAAAAAAAAAAATTCTGCACATGAGAATGAACCTTTTGAAGTGGAGGCAAAGCATCCAATCCACACTATTAACAGGAGGGATGGTAAGTAGGCCACAGAAGCTGTCAGAAGAAAAGCCATCTCAGGGTACAATCATGAACTAAGCAGAGTCAGATTTAGCTGGCAAATAGGTGAATATTGTATGAAAAATGATCCCTGAAGCTGTAAGAAGTGGGATTTTTAGAGTCAGTTACTGATGGTGCCATAACTCGGTCAGCTGAAAATTGAGTTTCTGTGTGACAGGAAGAGGAGGAATTGATCATTTCTTGGCCCACACTTGGTACTGACTGATGCCATTCTTAAATTATTTTATGTGAAAAAGAAAAGCACCTGAAACAGCGACTGTGGCATCTGTGTTTTCCTGATTGTCTGTGCATCCTTTCTGATTGTAACCTTGATGTCTGTCTCCATTATAGGCTGCAGGAAAGCAGCAGGCTCCAGAGAGCTGGTTTGGATTTCAGGACTTGACAAGCTGGTGTGTCGGCTCTTTAGCTGCCAAGAGGCGAGTGGAGACTCAGTCCCTCACTAATAAGTATGGTACAACATACTTGCTTGACTGCACAGTGCTTGCCTTTAGAGGTGGTTGTCTTTTTTTGGTCTTTTTTTCCCCCTCTCTGCCCCAACCCCAGAAGGCACAAAATGGCATTCTGGTATATTAGTAGGAATTCAGAAGTACTGTGGGCAATCCAGACAAATCCTTAGTATTTCTGTTCTTCCTCAGACTGTCCTGATCACTTCTCAAGCCTGTCCACACAAGAAGTAGTTTCCATGTTTGCACACAGAACAGCATGGGGACACCTTGGTTTCATTTGAAGAATCTATCTACCATGTCAACAGGCCTGCACAGTAAAATGCCAGATGGGCTGTGTATGTGTGGTGGCATTTCATCATTGGAGCATCTGTCTGCACGAGAATTTTAATACAGCATTCCTATAGAGCTGGCTGGGTGGTTGTGTCTGATGGTTTTGCCCATGAGCCTGAAGTAGTATTAAATTGCCACAAAATACAGGAGCACAGGATTTTTAATAACTTTGTTAAAGTATTTATCTACACACCTACTAGTAGCCTGAGATTTTGTCCAGAAAGGAAATTAGCATGCTGATAACTAGCTCTGTGACCACCAGCATTTTCAGTGGCTTGGTTTTGGGGTGTTTGTTTGGAGTAATTTTTCTAGTGTTTTCTTGTGGTCGGTGGGGGTGTCTCAAAGTCATTTCCTCTATTTGGTCTGTTTGTGAGTTTTATCGTATTAGGCACTGGAGCACTTGCTTACAGCTACAGTATATGCTGTGTGACTACTTGTAAATGTATTTTATGTGATCCTGTCATCACACTCTGAGCACAGTGTGACCCTGTGTATACAGAAAGCAGAAAGTGTTTTTCATCACAAAAAGGAAATGTTCATTCCCTGAGCCCCACTGCTGTAAGCTGTCACTAACATCTACTTGTCTCAAAGATTTCACGCTTCAATCTTTTTGGCTGCTGTAGTGAAATTGCAAATGTCTCATTTAGTCAGTTGGGTTTTCTTTGATCTTTCTGCATTACTCAAATCACTAAGGAAACTCAACAACTAATAGATGCTAACAAGTGCTGAACCCAGGGAAAATGCATTTGCTGATGCTAAGTCTGGATCTGTGTAGCTGCTTTTACCTCATTGTGAAGGAAATGTTCCTTGATGAGTTGATCCTTCTCCTCATCATTTATAAGGTAAAACATGAGTACATAGATTTAAACAAACAAGCTTTTCCAGATGTATTCACAAGGTGGTTTCCAAGCTGATGATAATTTTCTGTAATGCAATGATATTTAATACAAACTCGAGCAAATACAAACTCATTAGGAACGGCAACATCCATGTCTCTGCTTTGTGTTAGTACTTGCAAGCTGCAAACTGTTGCCTTCAGGACTACATGAGTAAGCAGATTATAGACATATCCTTGTCAAATTTTAAGCAGAGAACTGGACAGTTCTGGACTAACTAACATGCTTGCTATGTATTTTGAAGTTTGAATTTTTAATATTCTGTAGCTCTCTATGGTTCCGGCATGGTAGGATGTGAATAGAAATTGTCAAAAAAAAAAGTCCTGTCAGATCTTAAAACTGTGTTGAACATGTTGTATCATTCCTGATGGATATGAGCAATTCTCAATGTCCTCTAAAGCCTTAGAGAGCTTTCAAATGCAGTTTAGAGAGAATACATCCATACTGTTCCTGGGGAAGTAACCTGTGTGTCCCCAGCTTCTGAAGTGGTTGTCTCCACTTGGGTTGTAGGAAAGGTGTAAGACAGGAAAAGGTGTTAAAGAAGCCTTAGCTACAGAACCCCCTTAGATCCATTGTCACAGGGTACACCAAGCCTGCAATTAATTTCATTTCCCCATGCTTATATACAAGTAGTCATTCAGATATTGTGGACTGAATGAGCAGTTGGGCATGGAGGCTACAGCCAGAGTTGTGTTGGGGTAAGTCATGCAGGAGAAGCAGAGATTCTGGAATCCTGGTAAAACACTGGTAAATAGAGATCGCTGGAACAGGCAGGTGGAAAAGGACTTGACAGGAGGGAAGGCAGCCAGGCCAAAGTTCTTGGTAATGTACTACATTCTATATGATGCAGAACTTACAAAGGCTATAAAAATGCCCATGCTTTTCTGTTAAAACAGAGATGATACAGTTTGTTCCTAGGAATTCAGTAAAGTTTGTGGGCTGCAATGCAATTCTTTCTTAAGGAGCCACTGTCACTGTGAAAGATGTTGATTTCATGCAATATGAAGACTGGAAATATTTAACCTTTTATTGATCTTTTCTTTACGACTTCACTTCTATGCAAATGTTTCAAATTTTTATTTTCCTTCAGGATTGCGTTTTTTTTTTCTTTTTTAGGGGGAGGGGAAGGGCTAATATATAAACTTGATGTAGTAAAATATTATAATAACAGTTGGTATATAATTATAATGATTTAATTGAATGTATTGCCCTTGTCTATATGGTTGCTTCAACAGAGCACAGACTGTTATATTAAAATGTCTTTCAGTATTTCTTTCAGACACTAAGAAAATAATAAAAGACATGTCTTTAAGATGCTGAATGATCATACAGTGGAATTTGACCTTTGGCAATATTTTAATACTGTAGTTGTTGATCTGAGGATTTTTGTAACTAAGCAACTGTCATCTAGAATGTATTATATCATAAAAGAGTATTAAGACATGAAGGAGACTAAGTGGTTAGAGTGGAGTAGGAGCTGTGGTGGAGATGCAGGCATTTTCCCATTGAACATTTTTGTTTACTGAGCTATAGCAAAAAGGATGAACCTTACCATCATTTGTTTCAAGGTGGGGTGTTGAAATCTGCTCAGTTTTATCTTTCAAACAGCACCCTGTCTCTCTCAGTTCTGCCAACAAGCACTGTTTTGCAGTAAATCAAGTACGAAATCAGATCTTGGGTAATGGGCACCTTAATTTTGCTGCTGGACAGCAAAGAAGGACAGTAATGGATCTTTATTCCCTTCATACTTGGATTTAGAATCATAGAATCGTTAATGTTGGAAGAGATCCCCAAGATCACTGAGTCCAGCCTTTGGCTAAACACCATCCTGACAACTAAACCATAGCATTGTCATGTCCAGTAGTTTCTTGAACACTTCTAGGAATAGTGATTCCACCACCTCCTTGGGCAGCCAGTTCCAATGCCTAACCAAATTTTTAGTGAAGAAATTCTTCCTGATGTATAACCTGAACTTCCTCTCATGCAGTTTGAGGCCATTTCCTCATGTCTTGGGAGAGAAGATCAACCCTGACCTTGTTACAATCCGTACAACCATAGAGAACAATGAGGTCTTCCCTGAGCCTCTTTTTCTGCAGACAAAACAACCCCATCTCCCTCAACCACTCCTCATATGACTCACTCTCCAGACCTTGTCCCAGCTCTGTTGCCCTTCTCTGAACATGTTCCAGCACCTCAATGTCTTTCTTGTACTGTGGGGCCCAGAACTGGACACACAACTTGAGGTGTGGCCTCACCAGCGCCCAGTACAGGGGGACAGTCACTGCCCTGATCCTGCTGGCCACGCTATTTCTGATACAGGCCAGGATGTCATTGGCCCTCTTGGCCACCTGGGCACACTGCTGACTCATGTTCAGCTGCTGCTGACCAGCACTCCCAGGTTCTTTTCTGCTGGACATCTTTCCAGCCACTCTGCCCCAGTCTGTAACACTGCCTGGGTTTATTGTGACCGAAGCGCAGGATCTGGCACTTGGCCTTGTTGAACCTCATACCACTGACCTCAGCCCATCAATCCAGCCAGTCCAGATCCCTCTGCAGAGCCTTCCTGCCCTCCAGCAGATCAACACTCCCACCCAACTTATTTATATGCTTTGATGTCTGAAACTGGCTTCTTTCCTTTTCCTGTGAGACCTGTTCAAACTACAGCTTGGATGCAAGTCTATAATCCAAGTAATTTGTACAAGTATGGTAGTGGACTGTGTTGCTTGAATAATGGGGAAAGGGTCATTTTGTCCATTGTGTTTGCTGCTTTGTTTCCCAGGGTTTGAGCAGATGTTGCAAAGAAACTTGCCTCCTTGTGTGCAGGCTTTTTTCTCAGAGCTAAGGTTGTTACAGTGTGCCTTGGCTTTGCTGCTTACCAGAGAAAGGCAACTATAGGGCCACCTCTTTGCTCCCTGCTTTTGGCCAAGGAAAATGCTGAAGCCATGGAGACTTGGCTGCTCACAACTTTCCCTGCTGTTTCAAATGAGCCATCAGCTGTGTAGGGCTTGTGCCACCTTCCTTGCATCAGGAGTAGGATCTGCCTCTGCACAAGGACCACTGTTTTCACATCCTTTCCTTAGCCAGCTTTCTCCATCTCTTGCTCCTTCCACACATGCTCTTTTTACTTCGTGTTGCTTGCTTCCTCTAAGCTATTGCAGTCAGTCAGCCTAGCAAGTTTCATTTCCACTTCACCTGCATGTGAAGTGATGCTTGGGGTTTGGGCCATTAAAGTGAAAATATAAAACTGAAACCAGAGTGTTTTACCATCGGCCTTTAAAGATGGTAAAGACTTAGAGAACATGCTTCCTACCCAGGGGTGCTGTTTCAGGCTGTTGTCAGGTGCTAGGTAGGTCTTTGTTGGAAAGTCTTCAAGGTACTTGTGTGTTGTCCAGGACTGGCACTGTTTCTGTGAAGAGCGCGTGGCATAATGAGTGTCTGTGCCCAGTTTGGTCCATCTGTTAAGCATCCTTCTGCCGAAGGTAAAGGACAGGGCTCAGCTGAGAGAGGTAAGGTCATCACTGTGGCACTAGAAATGAGAGCTGTGCTCTTGCCCTATTTTCATGCCAGGCACAGTGAGTGCTTCAAGCCTGTTGCTAATCTCAGCTCAGAACATTTGGCTGGTAATAATGTGTCTTGCCTAGTGGTGTTTTCTTCTGGCTCCCTCTCTCTATCAGACAGCTTTTCACTGCTGTTACTGTCTGGCTGTGCTAGAACAGGAGGGACATAAATCCAACTGAATGGTTTTCTCCTGCTAGAAAGCTCCCTCCTCTGAGCTCTGCAATCTGAGGAGCATTTGTGGAGGTATCAATCCATATGATAAACATCTTTGGGTTTTTTGTTGTTTTTTTTTTAATTTCTGAGCTATTTCTTATAAGAAATGTAGGTGGGCTGTTGCTTGAAAAATATTTTCTAGCTCAGGAAGGACATTGCTTTGTTCTCTAGTAACTGGAAACATAAACATCCAAAGGAGATCTACAAAGATGCTAAAGAGTCTACAGGAGATACCATATGGGAAGGTCTAAGGTCACTTGGCTGGTTCAGCCTGGTGAAGAGGAGACAAGAGGAGACCTCATAAGCCATCTGCAGCTAAGAGAAATGAAGGGGCACTGATCTCTTCTTTCTGGTGACAAGTGACAGGACCCAAAGGAGTGGTCCGAAGTTGTGTCAGGGGAGGTTTGGGTTGGACATTAGGAAAAGGTTCTTCACCCAGAGGGTGGATGGGCCATGGAACAGGCTCCCCAGGGAAGCGATCATGGCACCAAGCCTGACAGAGTTCAAGAAATGTTTGGACAATGCTCTCAGACACATGGTGTAATTCTTGGTGTTGTCCTGTACAGGATCAGGAGTTAGACTTCTGACTTTGTGTCCCTTCCAAGTCAGGATGTTTTATGATTTGATGATATAATGCACTGGAGGGACTGACAACAAGGATCAGTTTCTGTAATTCCCTCTCAGTTACCTTCTGGGCTCCTATCTTGCTAACAGCCAGCATTGACTGTACCAGCTGAGCAGCTCTTCTCAGGGTACATCTCTTCTGAAATAAAGACTCACATCTGCTTGTTGAGATTTTTGTAAGTGCTTTATACTTTCTCTGGGCCAAGGTTTGTGTTAGAGGCAGATCTCCCTGCAGTCTGTGCTGAGGTGGAGGGCTGCAAAGTCTCTCCACCTGGTATTTGACACTTTGATGCAAGAAAGACACTTAGCTGAGACTGACCAGCATCATCATGAGAGGCTTGTAGAAGCGGAGTGAATGCAGCAGCTCTGTGGGGAATGTGCACTTGGTCTGTATTCCACAAGAGGAGCACACGTCATATGGGCTATGCACCAGGCTACTTGTTGCCTGAGCGTGTGTAGAAGTGAGGCTGTGACTGGACATGGCCTAATTCCTGTGGTTGGACAAGGNAGAACAGGAGGGACATAAATCCAACTGAATGGTTTTCTCCTGCTAGAAAGCTCCCTCCTCTGAGCTCTGCAATCTGAGGAGCATTTGTGGAGGTATCAATCCATATGATAAACATCTTTGGGTTTTTTGTTGTTTTTTTTTTAATTTCTGAGCTATTTCTTATAAGAAATGTAGGTGGGCTGTTGCTTGAAAAATATTTTCTAGCTCAGGAAGGACATTGCTTTGTTCTCTAGTAACTGGAAACATAAACATCCAAAGGAGATCTACAAAGATGCTAAAGAGTCTACAGGAGATACCATATGGGAAGGTCTAAGGTCACTTGGCTGGTTCAGCCTGGTGAAGAGGAGACAAGAGGAGACCTCATAAGCCATCTGCAGCTAAGAGAAATGAAGGGGCACTGATCTCTTCTTTCTGGTGACAAGTGACAGGACCCAAAGGAGTGGTCCGAAGTTGTGTCAGGGGAGGTTTGGGTTGGACATTAGGAAAAGGTTCTTCACCCAGAGGGTGGATGGGCCATGGAACAGGCTCCCCAGGGAAGCGATCATGGCACCAAGCCTGACAGAGTTCAAGAAATGTTTGGACAATGCTCTCAGACACATGGTGTAATTCTTGGTGTTGTCCTGTACAGGATCAGGAGTTAGACTTCTGACTTTGTGTCCCTTCCAAGTCAGGATGTTTTATGATTTGATGATATAATGCACTGGAGGGACTGACAACAAGGATCAGTTTCTGTAATTCCCTCTCAGTTACCTTCTGGGCTCCTATCTTGCTAACAGCCAGCATTGACTGTACCAGCTGAGCAGCTCTTCTCAGGGTACATCTCTTCTGAAATAAAGACTCACATCTGCTTGTTGAGATTTTTGTAAGTGCTTTATACTTTCTCTGGGCCAAGGTTTGTGTTAGAGGCAGATCTCCCTGCAGTCTGTGCTGAGGTGGAGGGCTGCAAAGTCTCTCCACCTGGTATTTGACACTTTGATGCAAGAAAGACACTTAGCTGAGACTGACCAGCATCATCATGAGAGGCTTGTAGAAGCGGAGTGAATGCAGCAGCTCTGTGGGGAATGTGCACTTGGTCTGTATTCCACAAGAGGAGCACACGTCATATGGGCTATGCACCAGGCTACTTGTTGCCTGAGCGTGTGTAGAAGTGAGGCTGTGACTGGACATGGCCTAATTCCTGTGGTTGGACAAGGAGAACTTGACCTTTGGGTCATTGGTTGATTAGTGTAAACAATATAGTGTCTTATATAGTTGTAACTGCATAGGAAGAAGAAGGCAGACATCTTGTAGGCATTTTAGAGAGCAGACCCTCTGCCTGTCTGTGAGACATCGTGCAGGTAAACATGTCCAGGCCCAGCCAGACACACTGTCTGGGGGCACAGACATGGGGTTTGCTAAGGTAGGTAAGCTAGACATAGAACACACATAGATGTAGTGAGGATAACTTAGTTTAGGATTAGGCTGTAGAATGAATGCATGCAAGTAGTTAAATAAACACCTGAGAAACTTCATGAAACCCTGCCTTTTCGTCATTTCTCTGCCACTCGGACCCCTGGATAACAACACAGTCACTGCAGCCATGCGTGGCTGACGTGACAGCTCTGCTTTTCATTGTACTGATGGAGCAGAGTGGTCCAGCATGACTCAATGTTGTGGTGGTGGAGCAGGGAATGATTTCTGCTGGCAATCTTTCTTCCCAGACATCTCGAGTGAACAGACCTTAAGGCAGGGACTAGGGGAATAAAACCACTGTAAGGGGGAGATCAGATTCATGACTGTTTGAGGAATCTGATGTCCATGGGACTTGAGATGCATCCCAAAGTTCTGAGGGAGTTGGCTGATGGAGTTGCCAAACTGCTGTCAGTGGTATTCCCAGGGTAGACCCTGGGAACTACTGACCTGCCAAGCCTCACCTTTGTCGCTGAGAAGATGATGAAATAGATCTTCCTGGAAACTGTGCTAAGGCACATGGAGGACGGGGATGTGAAGACAGCCAGCACAGTTTCACCAAGGGCAGGTTCCACCTGATGAACCCAGTGACCTTCTGTGATGGAGTGATTACATCAGTGGACAGGGGATATTACCTTTGTGGACTTGTGTAAAGCCCTTGACATGATCCCCCAGGACATCCTTCTCTCTAAATTGGAGATACAGCTTTGATAAACAGACTTTTTGGTGAATAAGCAAGTGCCTGGATGGTCACATCCACAGGGTAGTGGTCAACAGCTCAGAGACCTGATGGACATCAGTGACAAGTGGTGTCCCTCAGACGACCTTTAAAGGTCCATTTCAACCCAAACTATTCAGTTATTCCATGACCTCTTTATATGCTGGCTTCTCTCCAGAGAGATTTTAGTTTATTGTTGATGCATCTTCTGCAGTCTCCTGGCAAATTTTTACAAGCTGTGTAATATATGTTTTAGTCTCTCTTTTCCCTGTTGGTTAGCAACCATGGTTCATTGATATGGAGTTCTCATTAAATAAAATATGAGATCAATTCAGAAGTTACCAGTATTACTGGAAACATGAGAGTTCTCACAATATGTGCCTATATTTAGTGCTGATTAGAACTAGTAAGAGTGCTCCAAATCACCAAAAACATTTTTGTTTTTAAAGCTAATTTGAGATCATATCAGTGGGATATTGGTTAATGTTTTATTTCCTTTGTTAAGAGTTTGGTCTACAGTTGCTAGTTTTGTTAGGTTTGGCATCCAGTGCATGTTTATGTAAATTGTTTCAATCCATTTGTACTTTTTCCTGTCAATGTGGCTTTTCATTGAAAACTGCAGGTGTATCAAAGTCTATTCTTTTTCTGGGAATACTACTTTATGTGTTTTCTCCCTGGGAGAAGTCTATTTTAGCAAAATATGTCAAAACATTTCAATTTTCACTTCTATTAATTCTCTCTTGTCTTTAGATTGATTTATGGTACACTGTTAATTACAACATTTAGTGCTGTTTCTATATTCACAGCTTTTCATTTTTGTATTCAGAAAGAGGTCTTGAAATTTATTTGATGGGAAAGGCCAACATTTTGGTTTTGTTTTCTAACTTGAAAAAAAATATCACATTTTGAAATCCTGAAGTTTTAATGGAACAGCAGTTTTGAGTTCAGTATCTTGGTTTCAGATCTGTTTAGTATCACAGCAGATATCTAGCACTGAAATATCCAACCTTTGCCTGCCCCTTGATAGTGATCAAGTGACAGTCTGCAGATAGTATCATACTTTTTCTCTAATATCCATTTAATTTTGCTTATGACTATTAGAACCTTCAGTTTTATCTATGATCTATAGGGTGATGTGCTGGTTTAAAAGTAAACCAGTGGGAGAAATGAGCCCAATTTAGACAGACCGCAAGTCAGAGCTTCAATTTATTGAAAAGGTTACAATACATACAATGACACAAGGTAAAAATACTGGCTTTGACTCCCAAGGACAAAGTACAACCCAGCGCCCTGGGACTAGAACAGCATGGTGTTCATTAGCTCCTGTGCTGAGCACTGCAAGGTACCCCTGGGTGCAAAGCAGAAGGCAAGGAAATCTCTTAGTCAGGATGATGGTTGTAGTTCTGTCCAGGTAATGATGGCAGTCTCCTCGAGAGTGGTGGTCACAGTCCTGCTGGAGTTCTGTTCTTCCTCTGGATCCGACGAGTCGTACCCCAAGTCCCAAAACCCGAAGATTGTATATGCCCAGGTTCAGGTGAGAATGCCCAGTACCTCCCATAAGGGCAGGGAGTTTCACAGTGAGTGGTTTAACTCTGTGAGTTGTGGGATACTTTTTGATCCTTTGATGATGTGGGCCATTGTCAGTGCCTGTTGTGTCAGTGCAGCTGGGCCCATGAGCAGGGAGGACCCTCCAGCTGGGTGTGGAGGTGTTAATGTCTCCCCGGATCTCTGTCCTTATCTGTTGTAGCCTGGGGTATGAGGTGTGCCCTGGGCAGCTGTTACCAATGATTTATCATTAACAGCCCATCAGGAATGACATGGATGGTATAGAATATACAGTTTTTGTTTATAACCACATAGTGATAAACCAGTCCCAGCCCCTGTAACTATGACAGATGAATACCACCAGTCAAGCAAAGTAGAATTATTATTAACAGTATTAATTAACCTGGAGTGCATGGTAATAAACACTGCAGAAAGACAGAGTTCTTCAGGGAGACACTATCATCCAAATAATATGGTGGCACATTTCAAAGTCTTTTACTTTTTTGCAGGAGAAATAAGTCAGAATCTGTTCCTATTTTTTTCTCTGAAAAAGCTCAACCTCATTATTTTGACTACAAGTTAAATGGCCCAACTACCTTCTCTAAAACTTAAAATTATTTGAAGTCAAGGCAGACAGCATGTTGGCAGATGTAGTCTAGAGGTAGTGGTTCGGGACTGTGCAATGTGGAATACTCTGACTCAGCTTTTTGACTGATCTGAATTTTGCTGTTATGTCATGTTATGCTGCCATTGATGGTGTATCATGCAGTCTTTTCAAGCCTGTTGATGACTATTAGTATTTGATTTCAGAATCTGTCAGTAATGAATATTAAAAAGGATGTGTCAAAGGGCAGCAGAACTGTCTGCCAGAATGAAAGAAGCAGATTTTATTTTCTCGAGTGGATTTCTTTGTACAGTGCAGTAAGTAAACTGTACCACTGCTACCTTAGTGGTAGACCCTTGTGACTTGGTTAAAATAACTTCTATTATTCCCATGTACCTTCATGTCCAGTTCTGCTGTATTCAGCAGGGAATTTGGAAGTTAGTTTATCAGCCAGACTTTGAATTATCAGGATTCCTCTTGGATCTCTCAATATCACTGGGGAAGATGTTTTATCACGTGTGTAAGAAGGGAATACATTCAAGCAGAGAGCAGAGTGATCTGTCTAATCCCCATAGCAGAAGAGCTGAAGGACTAGCGTGAGCATTGCACACATTAAAGCAGAACTCTGAAAACAGTGATTCAGGGTGAGGAGCAGCAAACATTAATGCCCAAATCTAAAAATGGCAGGGGATGGTCTGAACTGCCCCTAGTTTTCACAAGACTGAAGAGCTTAGTTGAAATAAGTGATAATTGGACATAAAGAGGTTAATGAAAATTAGGATAAGTGTTGATAAGGTTTTGTTAAAGCTGAATGATGTCATTATTCATTTGTTTCTGTAATCTATTCCATGGAAATTTTAGAGGGAAATTTTGGGATTTCGGTAATCACAGAATCATGGAATGGTTTGGTTTGGAAGGGACCTTAAAGGTCATTTAGTTGTAACACTCCCTCCGTGGACAGCAGCAGCTTCCACTAGACGAAGTTTCTCAAAACCCTATCCAACCTAGCCTTGAACACTTCCAGGAATGGGGTATCCACAGCTTCTCTGGGCAACCTGTGGCAGTGCCCCACAACCCTCACAGTAAAGAATTTCCTCCTAACATCTAATCTAAATCCCTCCTCGTTTAGTTTAAAACTGTTCCCCCTCGTCCTATCACTATCCGACATCTAAAAAATTACTCTTCCTCTTTTTTATAAACTCCTTTAAGTACCAGAAGACTGCTATAAGGTCTCCCTAAAGCCTTCTCTTCTCCAGGCTGACCAACACCAGCTCTCTTATAATGTATTCACAGGAGAGGTGCATCAGCTCTTTCATCATCTTTGTGGTCTCCTCTGGACCCACTCCTCCAACAGGTTAATTTCTTTCCTGTGCTGAGGACTCCAGAGCTGAATGCAGTACTAAGGTGAGGGACAGAGGGCAAAGGGGAAGAATCACCTTCCTCGACCTGTTGGTCACACCTAGTATGGCCTGGTACAGCTGGTAAATAATGCATAATACAGCTGATAAAGTGTTAAGTAGGATGTTTTCAACTGAAATGGAATTTGGAAATCAGACATTAGGTTGGATTTGTTGGAAGTACCAGACTGTAGAGAAGAGAGTTGTAGCATTCCTCAAAGAGCCCGGTCATCTTTAATTTTTCAAGGTCCATGAAGAACCTTGAATTCAGATGTAGGGGACTGCTAATGGAGTTTGCTAATAACACAAAGTAAGGGGCTATCATTGTAACAAAGGAAAGCTGAGGGCAAACATACACCAAAATCTGGGTGCCTCAGTACTTAGAAATGAGATGAAGTTCAGTGGTATAAAATGCAATGTCATAATGATGGGAGCATGCTCTGCTAAGATGGAATCTTATTAGATGGGAATACAAGGCTAGACAGATGCTGGAGTGTCACCCATGGTTGGCTAAAGCTGAGCTCTCATTGGGAAAAATCTGGAAAAAAGGGTGGTATCCTCTAAATGCACCTAGACATTTCCAAAGTGTGCAGAAAGGTGGTGATACAACTGTCCCCGGTGTGGGTAGGATGTATTTTTGGATGTTCAGTGCAATTTTGATATCCATGTGCTGGGGAGTAGATTAAATTGGCACAGATGCAGAGTGGGACTACTAACTAGCATAAACAGGGAGTGAATTGCTGAAAACATTGAGAGAACTTGTCTTGTTTATTCTAGCACAATGAAGCTTGATAGACTCTGTGGTTGCCTACTGTCTGTAAACATCACAGGGGAATAAATACCAGGGAGAAAGAAGAACAGCTTAGGCTAAAGGCCGGTGTTCTCACAAGAGCAACAGGTATACACTGACTAAATAAATTTAGGCTGGAAGTGAGAGAAAGGCTCCCTGCAGTGAAGTTGTCCATCAGTCTTACAGCTGTAAAAGTGCAAGCAAGAAAGCTGACTGCTTTTAAATGAGCTCTGTCAGTTTTTGGAAGAGGAACAGAAATCTTTAGTTAGCAGGTTTCTGCCAGGCCCCCTTGTACAGGAGAATATCATGGCTGCCAACCTGCCCTTCCAAAGGCAACTATGCAGAGTCTTGTCCATGGCACTTGCTTGGAGACAGGAGGAGAGGACCTCACAGTGTTCCACTCCCTGCTAGTCTGCTTGTGGGAGCCCCAGGAGCGCTTTGATCTTGAAGTGTGGGATAGGGGGACCCTCACCCGGGATAGGGAAGCAGGTGCTCTTGCAGTATTCATTCATGGCCCCTCTGGTTATTGAGGAGTCAGAGAAGTCTGTGTTAGGGGGACAGTTCCTCCTGACGTGGGACCACCTTGGCAGGAAGGTAGCCTGATGAGACTGTCTGCCCTAGCTGTACCCAGAACAAACATTTCTCACTGTAAAAGAGCAGTGACTATTTTGTAGTATCTCCTGGGCACTGTCTTTGGATAATTAAAATTGGCATAGTACAGGGTTTATCGTATGAATGCTTTGGACTTGTTAATTCTGGGTCGTGAGAAAAGTAAGTCAAAGAAAAGAGGAATAGCTCAGGGAAGGCTGCTCCTGGTAAATGATTCACAGCAATGCCCAGGATGCTATTTAGAAGATAGTGCCTCTGGGATCCAGCTGATTAACAAAGCTGGTTTAGCTGTGGGAGGCCAGAGCTAGAAGGCAGAAAATGTATAAATTACAATAAGCAGCTTAGTCCTTTTCTGTGGTGAGATGAAGCAGTTTTTGTGGAGGAGCTAGTAGGTGTGTGACATCTCTAGACCCCTGCAGCTTGTGGTCCAGGCACCAGGCTGGAGTGCTGGGGGCCAAAACCCTGAGTGGCCGTGACAGAGGTCCAATAGAGATCCTTGGTGCTGTGTATCTGCTTGATACACACCTTGCAAGGTTAATTATAAATCTAGCTTTGCAGATGAAGGCTTAGCGAAGAACAGAAGAGACTGCAGGAAGCAGAATTGGAGCCTCAGATGGGGAGAGGTACAGCAGGGAGGAATTTTGATGGCTAAACAGAAATGTGCTGGGAAAACAGAACTGTGAACACAATTGATTCAATTTGTGAAATAGGGTCAAACTTGAAGACCCTATTCGAGAGAAGTATGTAAGACAACATTTAAGCTTGGTATTTTATACCTTAATGTTTTAGAAAAATTAAAGTGTTTTAACACTTTTTTAAAAGACATCTAATTTAAAATTTTAAATTTTAAGACACAAAAGAGTAAAAAAAGAGTGTAATGGTCTACATTGAAGCTCAACTAGACATTCAATATTTTTTAAATTAACTGAAAAACTGTGTGTTCCTATATAATTTTGTCTCAACCATCTAATTTTCGGACTTGTTTTAATCACATCATTCAAATCAGAGCTGTAATTATGTCCAATTTCTGTTACTTGAATGTGCTACCTGAAGCCCTTACTATATCCTTTGCTTCTTGCTATCCAGATAACAGCAGAGATGAAAAACTATTATTTTCCTGTAGCTTTTTTTCAAAGGTAATTATTTCTGTCATAATGTTCCATTTAAACTTTATTAAGTGGATTGCTTCATTGTGATTTGTTTGCTGATTCATGTTTCATGCATGAAGCAGATTTCCACCTTTACTGTAAAGAATAAGAAAGTATTAAACTCCTGAGAATATTGCAATGCAAAATGCATCTCTTTTTTGCAACTTTCTCTTACTGGAATATAGTATTTTCTTTGCATTTTTCAACCTTGCCTTCCATATGAATTATTCTACATAAGTCTGTTTGAATAATGTATTTTGGAATACACTAAAAGAGGTACTGTGGCAAACAGCTGCCTGCAGTTTCATATCTTTTGGTTGTTTCTGTATTCAATAGCAAATAATTCAAATATTGGTGAGATTCAGCTTCATTTCAAGGTATCTGCAGGAAGAAAATGGTTTTGCAGACTACGCTATTAATTTTAAAAAAAACCATATTTTATTTACTTGAGTAATTTAGATTTATTATAGTAACAATTTCAGTGAAAACTCTGCAATTATGTTACGAGTTATAGAGCAGAATGATGGTGCTGGCAGCCAGATGTTTCTTAAATGAAGTCTGACTTCCACTTAGCTGCTCTGCTTTCTCTAATATTGTTACGTACCCTGACTTTTGCTGTTATTCAGAAGTGGGATTTTCCTAATCACTCTGCTAATTTGTGTGTGTTCCAGGGTTCTGGGCAGGGCTAGATGCTGGTAAAAATCACTTCCTCTCCTTCTCTGTGCTAGAGTCACTTTCATTATTCTACACATTAAAATACAGAATATTTCCTCCAGACACTATCTTTTTCCTTTTTTCCTCTTAATCTCTGTCTTCTTTCTTGCATTATTCAAATTTTACATGTTCAAGAACGTGAGTTTTGTAACAAGGGTCTGAGCCAGAAGTGAAACTGTGAACTGAGGAGTAGCTGGGCAACTCCATACCTTGAATCCCCAGCCAAATTCCTCAGCAGGACAGCTCTTTAAAAGGTTGCAGGTAACACATGGTGACAACTCTTAATTCAAACAAAGCCCTTGGTTGAGTCTGGTGGAAGAAACCTCATCTGTGAATTGTCTAGTACTGACTAAAACCTGTGACAACACAGTTCCAACTCTGCACTCAAACTCTTAACACCTGATTTGAATGCTTTAATACAGAGATTCAAGTGTAATGGGTGTATGAATAAATCATAACTCTTTTTTTTTTTAAAGAACAAGAAGATGAGGGAAGAAAAAAAGCCCCACACCTGTTGTTATTCCCTTTATTGGTGGCAGATATTTTCTTCTGTAAAGCAGAGGTTTTCTCTTTCTGGAAGTGGAATAAGTTCCAGTTCCTATTTGTATATTCCACATATATTGTCACTTATTTCTTGGCATTTCTCAGTCTGGTTTCCATGTGAAACTGGAACCAGGACCAACTATCTCAAGCAGGTAAAATATGCCTTATCCAGGTACCTGTGTAAATGAGTGTTCAAACTTTGTGTTTGGACCACAAAAGGTTGAAAAGAAGGATGACTAAACAGCATTCTGCTCTCCTTGATCACCACTATATGATCTCCAAAGAGAATCATAGAATCACAGAATAGTTGTGGTTGTAAAAGATCTTTTAAAGGTCACCTCATTCCACCCACTGCCATGGGCAGGGACACCTTCCACTAGGGGAGGTTGCTCAAAGCCCCATCCAGCCTGGCCGTGGATGCTTCAAGGGATGGGGCATCCAAAAACTCTATGGGCAGCCTGTGCCAGTATCTCACAGTAAAGTAACTGTGCCAGTTACCCTCACAGTAAAGAATTTCTTCTTAATAAAATTGGTCCTCTTTCTAGTTACAGCCATTCCTCCATGTCCTATCACTAAAATGCCCTTGTAAAAAGTCCCCCTCTCAGCTTTAGGCTTTAGGGCCCTTTTAGGTATTGAAAAGTGCTATAGGGTCTCCCCAAGGCCTTTTCTTCATGGCGAACAATCCCATCTCCCTCAGCCTGTCTTCATAGGAGAGGTGCTATGGCTTTCTGCTTCATGGCCTTATCTGGACTCATTCCAACAGGTCCATGTCCTTTCTGTGCTGGACAGCCCAGAGCTGGATGCCCCAGGTGGGGTCTCACCAGGACAGAGTAGATGGGCAGAATCACCTTCCTTGTCCTTTTAGGCACACTGCTCTGGATGCAGCCCAGGACACATTTGGCTTTCTGGACTGTGAGTGCACATGGCTGGGTCATGTCCAGCCTCTCATCCACCCACACCCACAAGTTCTTCTCGGAAGAGCTGCTCTCAATCCCGTCAGCCTCCAGCTTGTGTTGGTACTAGGTGTTGCTCTGACCCAGGTGCAGGACCTTGCACTTGGCCTTGTTGAACTTCATGAAGTTAGCACAAGCCCACCTCTCCAGCCTGTCAAGGTCCCTCTGAATGGCATCCCTCCCCTCCAGCATGTCAACTACATCACACAGCCTGGTGTCATCAGCAAACTTCCTGAGGATGCCCTCAATCCCACTGTCCACGTCACCAACAAAGATGTTAAAAAGCACCGGTCCCAGTACCAAGCCTTGTCACAGCTTTCTCCCTTTCTCCCTTTCTCTCAATGGACATTGAGCCATTGACCATAGGTCTCGGAGCATGATTATCCAGCCAATTCCTTATCCACTGGGTGGTCCATGCACCAAATTCATGTCTCTTCAATTTAGAGACAAGGGTGTCATGACCACATCAAATGCTTTGCACAAATCCAGATTAGAGGAGCAGTCAATGAGCTTGTCTAACATGGTCTACTGCACTGAGAAAAACCAGCCTTTGAACAGAGGCATCCTCATGGCACATAGTATTTTTTCTGTTAATCCATTAGCTACCATGTGTTTTCCACAGTAGCATAAGTCTTGTTTTACAAGGCCTTTTTCAGTCATGATGTAGAAGATAAATGCCACACTCTGTGTGGTATCAACTCAAGCTTTTAGCTCCATTACATTAACCAAGAGAATAATCAAAATACTAGACTTGTCTCCTTAGTGAGTTCTTTTGTACTACAGGGTCCAGTGAATTCTTTTCCTGCTGTCTGCATTCCTATTAGTTAATGCTATTAGTTAATGCTCTAGGCGAAATGCCTAAAAACATGCAATCAGGGAAAAATAGGATGTTGAACATTAATCACCTACAGAAACCACCATTTGCTGCTATTAAATATCCTGTTGCATTTTTGTACAAGGATAGAGATGTAGGTTCGATAAATTCAGCTGAAAGTTCTGTGAAGGAAGGGTAGAAATGTCCCTTTTGAGCTCATTTCTGTCTCCCTTTAAAAATAAAACCCGGAAAGTCAACATCAGCTCAGTTGGAGAGGGAACGTGTCTGGCCCCGGTGACTCTGCAGAGTGTGCTGCTAAGATCAGTTACATTAAAAGATTCATCTGACCCCAGCACAATCGTTTGTGTCATCTGATTAGTTGTGTTTCCACACTGTATAAAGCAATTGGAGATGACTGAATTACAAAGACAAGTTTTTCAGAATAAATTCAGTGTTGTTGGAGGTTAATTACCAATAGTTCTTGACACATGTCAATTCATGGGCAGTGTAGCATTCGTTCAGGATCCACGGAAAGAAATGCTCACTCAGTCTTGCCCAAATTTTCTGGTTTTAGTCAATCTGACCTTGGTAGTGCTGCCTAGAGAGGATCTGAGAGGTACAGAAGTGCATCAGTGGAGTTTCTTCCCAGCTGGTTCATGCGGAGCTCATGTAAATGTCTGCTTCAGTTAATTTTTACCTTGTTTGTCTCAATTCAACAGTTTGGGAGGACCTGTTACAAATCAAATCTTGTAATTGAATTAGGGACAGAGGGAGAGTGAAAATACTTGTTTTGTTTCTGTTAATCCAGACCATTTCCATGTGCTGTTTTTATTTTGTCTCTACAGGTCTCTTAGTGAAACTGAGAGAATTGTAAATTTTGATCAGGGAGCAGAAACAGCTGGTGTATAAAAGAAGGGGATCTTTTAAACTAGTTTTGCCACAGAGAAAATTACAGTAGAATGATGTAGTGTGAAATGGTATCTAAGGTTCATCCTCTGCAGGGAAGCTTATTTATTGATGAAGAGTAAATCTGTAGCAGGAGCAGAGTGAAGACGTGGTGAGCACTCCTGAGCTGGATACCTTAACGCTGTCATTTTTGGTGGCATCTACTTGTAGTTATTCCAGCTGGAGCTAATGAGGAATGGGATATGCTCTGAATACAGAGAAAGGTTGTGACATCTCTACCACCAGGGGCTTGAAAGTACTGATTAAACTGAACATTTTCCAGGAGTGGTTTGTAGAACTGACCTTTGTGTAGCTGGTCCTGCGCAAGGTCGGCTGGATGAACTTGAATAACTTTTCAAAGTTCTCAGAAATCAAAGTCATGATTTTTATGATTCAGTGACACACAAGACATCCACTACTCCCACTGGAGCAATGAATTCTCAGCATCCTTGAAAAGCCAAAGTCAGCATGTGCTGAATTATGGCTCCAGAATTCAGTGTTCCTACAAATGCTGGTAAAATCGGATGGAGTGGGGGGAAACTTTTAAGGAGTATAGGGATTCTGATTGAAGCTCGTATGAATACGTCCTTCTGCAGAGGGATGGTGTTGTTTTTTGAACAGTAACACATATTTACAAAAGGCTGCAGAGAGGGAAGTTGTGTGCTTCACTGGAGAGGGAAAAAGTCCATATGTCACTTCGTCCTGGGCAAAGGGACCTGCTGGTGTTATTGGTAATGGGGACTTAGTGCTAGTCAGCATCACACCCTGTGAAGGGACCAATTTCTCTTACTGGCTCCCTGCACTTCAAAAGTAAACTTGTTCTCTGCCTTTAGTGATCAAATTCTCATTAAACAGTGAACAGCTCTTTTATTTTGTGTTTGCAAAGTTGCTTTTCCTCCTCCTTTACCATGAAAGCTCTGCAGAGAGGAATGGCTGTTTCACCATGGGAGGTCCCATCTTAGAGCATTGCTGTCATTACTTGTCTGTCACGTTGTCAGGCTTTGATGACTCAGGCATTTAAAAAACCAACTAACCAACCCCCTTTCTGAACTAAAATAGCCTAAGAACAGTTTTTCTAAAGCAAATTTTAGTACAATTAATTAGGTTGTATTTTCTTTCTGAAGGCATTTAATGGGACTCATGGTTTTGCTACTTGAACTGAAGCTACTTGAATGTTTAATTACTATTTTTTAAACAAAATTCAATGCCATTGAAGTCCACTTGAGAGCTTTGATAGATTTAAAAAAAGAGAAAGAGGTCTTGAATATTCAATAGCTTTCCAAAGGGCCTGTTTTGTAGTTTAGGTTGGTATTTCTCAGCTGAGTTCCTTTAATGCATCAGAAAATGGTTGTTGAAAGAAGAGAAAAATTTTAAAATAAATCTTCTCACATTTCTGCTTATATGAGCAAGCAAGCAGAACACGGAAAATAGAGGTAATAAAATAAGTGTAAAAGCTGAGCCTAGATTTTATCAGGTTGTAAATGAAAATTGCTATAGCAATGCTATATGAGAAAGTACATTGCTCCTCAACAAAAAGAAGGCTGGAAACAGTGTTGTAGTGCATGTGTACTGCCATGAAGTAAGCCATCCTGACACTCAGGTCATGCCCAAATTTTAAGTACCTCTGACCTATTGAGATGCCACCTAGAGATAAAAGGTTTGGTCTCAGAAGGAATAGAGCCACATAAAGTGTGTGGCATTGCATGACATTGCACTGTCCAGCATAGGTAGGTCCCTATCACCCAGATCTCCTCCACTCTCCCCTTTTCATGTGATCTTTTTGGCAGGTTGAAAGACTGCTCCAGAAGTCTGCTGGGCAGCGTGTGTGGTGGGTTGCATCTGGCTGGTGATGCCAAGGTGCAGTGGTGGTGGCTGGATATCCCTTCCTTTGAGGTCCTTCCACATCAGATCAGTCACATCACTTTCCTCCTGCCATCCTGGACGTGAGAGGCAGCAGTCTGGTACCTCCTAGTTTCCAGTCAGTGCAAAGAAATGAAATATTCTACGTATTCATTCAGGACAGAAAATTTATCACCGAGATTCCTGATTTCAATCCATTGTCAAACCTAGGTAGGATGCTGTTCGCCTCCTCCCCTGCCAGTGCTAAAGCCTACCAGTTCTGTGTCTTTTCCTTCCCTGCTAGTGCACTACTAATGCAACTAGCTCCTCCCCTTCTGCCAAGGATGTGGAAAAAAGGAGTTGACTTCAGATGCTGGTTTATGGGGCAGTGCTGCACTGACCAGGCAGTGCCAGATCTGGCCAACACCAATCTAGGACAGTGGAGCTGCAACAGGGTGAAAACAGTGCCCCAGGCAGTGGTGTGAGAGGAGAAGGCTCCTCTCTTTCTCCTGGCGCAGATCTTGCTAAGGAGCACACTTACTACCTCCTCCCTGGCTCTAGGCTAAAACAAGCAGCACCCTTCTGTCCGTGTGGGGGGAGGTCACACAGTGGCTTTGGAACTCTTAGGGATTAGAAATTATTCCTCTTGAGAACTGGGATTGTGACCATAAGGGATGTACTGTACCAGATGTGGAAGGCAGCAGACTCAGCAAGTTTAAAGGGCTCCAGGTATTCCGAATCTGTCAGCTCTTCCAGCTGCCTGGCTCTTAGTTTGTATTAAGGGCTTTTCATCTTCTGTGGCCTTCAGAGCATTTACTCAAGGTGCTGTCTTTGAGCAGTAGGACTCCTGATCAATTCATTCAGCTTTCACTGTATTATTTGCAGTGGAAGCAGCGGAGCCACTGGAGGACTGGAAGGGTTGAGGAGAGGAGAGCTCCCCTCAGGAGAGCTTGTCCTGTATGCAGCCTTGGTAGTGATATTGCTGCCATTATTACAAGAATGACAGCATTTTGTTAGGAAAAATCATTGCACCAACACAATGGAGCTTTGGATGTAGTTACAGTATGATTACACATCTGTAGTTAGTGGGGTAACTACAGCTAGTGGGGTAAGAGATTACAAACCTTGAGTGTCTGCAGGTGTGGTCTGTGCACACATGTCTGGGATGTCCTCAGTCCTTGCGGGTTGGGAGCTGAACCCAGATTGGTGCCAGATTGGTACCAGAGCTTCAGGGAGATCCTAAAGCATGGATAATCCTCTGTAGGAGAGCCAGGATCTGCCTAACACAGAGGCAGTGATGCTGTCAGGGTTTGCAAGATGAGAGGTTTGCATATAATAACATATATATATGTTTGTGCAACAAACATTGCAAGATGGACTGGGTTTGCATGGCAAGGTTTTGGTACTGGGGAGTGCTACAGGAGGGGTTTCTGTGAGAAGCATCCCCCATGTCCTACAGAGCACCACACAAGAACATCTGTGAAGACCATGGCACATGCTGTGTTTCTGTGAGCACAATCATGTGTGTGGTTTGTTCACCTGACTAAAACCCTTGGTGAAAACAATCACTAGTTAGAGGCACAATTTGGAAATTACAAGGAAGGGTGAACAAGGTTTGTGCTGCTAACCATGAAGGAACCCTGAGGAATGTTAAATCAGACTTATTCTAATAATTATTTTGAATGTGTGAGATATTTGTACTGAAACTGAACAACATGTGCTTTCTTACAGGGATTGGTGTAACCCACTTTCAAAATGGCACTATGGGAGGAGGATGATTTGTATGGGTTTTTTGTATTAATTTCTACCATAAATAGTCACATAGGCTAGATCAAATCTTTAGGGTCAGTAGCATCTTTTCTTCAGCAGTGTTTTTTAACAGGATTGTGTTATTTGGCTTTGCTATGCAAATAAGTTTTTTGTTTGATAATGTGATTCATTTCTGACTTATTTAAAGTACTCCCTAGTCTCATGAACAAAAGATTTCTGTCACTTTATCTGACAATATGCATATGAGCAAAGGGTCATGCAACTGTGTCCTGTGTGAAATATCAGTAAAACAAAAATAACCTGTTCAACTACCAAGCGTAACTGCAGATGAAATGGCAGGGCAAACTGCGTTTAAGATAAAGCACTAATCAAAAGGAGGCATGACTGTTTGCTGAAAGCTGGCTTAGTAAGAACACATTAGGAAGAGATAAAACAGTATTTTGGTCAATATAGGTAAGTCTATGGACAGCAAAATCTATGGTCTGTAGACAGAATTACATCAGAACCAGCTTCAGAACAAATAAAAGACACCAAGAGAAGTTAATTATGCCTCAAGGGGGAGTAAAATATGAAGGTTATCAACTTACACAGAGGGAAGGAAAAGTCTGCGCCTGCCTACAATCAATCAGTTTGCCTTTAAACCCTAAACTCTATGGGCTGAAATGGGATGGTATTAAATACAAAGGCAACATATTGCCATCTTTTAATTTCAGCCTTGTGTCTTTGTCCAGAGTTCAGCAGTACACCTCACATGTGAAGATACAGTGGGGTTTACAGCTGCTCTGAGCTGCCTTTTATTACTTTGGTGATCCGTGCTGTTCTGCTGAGATCTGTTCTGGTTCTGGTTGCTTGCAGATCTTTTCAAGCAGTCCAGGCATTGCTGGGTATTTAACACCTCACCTGTGCCTGTTACAGTTCCATGGAGTGTAGCTTCCCAGGATTACATAAACTTAAATCTAAAGGTGCTGGCTGAGTTCATAAACAGCAGAGTGTTTCAGTTCAGTTTTATGAGCTGATGTGCATACATATATGTGCTTCTGTCATGCTGAATCAATGACTGAAATAAAATGTGTTGCTGGCCGTAACTGTGGATCTGACTGTGGATTCGGGCACATTTTGGTAAAACAAAACCTTCGTGTTGTGCATTCTATAAAATCATAGAGGCAGATAATTATAACTGCTTGGGTTTTTTTTTTCTATACTAAATTGTTTCAAAAACTGACTGGTTCTAGTGGCCACCAACAAGTACAATCTGTGTCTGCTAATAGTTCTCTTTTCTTTAGATGTGTTTTCCTAAAGCTTTTGAAAGCAAATTTAGGTTCAGCATGTTCAGTTTGATTTAAATTACTCTCAGACCAAAATTTTACATGTACTTTGCTTCTGTGAAAAAGGCTGCACAACATGCTGGCTGAGGGGCAATCACAGATTTATAGATCGTAGACAAAAGGAGAACATGTTGAACTGACTTGCAGCCCTGCCCAGGCCTTAGGAGCTTTTATTTAACCCAGTAGTTTGAAGTTGACCAAGACTATAATTTTGGAACGATATCCAGGCTTGATTTAAGGACTCAAAGTGGTGCAGAGTTTGTCACAGTCATTGGGATTTTGTTCCAATGGTCAAGTACCCTTTCTCTGAAAAATGCCTTTTCTCTGAAAAATACCCTTTCTCTGAAAAATCTGTACCTTATTTTTTTAGAACTCTTTAAAGTTCTTTCTTATAAAAACTGGATTTTTTCTACTTCACTTCTTCAGCAGAACTAAGGAGCCTTCTATTTTCCCATAGATATTTCTTGTGATTGTTAGTTTCCATTTTCACAGATCAGAAAAATGTCAGAAAAATTTCTTTACAGTTACAAACTCAGGCTTTACACTCAGTATTCCCATGCTAATGACATAATAAAAGAGTTTCACATAATAAAAATATGCCATCTTAGAGGAGAGTGGATAGCATTAAATATAATTCATGGCTGGGATATCAATACTGGGAAAAGCATGTGGTATATGATGTACTTACACTGTAGAAGTCATGGCATGTATAACGCTGCTGCCTCCTTTGAAAACTCACATAGAATTGGTCTCGAGGAGAAAAGACATCGCAGAAAGAACTGTGCCTGGTCAATACCACCCAAGGAGACTTTTAGCTGTGCCTTTTGTTCCCGGACTTGTCTATCCCACATCAGCCTTTTTAGCCACCAGTGCGTTTGTAGCAAGTGTGGGTAGAGCCCTTCCCGTATCTTCATTCGCAAAGCTTGGACATGACGTGGCTGCTCCAGTATTTTCTCAAAATATTATTTTCAGCATTTCCTTGAATGTGTCAAACATGCTTTGAAGTGGCTTGAGTGCTCTGTTACTTCTTTTTCCATAAACAACTCCCATGGAGTTATATGACCAGATGATAACGAAAAGGAATTTGATCCATGCCCTTGTTCCTTGGCAAAACTAATAATTACTTTGAGCCTGTATGATCTTCCTTCCATTCTTTTCTATTGAGAAGTTAAAATACAATCAACATATTATTTCCACAGAGAATTAAAATTATTAAAAGAAAGAGTTTTCAAAAAGCATGAACAGTAATCTGTGTCCTTTCACACACAGTTCCCTTAGAAACCAAGTAAGATCAATGGGAGTTACTGTTGGTAAATCCTGCCTCAATGCATTTGTCTCGCTGATTTATGTGTAATTATTGTCCTTCTTTTCTCCTTAGGGCTCTTCCTGCAATGATGGAGTGGGTCCGAACTCAGAAGGCAGGAGAAAGTGGTGTGAATATTATCACTGCAGATTTTGTAGAACTTGGTGACTTTATCAGCACAGTCATAAAGCTCAACTATGCCCTGGATGAAGGTGAAGATGACACTACTTGATAGTACTGTGATATATGCGTTGTTGTGTTATTTAGAATTTAAAAAAAAAAGGATTGTATTCTTAAAGAATTATATTGTAAAACACTCATCTTCTTGTAACACACTGAAGTGTTTCAGGCTTTAGCGGGTGGGCATAAGGGAAATGTTTTCATCATTTATGATCATCTTTCACATTTGTGTTTCGTGTGAAGAGCAAAGCTAAACATGTTTACAGTGTTTGATAAAAGAAGGCCATTTACAGGTTCTCCATGAGGTACCAAATGTGATTCATGTGTCTTCTATGGTTGTGAACAGTGCCAAGAATTTGCTGCAAGGGGGTGTATATTGTTCTGTTCCTGCTCTCAGCAGGATTCCCAATGGTGTGCGCATTACACCTGGAGACCAAGGGCAGTATATCTGGCACGAAAATTGTAAGCTGCTACATTTCGTCTATTAGGTGGTTTAACTGATTGTGTTTATCAATGAATTACCGGCTTAAATGCCTTTGTGATGTAAATCCAAGGTAGTGCTTCTAACACATGCATAATCAGTGGACAGTAAACATAATGTGTTACATACCATAATCAGTGGACAGTAAACATGATGTGTTATGTACCATAATAAGTGAACAGTAAACATGATGTACTGTGTAGCTTGCACAGAGCACAGACTAAATCCTGCTTGCTTTTCATTCTCAAAATGGGGCTTTCCAATGTCTCTGCCTCAGGTCAAGCCAGCAGATAATGTGATACTGGCCTAATTCTGTAATCACAGAATAAGAGAATGGCCTGGGTTGGAATTGACCTTAAAGACTATCAAGGTCCAACCCCCCTGCCATGGGCAGGACAGTTTTCACTAGGTCAGGTTGCTCAGAGTTCCATCCAGCATAGCTTTAAACACTTCCAGGGATGAAGCATCCACAGCTTCTTTCAGCAACATGTTCCAGTGCCTCATCACCTTCACAGTAAAGAATTTTTTCCTAATATCTAAATGTAGTCTCATTTTGAACCCCCCATGTCCTGTCACTACATGCCCTTGCAAAATGTTGCTGTTCATCTTTCTTGTACGTGTTTCCAGTACCTTCAGGTACTGGAAGGCTGCAATTAGGTCACTCTTAAATCCTTTCTTCCCCAGGCTGAAAAATCCCAAATCTCTTAGCCCTTCCTCATACAAGACTTGGTGGTGTCCTCTGGACTTGCTCCAACAGCTTTGTGTCCTTCCTGTGCTGGGGAGCCCAGAGCTGGATGCAGAGTTCCAGGTGAGGTCTCACCAGAGCAGAGCTGAGGGGCAGAATTTCCTTCTTTTGTCCTGCTACCCACACTGCTTTGGATCCAGCCCAGGATACAACTGGCTTTCTGGGCTGTGAGCAGACATTGTCAGCTTATGTCCAGCCTCTCGTCCACCAGCACTTCCAAGTCCTTCTCACCAGGGCTGCTCTCAATCTGCTCATCCCCCAGCCTTTTTTGGTACCAGGGTTTGCCCTGACTCAGGTGCAGCATCTTGCACTTGGTCTTGTTAAACTGCATGAGGTTCCCATTGACACACTTCTCAAGCTTGTCCAGGTCCCTCTGCATGGCATTACATTCTTCAGATGTGTCAACAGCACCCCTCAGTATTGTATCATTTGCAAACTTGCTGAGTGCACTCAATCCCTTCATCAACGTCATTAATGAAAATATTAAATAACATTAGTCCTACTGACCCCTGAGGGACATCTGCTGGTCCGTACTTTCCGTGGTTCTAGCAGGAACACAGTTAGGCCAGCTTGGAACACCACTTCTTCCCAGGATTAATCTTATGTAAGAGCCTGATCCAGTATCCACTGAATTTAATAGGAAAATTTCCTCTGCTTAGCATGGATTGAGCATAAGATCAGTAAGTTGTGCACACTGTAAGATGTGCAGTGTTTTGTCCAATAGTGGAAACCTGATTTCTGCAGGACTGAAACTGCACTTGAAAAAAATAAATAGGTACAGTCTAAGCTTCTCTTTAAGGCAGCTATGAACGAACACTTCTCCACTGATTACGAAAAATCAGTGCCAGTTTCATCAGTGAAAAATTTCTGTGGTAAAAAATACAGTAGTTCAATTCTAGTTAATAACAGTACTTTATAGTCCTTAAATTGTCTGTCAGACATAATACTGCATAATACAAGATTGAAAGTCTACTGAATGGCACTGTTCTAGCAACAGAATCACTGATCATCCTCCTTTTAATGAAACACATATAAAAATATATGGAAAACTTAGTGATTTGTAAACTGAGAGCATTGCAACTGTATCACACCTAACTGGATAAAATGCAGTCAGTTGTATCTCCTGGACACATTAATACACAGGTACACCACTCTGGAAAGCAAAACATTTAATTTGTGCAGAACAATAGATCCTATAATGTCTTACAAGGAAAATGCTCTTTGAAATATTGCAGGGATTTATGGGATAGTAATAAGGTCAAGTTTCTGTTGATATTACTAGACCTTTTGGTTCAGTGAAAATAAAAAATGGCATCATACGATCCTTTTCTATTTTCTGTCAGATGAGAATGACTACCATGTTCCATCAGAGTTTAGAAAATCCAAAGTGGTTGTATCGAACAGATGGGTTACAGGACTATTACAGGATTTTTGTTGGTTTTAGTTTAGGAAGTGGAATAAAAAGAACACTTGCTGCTATTTTGTTCTGAGAGGTGCCTTGGAAAAAGTGCGTGCACGTGTGTGTGTACTATAAAGAAAAATTTACGTGTGTAGTAAGTATAATGACACATTTAAATGTGTGTATGTGACTCGAAGAGATCCGTACACGCTTGCATAATGACGTTTGTGGTTCTGGATGCAGAAGGATTATAAATTTGTTTGGAAAAAACCATGCAGCTGTTACAAAGTCATGATGCCTCCTTCAGTAGCATTTTCTTCTATATAGGTTAGGACTGTAAGAGTTATCTCCAGTGAAATCTGTGATATAAGCCAGTTAGGTTTTTACAGCATTTAAACTTTATCCAGACTGCCTCAAAAATCTACCTAAGATCTCAGTTCATGTTTTCATTGAAAAGAGATAGGACTTTAATGCTTTCACGCACAACTAAGCAAGATATGGAGTGGCTTGATGCACTTTGTTTCTGGTTTCCATAGGCTCTCCAAGTAAAATTTTATGTAACAGACACATAAAATGAAACATGAAAAAATATTTTTTGAACCCACACCTATGCAGTTGTCCTACATAAAAGTGTGAAAATGTTTGTTTATTTATTACCAATGTTGTAGGAAGTGCTCTTTTCATTTTTATGTTTAGCTGGATCTGGTTGCTTCTAGACTCTTACCATGATCCTTCAGCTGCTTAAATATAGTCAAAAGACTAAATCTATCCTTCTACTGTAGTAAAGTGATCTGAATCCTTGGGTGGAGTAAAAATTAGGTTTCTTTTTTTGGATTCTGGTTGAAATTCTGTTGCATCTCAGAGTATCAACACCAGCTTCCTGCTGGTACCCCCTGCTCAAACACACCAGGCTTTTCGCTTACACAGAGATGTACTCAAGGCAGATGCTCTACTGTATTTTAAAAAATGTGTGTGTGTACCTGTATATGTGAATAAGTATAGAGCTATCTAGAGCTTGTTAGCTTTGTTACAGAATGTTTGCTTAATGTCACTTTTATTCTAATTGTCATTTAGAAATAAGTGGAAAAGAAAAGAAAAGCAAAAAAATCCTCTGATAAGAAACAATAATAGACAAATCATATAGTTTCTCCATTAATGGGGAAAAATACTAGAAAAATGTTAAATTCTGGTCAGAAAAAATATGTTTCATTTAGCTGTCTATCTTTCTATTGGAGAAGCACAGCACTTTATGGTAGGAACAGGTAAACAAACTTGCCTTAATTACTAAAAGAAAAACGTGCATGTGGGGATATACTATCCATGCTCTTCGGAATATTTTGTCTGTGAGGGCCCGAAACTGTAAGTCCTGATAGAGATGGACTCCCTGTTGATATTGTTTGGGGATCTTGCCAAAAAAGAACAAGCCAGAAAGTACTATGCAGCACAACTGGACCATTCAAGAGCCCAGTTTTGCCACCCATATGCAGCTACAGCTCTCTTTGATTTCAACCAGAAATGTGTTTGGTTTGGGTCAGATGTGTTATTCTGACCTTATTAATCTGGAAGGTTTCTTCATATGTATTGTGAGAAATCTTGGATGGGAAATAAGATGACTGTAATCAGCCTATCAAGGAAAAATACCTGCCTACACTATTAATCTGCATAAACATCTATTTACTCAAACTGTCATGTCATTGACTGCCAAAGCATTTTTTTGTTTCCTGTGCTTTTTCCCCCTCACTTTCTTCATGATATATACATTAAGTACTGTTGTTTTCTGACATTTTCATATGATACTTGATCCTTTCTTTTCAGCCATACTTGAAAAATGGTGACTGTGCAGCACACACACAGTGTCTCAGCTGGTGTAGAGCCACCTGGCTCCATTTTTCAGTTTACACATGCTGAGACGTCTTTGTTCAGTACTGATCTAACCTGCAACAATCTGGACCAAACAGGAGGTGGTTCTTGGACTCCAGTTCCTGCCTTGTTTGGTGAGAGATGAATCAGAATCAAGTCCACAGGAGCCTGGTTTTAAAACTAGTAGGTTATTTGCATTCTTTTGCTGTTGGATACTTTAGTGTTTTGTAGGTTTCAAAGCTAGTAACCATTCTTTTAACATACACATGTATGTATATATAAATATGTATGCATACATGAGTGAGAGGGAGTGTCTGATCCTGTATGCTGGGCTAAGTCTTTCTGTCATACTGATACAAATCTAGACCATTTCTGCTAACTTCGAAGTAGTTAATAAGCCTTTACCCTGAGATGAGAGGGAAAAGATAGTCAGTGTGTAGTAGGTATATGCTGTGTTGCATCTTAATTCCACAAATAAAAAAGGCAGAGTGCCCTGAAAACACAGTTCCAGTGCTGTTAATCCTAAATTTAGTAAATAAATCACTACTTATTAGCAACTGATTAAGCTATTCGATGATTTCAAATGTTCAGGTAATACCATTTTAAAGTGAACTAAAAGCTAATAGTGTGTGATGTATTTGCCATATCTCAGTGGTAGCTTCTATGTTACATACAGTCAGTGTTGTTCTGAATTGTGTGTGTTTACCCAATGATGAGGTTAAAATATGCTGTATAGTATGTGCAATGTATTGATTAAAAGTATGTTGGAGTTCAGTGGTCTATTTAGTTTTTACTGTGCTGCTGTTTCGTAGGTATGTGTGTGTATGGGATTATGGATTGTCTATGTGCAAGGAAATAATACTCAATCCTAAAGGAAAAGGGCAGTTATGTAACCTGCCTTAATGCGTTAGTATAATATTGTTAAATCTCATAATTACCGGTTCTGTTTCAGATGTTACCAAGGGTTGTCCATAGACCTGACTCCCTCACTTTTTGGCACTAAGGAGTTAAACTTGAAGTTACTTGGAGCTCACTTACATACTTTTAAATAAAGAATAGGGTGTTTGCCTGATCAACTACCTTGATTGTATAAGGTGGCAAAGACATGGTTTCCAGTGTGTTACAGGTCAGATCACTTCTGTGCACACACAACTCCTACTGATGTCAACAGGAGTTGTGATCATGTAGTTGAGTGGCCAAAAATTCATCTTCTGGAATACAGTCATGACAGGAGGATGGGGATATCCTGGCTTTAAGGAAGTGCCTGGATGCTATGCAATATTGCTCATGTCCTGTGTTGGAACATAGCTTTAAATTTGCAGGAAGAGCTTTGAACTCTGCTCCAGTGTAGGTTGGACTGCAAAAATCCCTATGTAAAAATTATAAATGTGATAGCCTGATCACCCTGACCTGCCCACATACAGCATTCAGCTTTCAGGAGTCATGGCAGCTTTAAATAAAAAAAGCTATAATAATTTCCCTGTGGCTGGCAGGACCTACTTAGGAATCTCTACATTGCCTACAGATGTGACTCCTCTACCACAGCCAGATCTAGCTCTCCCTTCATGGTTCCTGTCTAAGATGCCTCTGCATAATGCCAAGGGTAACATGCAAGATGTGCTAATAAACACAGAGAGAGTCCAGCTCATGCCTGGCTGGTTGGAGTAGGCAGCACGTTTGGTGTGAGATCAGCTTCAGTCAGACTCACGTGATCAATTGCTGAGGGAAAGAAGACGTCTGATTTCAGACCCTCTTCTGTTATCTTAAGTTAAGATGCAGTGTCTTCGCACTTCTCTCCTTTGCCTCAGCTCAATGCTCCTTATCAAAACTTGTGGATACATCCCTGTAACTGCTGGCTGTGAATATTAGAGACTCATCAACCACAGAACCCTGTAGTAGGGTCTTAAAAGTTGCTAACTGTGGGGCTAAAAGATAGCAGTGTGCCTCATCTGATGTCCCATGATGGTTTGTCTCCTCACTATAAGTTAGGCACACACATTCTCTTAGATGGGCCTCACCGTAGCCAATGCATATCTCCTAAGGTGCAGGTACACTTACAGGGTTTACTTCTGCAGTGAGGTAGCACATGCTACCTCTTCCTTCAGCCCTACAAAGGTCAGTTTGATTGGACGAGATTCCTCAAGTAGCTGCAATTACTTTTGCTATGAAGCTAGGATCCTTAAAGCGGAATCCTGTGGTTATCTGTAATTACCAGTACAGAAAATAAAAACACGTGAATAAAAACACAGTTTTAAAAAGAAAAATTATCTGGGCTTGCCGGGACCAGTTGTTAAGTTTCCGACTGCCTCAGACACCAGTAGCTTTAGGATCATCTGGGTGATGATTATTAGGATATTACTGCCACACTGCCTCCTGACACTGTTCAGGGTCTCTGTACAGAAGCCTTATTATTCCCAATGAGCATTAATGCATTTGAATGACTTTTCTCCATTTTGGTGGGAAGGATGATGGAGTAACACTGAGGACATGGAGCTCCCTGTGTGTTGTGCCCACAAAGGTTCACAGAGCTGCACCTTCTCGTTTTAGGATCTGTTCAGTGGTATTTTAATAAATGTTGTGTAAAAAAATGCCTATAGTTCTGTATAGCAAATGTGAATTTTTTTGACAAGAATGTGTATTTAGAGTAAAAAAAAAAAGTAATCTAAAATCCAGTTTCTTTGTACACAGTGAAACATCTAATAAAGATCTGGTACCTGTATTGGTTTCTGGCTTCATTGCTTCATTTAAGATTTTATATGCAGGAGGTTTCTTAAGCACAGCTTTGGGTTAGGGGGTGGAGTCCTATGTTAGACCCAGGCTGTTCTGTTATCTTAGGAGCATACATGGACTGCCCCATGAGGGCATTGCAGTGGGAATGTTGT